>OY804580.1:65758407-66098407 GCA_963680875.1 Bathymodiolus brooksi | reverse complement strand
TATTGAAAATCTAAATTTTATTGAAATATTCTACAATATATGCATATAGTCATGAAAAACATCCGATATGGAAACCATTGTTGTCTATTCGGAACATACTTCCTCTTCGGACACAAACTGACATATAAAGAATAAACATGACGTACCCCTGTTTATAACACTATTTATAGCATATTTCAATTAAACTAATAACAAATACGGTCATATTATTTTCATCCAAAACATTAACATTGCACTAGTAAACGTTTAGTTTGTCATTGCATAAACGACCTTTAGTTTGTCATTACATAAACGACCTGTAGTTTGTCATTACATAAACGACCTTTAGTTTGTCATTACATAAACGACCTTTAGTTTGTCATTACTCCTGACACAAGCTGTTAAATCAACAAACAAACGATTAAATGAATAGAAACCTTATTAGGCCTTGTACTGTCAATTCTATAAGCAAGCTTTAATCACTAATTTTCAATAAAACAATAAACATCTTAATTAAGATTTTTATCCATAAATCGGATAGCAGATAGGCCATAATCAGTCATATCATTCATGAAATGTATCTATTTATGTTATTCATTACCAAGATGATTAAGAACATATAGATTTGCATTTTTATGTTATTATCAAACTCAGAGAGATTATCTACATTCAAAAAAAAAAAAACTTAATTTTGCTTTCCCGAATAGCAGTAGAAACAGTTTCAATTGTATGCAATATCTTTGTTAATGTAATTGAATGTAATTGAAAAGTAATTGTAAATTACACACATTTTTGGGAAGTAATTAATTAAATTACCATTACATGTAATTGAATTTTGGACCAATTACACATTACTTTCAATTTCTAGACATGTTGTCATTAATTACAGTCAATTACCATTACACATTACAATGACCCCACCCCCGACGATCACGACGCATTGGCCAATATGGGTATGCGATGTCCTATTGACCAAATTGGTATGTTGGTTATTGGATGTTCTGTTGTCCTCGATGGTAAATGAATGTTCTTATTCATCATGTTGGCATGTTGGTTATTGGATGTTCTGTTGATCATGATGGTTATTGGATTTCCTATTGACATTGGTGTTTTTTGGATACTCTGTTAATAGTGATTATTGGACGTTTTGACAAGCATAAATAAAAAAAAACCGGGTAAGAACAAAACTTTACGACAAAACAGCTGATTTAAATTTTCCAATTGGAACTTTGCATTTATATGTAACAACATTCCTGCTGCATCTGCATTTGGAATACAATTACTAAGCTGATACGGTATTCCGTGGCTTATGGATCCTATCAGGGTTTCCGTAATAGACGGTTGTTGCTAACACAATAGCTACTGAACCACTTATTACTAGTGGTTATGTGTATGTCATCAATTTGAATGTTTTATGGTCGTCATAATGACTGGTTAAGCGTTACGTAATATCAATGTCACACATGTCTTCGTATATGTCTTGTCCTCATTTCTTCTAGTGGTACCGAAATTGAGTACCATTGCCGAGTACCCGAGTTCACCCATGCCTCCTCATGCAATAGCATTAAAGCAGTTGACTTCTCTAGTCTTTTAGAAATCATCCCCGCTAGAAACTAACAGACGGATTAAAAAATCGGTCCAACTTTATTTCATAAAACAGAATGACCAGAATAGTTAGACATATCTTGTAGCAACAAGGGAAAACATTGTTTCAAGCAAAAAGCTATGTGAAGCTCACATCAAAATATTCGAGTGCTTGATCGACAACGTATTTGTTATGCTTGATGAATGTGTGGTACAATAGAGAGTCGACAATCCTAAGGGTGCCAGCTGTGCCCCTCTTCATATATATTTCTTCATTTATTTGCATGAGGTAACTTCTCAAGAGAAACGAAATCAGCTAGTCTGGTCCTTTAATTTCACGTTTCTGTATATAGATTATAGCATTTCACTAAATATTGCCAGGATGATTATGTTGATCCCATCTATCAAGTGGAACCGAACATAAAGGACACTACAGATGCAACTAGGTCTGCTTCATACCTTTATCTACACCAAGAAATATACAGTGAGCGCCGGTTTAGAACGTAACTTTCCGACAAAAGATATGATTTCAATATTCCCATTTTCCATGTAGATGTAGCATCATGCCACCAGCAATACATAAGGATTAAACCTCTCTCAGTTGATACGGTATTCAGAGCTTGCGGTTCCTGTTATGAATGTTGTTGATAGACGGTTGCTACTTACGAGAAAGCTACTTAACCAAGGGTTTCTAGTGGTTAGGTTCAAGTCATCACTTCTAAATAAACAGAAGGGGCAATCAAAAATGGACAATCCAGAGAAACGTTCAACATAGATGAAGAAAAACAAACAAAAATACAATACAATATGTATTGGACACAACCATGCGCAAACAAACACACATAACCTAAATCATGACACTTCGTTAACCGTTGCGGAATATCTGTGTTAGACATCTCCACGGATATGTCCTGTCCTCCTTTCCTCTGGTGGTGAAGAAATTTACTACCATTCCGGAATACCCGAGCTCAGCCAGGTCTCCTCATGCAATGGCATTAAAGCAGTTGACCTCTATATTATTTACGAAACTAAAAGACGGATATAAAAGAATGACCAGCATAGATAGACATATCTTGTAGCATCAACAGAAAACTCTGTTTCTAACAAAAAGCTATGCGAAGCTCACATAAAAATATTCGAGTGTTTGATCGACAACGTATGCGTTATGCTTGATGAACGTGTGTTTCAATAGACAGTCGACACTCCTAAGGGTACCAACTGTGCTCCTCTTTATACAGACTTCTTCATTTATTTGCATGGAGTGGACATCGATGCAGGAACTTCTCAAAAGAAACGAAAATAGCTGATCAGGTCCTTTAATTTCACGATTCTCTAAATAGATTATATCTTTTCACTAAATATTGCAAGCTGACAAACAACACAACGGCAAAAAGGGGGGACAAACAACGATCTACAAAGCATATACATAAAGCTAAGGATAGAGTAACATTAATCCCACTAAAACGGGGGGTGAGCTCAGGTGCTCCGGAATGGTAAACTGTTCCTCCTCCACTAGTGGCACCCGTCGTGTTAATCTAGTTACAAATCCGGTGATAAGTCATGAATAATTTTTAGTGGGGTTTGTGTTGCTCAATCTCTGATCTGCGTAGGGTTTACGGACTATTGTCCCTTTTCGCTTGGATAATGTATTACCTGCCCTTTATCGATTTACATCTTTTACTTACCACTTCAAAAGTTTCTGTAGTGGTGTTTGTGTTGCTTGATCTTTGGTCTTCTCTGTAGGGTTATCTCGACCATTATTTGTATTTTTGTTCTTTGACTTTTGGCCATTAGAGAGTCTTTCCTTCTATTAGCGGCTTTAATATATTCGGTATATTCAGACTATGTTTATATGTTGTCACATGATCTTCTAATGGCCCTGGTGTAAACTGTATATACTGTTGGCAATGATGGTCAAGTTTGAATTAAATTTCCTTGTTCTTTAGAGAAGTTGAATGCCATATTCAAAGCAATACAAACCGTACAACTATTGTACTAAACAACACTATAATACATCCAAACGAACTAACAGGTATTGGGATGTGAGGTATCATAGATAATCAAAAGTGATTGCTTCTGCCGGATAAACATAGTCCCATCCATGCATAACGTTTTTTACAAGTAATTAGGTTAACGATATATAAATGATGATTATAGTGCAGTGTCCTATATGGAGCAGGACAAGCTTTAGAGGGTTGCTGTTAACAAGGAAGCTACTGAACCAAGGGTTCCTCTTCGCTAAGTTGAAGTCATCACTTCGATTTTTTTCGGTCGCCACCATGACTTGGTTGATCGCTATGGAATATCTGCGTCCCAAATGACCACGGATATGTTCCACTTGTCGTAAACACTTTTTCCGATCCTTTCCTCGTTCATGACTTATCACCGGGTTTGTAACTAGATTAGGACGACGGGTGCCACTAGTGGAGCAGGAACTGCTTACCCTTCCAGAACACCTTAGTTCACCCCCGGATTTTAGTGGGGTTCTTGTTACTCGATCTTTAGTTTTATATGTATGTTTTGTAGATCATTGTTTATCCTTTTGTACTTTTTCTTTTGGCCATTGTGTTGTCTGTTCTTCTTCGATATACAGATTATGATTACTCCACTGGTATCTTAAGAATCTTCTTATCAAAATATTACCCCAGAATTCTTTGGAGTTTTAATGTTATTCTATCTTTTTGTCGTACAGTAAGTGACACTGACGTTATTTTGTTTATCTGTGATGGCTTTTGCTGTTCCAGCTGATTTGCAAATATCTTAATGGGAACAGCCACCAGAAGAAATGATGAAGAATGGACTAATTTTAGCTTCATGAACCATGAGAACCACATGGTCTCTCTTCCGGTGTGTGTGTGTGCTGTAGTATTGACCCTTCGTCTGTTCGTTTATTGCTATTTGTTTGTATGTGTCATAATTTTATTTGTATATGATGTCCACACTCGTGGTCCGAAACAATTCAACACAACACATTACATACACGGTATAAACTGTAGATCAAGAAGGTAAACATATAATAATAATTGAAATTATAGCTTTTTAAAATTTATAGAGAGTTAATATAAATTAACTTAAACATCTTTTCCATGGCGTAGTGGCTGGAGGTAAAGGGGCATATACCCAACTTCCAAAAGCGTAAAAAGTGGGGTGCAGAACTATGATTTTGCTCCTTCCCCTTTTTTGGAAAACACTTAGAAAAAGCTGGAAGACAAAAATTATCATTAAAGCAAAAGAAAAAGGGTCATGTTTGAAACCAAATGACATGTTTTTCTTAATTTTTTGTCACTTTTGAAAGATTAACCCCCACTTTCCGTCTTCTCTTAAAGCTTGTCCTTCACTTTCCGTCCTATCTTTGGGCCTACCCCCACCACTTTCCAGTCCACTTACAATGTTTTGCAACCCCTCAACTTTCCACTTACTGAGGTTACCCCCCCCCCCGCACTTTCAGGTCCTCTTAAAAAGATTGTCCTTCACTTTACCACCCACCCATACGCCTCTGCTTTAATCAGATTGTGAGGCGAAACATTCATTTCAGCGTCATTTCCCACTCACTCTGTAACAGAACGGTTATGCTATTCGCATTTATCTGCATATCACATTCTTAGTAATATAATGTTTATATATTAAGATAACAACAAAGACTTCCTGGTTGATTATTTGTGGAATCTGTGTTGTATTTAATATGGTCACATAAACACTGTATATCATTACCATACAAAATGGCAAATTATATTTACCAGTCAAGGTGACATATATCAATGACTACCCATTGTGTTCATAATAACGGCTTCTATACAATTTAAAAGCTTTCATATCCTTATAATAGTAACGGACACAAACAATTATTATACCTGACACATCAACCATAGTCTGAATTGCATGTGTGGATGTTATTAATAGGTTTCTATGTAAGCAACAAACTGACCGATTTTAAACCAAGGCAGCTTTCAATAAATGTACTTTGTAATACTTAATTATAAATGTTGTGCAGTATTTTAATGACTATTAAACAGAATATTATCAAATGAAATATGTTGGTCGATGAAGCCCTTAAAACTATTCATATGCATTGATTGATGCTTAACAGTACATGGTCAGTTATGTAGCTATGATCACGACGAGAACAAACAGACAAATAATAAAATATAGAGGAAATGGTTGCACTGGAAAAAAGAGGGGGTGCGTTTAGAATGATATAGCAAAAAGAGGGAATGAAAGAAAGAGTCATCAAGGACAGCACATAATACAAGTTTGAAGATACTAAAGGTATAACCAAAACCGTAATTTGATATCAAATGGACGACATTGTATACCTTGACCGTATCTACGTGGAGAAATATATCTACCTAATGGGCTATCGTTTCAGAGAGCTACCACTGTAAAATCCCAAGTAAGCATGTTAACCACGTACATCATCTCAATGAAATGGAACTTCTTCTCGCTATAAAATATGTGAAAATATGCACACTTGGCATCGACAACAATCACTCAACTGTATCTAACTTTTGTAACCTTTCTTAAGTACTATCAATTAATATATATTATAAATAATGTTATTTCATCACTATTTAAATGTTATCGTTGTACCTATATTACATATTGAATGTTTTCGAATAAAGATATAAATAATCATAAACAAAACTTCCTGAATTATTTTGTAAGGTTTTTCCCTGTGAAGTTACCCATTGTCATGGTCGTGGTAATGTTAGATCGCAGAATATATAATTAACTATATGAATAATGGAGAATAAGGTTTAAGATAACCCAATCTTGTAATCAGTACATTCTAGATTTCGTTTTACAATATTTTTTTTGTACAGGCACAGGACACAATGCAGATTACAAAGGGACATGTCAACCAGATACGGTCATGCTATATAATGTCGTTCATTTGATATCAAATTACAATGTTGGGTAACATTTTGCAATATACATGCCAAATATAAATCATGAAACATGATCAAAATGAAGTTAAATATGCAGAATGTCTTATTGTGTAGACATATATTCGATTTTGAAGCCAAATTATTTTTGTGGAATATTGGTACATATTTTATGCTCTACTAGCTAAGTATTGAAATACTCGTAAACTATAGTTAAAATCAATCAATGACTTCTCAAATTAAAAATAAATGATATTATATTTGGAATGTTTATAGGTTAATTCGTTCTGAAGTTAGGGAAGCACTAAGATAAAAATGCAAACATGCAAATACGTTATAAATGATCAAAATAAATACCATGATGTACATATCTAGTGTAATTTTATTGTTATATATCACAATGAAAATTAACTCCTCTGGCAAAGAAAGAAGTCATATGTTGCTGCAAGCAAATTGTCACATATCCTTACTTTTTATGGTATTCTTTAATGATTAAGTCAATACATTATTGTCATGTACATCAGCTGGATTATCCCGCTCTTCCTCTTTCTATTTCTTCTTCTTCTTCTTTTTATCTTTCGGCTTTTTGTTCGTTTTCTGTTCATCCAATGTATCTATTGACGAAGGAATGTTCGGCTTTTCTATCGGAGCAAGCGAAATAGGTCTAGGTGAATTTAGAGAATCAAACGGTCTGTTTGTGATGATGCAATATCTGGTCTTGGGGGTAGCGGTCTTGTGGTTTTCAGGTGTCTACCAAATATGGCATTGTCAATCATGACCAAGATATATAATGGTTTATGAGTATTCCAAGCAAATCTACCTTCCTACAAACATATCACTCTGAAAGAAAGGTATAACAGTTCAGAAATCGCTCTTGAATGTCAATAAGAACATTTATATATTCAAAACGGAATTGACAACTGCGATAGAAATAATTATTGGTTCCACTTCTAATACTGTAGTGTCGTCCAAGAATGATGGCATAAAGTAAACGACGAATGCGTATCACTGTTGGCGCATGCAAAAAACATTATAGGTTATTAATTAAAAATTTATTTTATTCAAACCATTTTCAGAAATGGTATAAGAATAGTAATGTATCTGAAAATTTACAGGAATCAATTGAAATTTGATGGTCGCTAATATCCCTTTACGGGTTCTGCTAGTGCGTCTCCGGTAAGCTCTTACTGATACCGGTAAATCTTCAAATACAATAGAGTTATCTCATAATTGCATTGTCGTGCGCAAACACCATATTGATCATCTCATTTTGATTGATTTTCAGGTCATATTAGGTATAGAACCTCTGTGTAGTGTTTTGCAGGACAGTATTTGTCCCTTTGTTTATCTTCTTTGGCCATTGCATTGTCTGTTCTTTTTTGGTATCTTAAAACTTTTCATAGGTTTTCATGTTCCCTTTTATACTAAACCTGAAAAAGAAACTGGTTCCAAAATGTCAAGTCTTGTAGCATTTGATACTGAGGATTTAATGACTCTTGACTGTAATCAGGAATATTAAGATATTGACCTGATATTTGGTATGTGGCTATATCGAGATGAGTTACAGTTTAAGTTCGAATTTCGTTCCGGTCGAATGATTTGTGGCTGAGTTATGTCCTTTGAACTTGTATTTTTTGTTCAAATTTTAAGTTGTCCGGACTTTTTATTTTACGTCCTTTGAGATATTGACTTGATATTTGGTATGTGGCTATATCTAGATGAGTTACAGTTTAAGTTTAAGCTATGGCCCTTGAACTTGTATGCTTTGTTCAAACTTTTAGTTTTCCTGACTTGTTTTTGACGTCCTATGAGATATTGATTTGATATTTGGTATATACTGTAGCTATATCCAACATTTAACTCTACCACTAATGGCAGTCACAAAAATGTAAAAATATAATACATGTAATATATTATTTGCTTTGTAATTGTTTTCCTCAACTGCTATCTGTCTGTCATTCCACATCAATTACTAGTCAAGACTGTTTTTGGAAGTGATTTGAGATACATGTATTATTGAGTCGATATTTGCTGATGTATAGCTATATCGAGTTAAGATAAGATAAACTTCAAATTTCTGTCTTTTTGAATTATTGTTGCAAGAGTGTTGGCCCTTGAACTTGTAATTTAAAATCTAGTCACTGCAAGGTGATACTTCTAATATTTTAGGTCCTTTGCTGAATTTTTGTTTTTAATGCCGATCGGAAATCCAAGATGGCCGCCACCGCAATACATAGATTAACATTGAACCCTATGGGAAAATGTTCAAATGCCTTCTTCTCAGAAACTACAAATATGATTAAAGCCAAACTGTACATGAATGTTCATTGAATGGTCCTCTACAAACTTTACGTTTTTCGTTCCGATATGAAATTCAAAATGGCGGCTACGGCAGGACTTAGTTTAACATTGGACCCTATGGGGGAAATGTTTCAAAACGATTCTTCTCTGAAACCACGAAGAGAGTTGAAACCAAACTGCCCAGGAATGATCATTGGAAGGTCCTCTACAAATTTTACGTTTTTTATGCCGATCGAAAATTCAAAATACCACACCGTATGATAAAAATACCACACCATAAGATAAAAATACCACACAGTATGATAAAAATACCAAACCGCATGATAAAAATACCACACAGTAATATAAAAATACCACACCGTATGATAAAAATACTACACCGTATGATAAAAATACCACACCATATGACAAAAACACCACACTGCATGATAAAAATACCACACCATATGATAAATAGTATATTTATTGTACCGCCACGATATAGCTGAAATATTGTAATTTTGTTTAACTTGTGTCTTATCCTTTTTACACATTTGAGCAAATAAAATATGCTTAAGCTAAACTAAACTAAAACAAACAGCAATTAAAGAGCTCTTTCTTTACTTTAATGTGTGTCTAAGTGTAATGTTGAATACTTTCTCATATTACATTACATTTACACCCATAGTTTTTAATAATTTAATATCAACGAACATTTACTGTGTAGGACAAAAGTAAATAGGTATATACGTTTACCTAGTTGTTATTACATTTACTATGTACATATATTATACATTGTACATGTAGTAAGCTTTAGACACATTTACACTTAAATAAAAATATACATATTTCAAAATAGTACCCTCTTTAACACTGAGTATTAATTGGTGTGATTACAACTCTGCACATATCACGTCGAATATGGTAGATTGTGGGTTCGAGTTCCGATTGGGTCAATACAAAGACAATATAATTGATATGTGTTGCTTCTCCGATAAGGACGCAGCATTAAGGAGAAAGAGCAAAGACTGGTTGACTCGTATATGATCATAATTATCCCCTTTTCACTTATCCCTCTCTCCTCACATTGAGTATTAAATACCAGTTGTATGATTAACAAGATATATTTTCAACATATTAAATAAATAATATTTGAATGAATAAATAAAGGCCGAATCCAATCCATGCCATACAATAACCCTGAGAATTTAAATCTACTTCAGTGTGAATAACTATAATCAAGATCAGATTATATTACCTACCAGTAACCCTACACCAAACTCATTGTTCTGTAGCATTGAAAAAACATACATCATGTATCATCAAAAATAGAAACGCATAGCTCCTATTCCTGTGTAAGATAAAGTTGACCATCAATAGATGTATATTAGATAATTAAATTTTTAAGCAAAGAATGTATTTAAAATACAAATGCCGGTACAATTTTGTCTCTTTCTACGATTATCTATTAGATTTAGGAACTGTTCCAACAGTGTGGTAGTTTTTATTTTCATTATTATACGATTGCAGGAGAGTTTTTCAATTAAAAATCAAATGATAAACTTATCCTGTTTCCAACGCTAAACTCAAACTTATTTGCTTTATGCATTAAAATCAAAAGACGCATGTGGTTGTTTTTACAATATCTAAGATTAACATATACAGTCAAACCTGTATTAAGAGGTCACCTTTGGGACAACGACAAAATGACCTTACAAGAAAGGTGACATCTTAAAAGAGGTTCGTTCATATGAAAGCTTCTATGAAAGGACAAGAACAGGGTGACCTTTAAATACATATCACTGCTTAATAGAGGTAACTGCATGGATAGGTTTGACTCTACATTTTTCTTAACATATAAGATATTTACAAATACTTACAAAAATAAGATTAGAAAGTTTTTAAACCGACTACATGGTTTTGTCTATGCTACCACAGTATATATTTCCATAGATCATTAAATTTGTCATTTCTATTTTAAGAGTTTGATATTTGCAGAAGGAGTAGTTCATATTGTTCATATTGTTGTGATTGCCTATCCCTAAATCAAATAGAACAAAAACTTCCGGGATATATTTTTTTTCTTTTGAGCATTCTTTGCCAAGTTTATTGTTTTTAAAATGATATCTCAACTAAAAATGTTTTACTGTCAAAAAAATGATAACACATCAATGGTTAACACGGCATCCATTATTGTAGACAGAAAAAAAACCAACATACATAGCGTGGTCACATTTAATACTCCTATGCACACAATTAACATAATGATAGACAGGCGTGACTGTGACCGTTTATAAAAACATATCACAAAACTTATAGGATAACAGTTTTCGAGATCTTCAAAAAGGTTTAATTTAGCATCAGGTTCTTAAGTAGAATTCAGATTTCTTTGGACCCAAAATATTTCGTTTGCTTGCCCCTATGACAAAAATTGAGTACACATCTAGACATGGTTTGAAAGTTGCCCAGTATTCAAAATATTACGACTTGTAGTTATCGAGAACTGCTTCGTACAGCTTTTGATTGATTGATTGATTGATTGATTGATTGGTTGGTTGGTTGATTGATTGATTGATTGATTGATTGATTGATTGATTGATTGATTGATTGGTTGATTGATTGATTGATTGATTGATTGATTGATTGATTGATTGATTGATTGATTGATTGATTGATTGATCTTTAATGTACAATAGGACATAAATCATGCCTATTCAGGAGAAGAACAATATAAACTATATATAGGAATTATTCATAAATGAAGGATCAATTTAACAGGTGGAACAATTTTTTACTGCCGCTAGAATAAAATATGGAGAGTTAGGAAGAGAAAATAATTGCCTTTGACAAAGCAGATACAAACTCCCTACTCTTTTCTAAATCAACAGAAGGTGTCTTTAACGTGCAACATGCGTGACACACCCAAGCTCCAAAATACGGCACCCACTATTGTCCGAGGCCAGCCTTTCCATATTATAACCTGATAATACACATCGAGAGATCCTGCCATCCACCACCCAGGGACGTGCTTGGAATCTCTGTGTGGGTATATCACATGAAACCGACATTAATGCCCAACAAGAATAGTAGTACTAAGAAACCGACTATAAACAAAGTCAACCAACGTTGTGTACGAGATCTTAACTTAAAAATGAAAACAACATGACACGAAATATATTAACATTGATGCGAAAGGAATATTAGAGGTATCGAACTTCACCTCAGTTTACACTATGACATTTTATTATTGCAGGGTGCAAAGGTCACAAAATAGTTCTGAATACAAGGTAAATATAGAAACCAATCATTGCTATGTTTATAAACGATAACATTACATAAAAAGTATATAGAAAAACCCGAAGGGACAATCAAGAATAGGCAATCCAGAAACTCGGGCCATGTTGGGAACTGGATACAGCACGAAGAGAAACAAAACAAAAAGTAAAACAAAGACAAACTTATAATTGGGGATGAGGTTTAGGATAATGGTGTTTAATGCGATTTTCAGCAATATTTTAGTTATATCGTGGCGGTCAGATTTATTGGTGAAGGATACTGGAGTACGCAGAGAAAACTACAGATATGCCGCAAGTCACTGACAAACTTTATCAGATAAGGTTGTGATCGAGTACACCTAGCCTGAGCGGGATTCGAACTCAAAATGTTAGTGGTGATAGGCACTGCTTTCATAGGTAGTTTTAAATCCAACTACCATATGATCACGACCATGACGGCCCCTACAATAATCAATATTTTCACTTACAGGAATACAAGCATCCACGTCACAACTAATGAGACTGACAGTCATCAGAATGAATCACAATACGATGAAATTTATTCTATCTCATATCAATCGGTTACCTGGAGACATTATACCCTTGATGATAGCGTATCAGTACACCATTCATCTGCCAGTGACGACAAAACAGTCCACCATTCAACTGCCAGTGACTACAAGGTAGTCCACCATTCAACTGCCAGTGACGACAAACCAGTAGATTATACTCCACATTGCTATGGAGATGTACAGGACTTGGAGGACGAACATCATCATTATCTTCAGATAATAACCCCCGAGGAAGATGTGACATTATACAATTAATGCCTGCACATCAGGTGAATATCATAAGTGTTCACCCGAGGAGTGTTGTTTTCCGGAGGTCTTTAGACCGTGGGAAAACAACATCCCAAGGGTAAACAATTATTATGTTCACCGCAAGTGCCAGCATTAATTGTTTTATTATACTGAAACTCTATTTATAATAATGTTGGATACAATAAACACTTATATGTGTGTTTTTATCTTGTGTTTCCATAAACTTCATATTTGTTTTTTTAACTTCCGGTCAAGATTGTAATTCCGGAATGCAAAAACGAATACATTTTGGATTTTAACCTTGTTCAAAGAAAAACCCCGAAGATACCCGATTTTGAATAGCCAATGAGAATCGAAGAAAAAACCCAGCGAAATATGATTACAGTTCTGTTCCCCCGGTCATCAGTAAACAAACTGATGACCGGTGAAATAAAGACTACAAGGAATTTAGGGTTTATTAGTTAAAATATTACACTTGATTTTCTATTGAAAAAAGATACTGAAGTATAATAAATACGAAAGACAACATTGCATGAACACTTTACTTTACTGCGAGGTGTGCTTGACTAACCCCCGAGGAAAATATGACATATACGAAAGACAACATTTCATAAACACTTCACTTTACTGCGAGGTGTGCTCGATTAACTCCAGATGCAGATGCGAAACACAACACTTCATGAACACTTCACTTCAATGTGAGGTATGCCCAATATGCATATTAACAGGAAACGCATACTTATTGGGAATTGTTGATTTTCTTTCGGAAGGCCGATTTCCTTTTGAACGTAACCTGTGGGGTCATTTATTGTTGTTTTTTATGCGACTGAAGTTAAAGCGTACCAAAACGTGATCAAAAGCCATTAATTAATACAAACGACATAACTACAGACAAACACAACTCACAAATAATGAACACAAGAAACTAAGAAAGGGCAACACGACCCCAATCAAAGACAGAGGATATTCCGAAAGAGTGAGTAGCTCCTGCTCCAATTGAGGCACTCTTCGTATTGTTCATTGTTAAAATCTAGAGCATAGTCGTATTTGAGTAAGGGTAGTCGTGGTCGTGATCGTATGGTAGTTGGATTTACAACTACCTCTGCAATCAGTGCATATCACCGCTAACATTGTGAGTTCGAATCCCGCTCATGACGAAGTGTACTCGATATAACATTATGTGATAAAGTTTGTCAGTGACGTGCGTCATGTCGGTGGTTTTCACCAGGTTCTCCGGTTTCTTCCATCAATAAAACTGACATCCACGATATAATTGCAATACTGTTGAAAGTGACGTTAAACACCATAACCCTAACCCGTAATTGAGTAAGAGGATGAGATAGTTTTATGACAATATGAACAGATCTTCAGTCATTTGCGAGATGACACTCAGATTACAGATTATAGATTCTAAATATTTAATTGGTAATTCCAGTTTCAATCTAATGAAAATAGATGAACATTTTTATTGTAACATAACATAAAAGGATTATTTACAAACTGAAACTTTATTATTGCCAAGTAAAACGAATAACTTCATAATTATAAGTAATGAGGATTTTCAATTAGTTATTCACAATTCCAAGAAGTGGACAAGCAACTTTACTTGAAATTTTTTTGGGTGGTGCGGGGGAGGGGTTGGTGGTGTCATGTAACAGTGTAAATATCATTTTTGCGCCCATTTGCATATTGATCATGATTTTCTAACGAAATGATTAAGAAAATTATGTTTGAACTCGAGCTATCGGAAAATATATATTACACATAACATTGGGTTCCATCATGATAAGAGATTCTGATCCTTTCGAGGCCAGGAGCGTAGCTACAGCAGAGGCACGAATACACGTGCATCAACATCGTTTTCACAAATTAGTGGGCTTTTTAATTTAGATTTTTTTTAATTGTGTGATATCTTTTTTCCTGGTTTTAGCACAGACCATTTCTGTTAAGCTACCCGATTATATAATAGAGAAAGCATATCTTACTATTTACAGTTCTTAAATAATGTAATTATTATCAAAACTTACGTTCTCCTCCCTCCGGCATTGGTCACCTTAAATGATTTTGGTTATCCTGTTTAGGCACTTTGGTTTTATTGCTCCCAAAACTTTAAATTATTTGGCTTTCCAATCTTTCGATCTTAAGCGTACTTGATGAATATTATTACAGAAACGCGTCGTGCGCACTAAATTTGATATCTACGTTTTTATTAACTGGATTCGTCTGTTTGTTTGTTTATTTTCAGTTTTTCAATTGTGAGGACGCAAGCCAATACACCAACGATGTGGCTTTAGGTTCCCCAGCTTGACTCCTATTTACATTGCGATATTTGATAATCTGTCCATTAATCTAAATAAAATACAGTGATGCCTCATTTCAAAACCAATACAACACTAACTACTTGCGATGGGGATTTATTTTCCCCCACAATAAAAAATTGTTCATCTGATTTTGAGACCCATTAGAGTGAAAAATACGTATAATTCTGATAGAATTAATTTATATCGTTTTCGTGCCTTTTGATTGAACCGTTTGTTTTTGATCCGCTCATAACTCGATGAACTTTTGCGTAACCAGTGTAAATCAGTTTAATAATCAAGAAGTATAAGGATTAAACGGTTCTTTTCAGGAGTTCATGCATCTGTAAACGATGCCGATGCACTCACAATATTCAGTCTTTGAGTGCAGCGGCACTGTTTTCACGCGCATGAACTCTTGGAAAGAAGAGTTTAATCCTATAATGTATTATGCACAATATGATAAAAAAATCAAAAACGAATTGTCATCTTTAAATAGAAACTTGGAATTTCCCAATAGAAAATTTCCAAATATCTATATATATAGCTAGCAGTTCAAAAAACTCTAAAATAAAAATAGCTGATCATTGTGTCGTATTACAGTATTACAGGTTTTATAAACATTCAGACTATTAATAGTTTTCTCCGATATAACATTTACCTGTCGTTATCCCTGTACACATTCTTTATTGTTCCATCAAATTTTTACAATAACAAAGTGATATTGATCTTTATATGGTAAATATCACAGACAGGGCCGGATTGTCCTATAGGCTACAACCTGGGGCCTCTCAAGCTTGGTGGTCTCAGAATATTTTGCATTAACAATCAAAAGATATATATCCTAGTTTATTTATAGAATTTGCGATGAGGTTACTTCAGACCATGTAATGTCGCAAAAATATATCTCTAGTAAAAAATATTACAGAGCGGTGAGGACGAGTTAGAGTGTGGCTCCATCTGGGTGGGGACCAATAATTTCATTAGTCTAGCCCCGCCCCGCCCCCAAGGTCACAATCTGGCCCTGATCACAGGTACTCGATCGAAGACAAGATCATCTCCATTGTGTTTTACCACTACAACCCTTTACCAGAATGGCATAAGCCCATCCAAAATATATTTAGGTTTCAAAGAATTGCTAGCTTCAAATTAACAGAAGTGGTGGTCTATCGTCTTAACAAATTGAAGCTTAATATAAATCTCAGTACAATTAAAATACTACCTTTTCTAAGAATAATTATACCAAAAGTTAACTTCTATTTTGGTTTTAGCTAAATATTGAAATAGTTAATCAACATTAGTACCTTGTGGTAGTATTTTCTAATAATGCTTTTCTCCTGGTATTCCGGTTTCCTCCACCAATAAAACTAATTGCCATCATATAACTGATAAATTGTTTGAAGTGCCATTAAACACCATAACCCTAACGTCCTCTAATAATGGTAAGAAGGTAAGTTTGATGATACCGAGAGTTAATCAGAAGCCATAACAAGAGTTTGAAGATACTAAAGGGGTTATCAGAATCCGTAAATCGATAAAGAACAGACAACGCAATAGTCAAAAGAAAAAGGACAAAAGAACAAACAACTACAGGGGGAGAATGTACGTCATAACGTAGGATGTCGGACCCGAAATTTGGACGCCATTTATGTCACTTGAAGGAAATGTTCTACCTGTAGCATAAGTTATTGTAAGGATAATATTAAATGTGATAGTGCGTCAAATGCCCCTAAATGTCCGCTAAACAACGATGTGTCCATCGTTCAAAAGCATGTTGTCAAACTCTCAAACACTTCAACAATGTTTTCGCAACCGCTGAAAATAACGTAGGATATCGGAGACACTTTCACTACCAATAACCCATTTCTCCTTCTGTCACATATATATAATATAGACGAGAGAAACATATTACCGAGTGTTCGAAAATTAATTAAAATTCGAACTGTCATAAAATGTCTTAAACATTCGCATTCTATTGAGGACGAAATCGTAATATGATGTCGGATACACTCATGTGTAACGAAGGATGTCGGCCACTCACACGTTTGATACAAACGGCTCAATGATTTGTTTTTTTTATGATGTTTAACGCAACGTTCAACGATATTTCAGCTATATCGTGGCAGTCAGTTTTATTGGTGGAAGAAACCGGAGGATTTGGAGAAAACCACCGACCTGTCGCAAGTCACTGATAAACGTTATCACATAATGTTGTACACCTCACCCTGATCGAGATTTGTACTCACAACATCAGTGGTGATAGGCACTGATTGCATAGGTAGTTGCAATCCCAACTACCATGCGATCACAATCACGACGCACCCCCCCCCACCCCCCCCCCCCCCCAACGGATCAAGGGTGCTGCTGTTCAAATACAGCACAACAAATAGGTACGGACACCTCCAAGGTCATTTGAAATAATTATCTTGCGTTTAAAACAAATAATCTGCAATCAATTTGATGTATTTCTAGATATTTTAAACAGACAACAGTTTAGATCGGAGAATGTCAAACAAAGTAACCCAATTTTTTAATTTAATAAATAAAATAGAAAAACATAAATATACAGCAAAACTCTTCATGTATTTCAATCTAATTGATATATGTATGGATGTGGTCGAGTGGTCTAGGGCGCTGGACGTAAGGCTAAGCGAATGGTGCTGCAGTGTATCAATGGTGTGGGTTCAAATCCCGTCGAGGGAAGAACACAAATTTGACAGCTCTAAAATCTAATTCTAACACTGTTTGGTTTAATTTTCAGAAGTAAATATATCATTTATTGAGCTCTTTTGATACTTAAAAGGAAAAGGTTTAACAATTAAAGATAGTTTAATGTAAAAATAGTGCTGTTATGATGACACCCCCCCCCCCCCCCCCACCCCACCCCCATCCCAAATATAAGTATATTTATGAAATGAATTCTGAAACTGGAATCATGTTAACACAACTTAGCAATATTCCAGCATCAGCAGCGTATGGAGATTACATTTCACAACTCATACGTTATTCTAGAGTTTGTCCCAAGTACTGTGATTTTCTGGACAGAGCTCAGCTGCTGACGCAAAAGCTACTCAAACAAGGCTACGTTGCTCCTAAGTTAATGTTCTCGCTACAAATATTCTACGGTCGTCATCACAATCGAGTTGACCGTTAAGACATATCCATATCTCAAATGTCAATGGGTCTTTTACTTTTTACGTAGTTGTTTTCTTTCCTCTATCACTGCGAAGACTTTTACCTGACTTGACTGTTTAGCAGGGCGAGTGTCTTATAAAAAGTGACTTCACCTCTGGTTTTGTGGTTGGGTCAATGTTGCTCATCTATTTAGTTGTTTATGTTATCCTGTTGTGTGTCTTTACGTTCTTAGTTCCGTTACGATTTCCACATAAAACGATGTTCGGTTCGCCTTTGCCTCCAGTTGTTTGAGTAGAGCTGATGTCTTTTTGTGTTTTGTATGTATGTTTGTGTATACATATTGATGTCCAGCATTTTGCTGTTGCTCATCTTTTTAGTTTTCTATATTTTGTTTTTTGTTTTGTTTGTCTTCGTCCTGTGTCGTATGTGCCTACTGTTACCGATTTCTCTGGATTGTCCATTCTTGATCTTTCTGGTTTCTCTAACGTTTATTTAGCCTATTATAAATAAATGAGTGAGTGGTTGTAGTTTAGCGCCAACGCAGCAATTTGCCAGCTATATCATGTTGAGAACAAGTTAATGTTCAATGAGATGATAATGAGGTCGGCTTTGTACTGGACCAACACGCTTAGTTGGATTTGTTTATAGTGTTAGATCACTAAAGCAACTGTCTGCGAATAGACATGTCGCCCCACTCGGACACATTATCCTGATTCCGATTATTTCTCCTTAATGCTGCGTGCATGGCGGAGAAGCAACAAATACCAATTTTATAGTTTTTGGTTTGACCAGATGGGAGCTCGAACCTACAATCTTCTGCATTCAATTTGAGGGTGAGCACCGATGACGTGGTTGGATTAAAATTGGTATTAAACATTCAGTTTACATACTAGTAAAATTAATTGCTTGTTAATATCTATTCAAACTCGTCTATGACAATTTTCACTTAAGCAAAAATTACTTCATTGTCAGATACATACGACTAATCACTTTTCCATACTTTCCCCTCATCACACTCGGGTCAATTCATATGATACCTAACGTTTCGTTTTTGAAACTAATATGTATTTTAGTAGCTTCCATTATAACATTACATCAGTCAAATTTTCCTATAAGCCGGATTGAATATATTATTCAAGATACGATCTTACTTGTCAATATAACATTTGTTGGGTATAATCCATGCGCAATTTCGACCCAATCCTCTCCTTTCATTTTAATTTATAAGGAAATGCTTTCCTTTAAAATGTGATTTGATTAGCTGTAAATCGGCGTGTCAGAACCAATCATTTTGGATTTTTTTAAATGACCTGACTGTGACTAAATCCAATTTCATATAATTAAATGTTTGTTGTATCTGTGTTCTTTCTTTTGTGATACACCCGACAAAAAATACCAACAAACACAATAAACATATAAGTTTAATTAGAATGGAATAAATCATGACTAAAAGAATTTGTTTGTTTCAGTTGACTTTGTCATTGGGGAAAAATTGTACATTTGTTGATTTCCGTAAGATATTCGACACTGTGTGGCGAACTGGCCTCTGGAAAAAAATGTTTATGCGTGATGAATGCTATACAATTATCTATAATGTGTATGATAATATTAAATCTTGCGTTCTGTATAATGATAAGCAATCAAACTTTTTCTTCTTGTATGACTGGTGTTAGGAAACGAGAGAACGTTTCCCCCTTTTATTTTCTGTGTTTTTAAACGATTTAGAAGACTATTTAAAAAAATTAGCTGAGTGGCCACTAGAAACTGTAAAGGAAACACTTGAAGCTAATCTGCATCTGTTAATGAGATTCTTGTCTTATTATATGCAGATGACAACAATATTTTCAGAATAATCAAAGGAGGGTATGCAATCAGCACTGAATACATTTCAGTCTTATTGTGATAAATGGAAATGAACTGTAAATGTTAACAAAACCAAAGTCCTAGTTTTCAGTTAGAGCAAATGTCAACACAATTTCGATTGTACATTAAACGGTGAAATTCTGGATGTAATAGATTCTTACATATGTCCTGGTATTACCATCAGATACAATGGTTCGTTTGTGGATGCCAGGAAGAGACGTGTAGAGCATGCTCAAATGTCACTTTTTGCCATTAAAAAAAATCAGAAATCAAACTATACCAATGAATGTGCAACTGAAATTGTTTGATTCTTTAGTCGAGCTAATTATTCTCTATGGTTCAGAAGTTTTGGGGTTTTGAAAATCTACAAATCATGAAAAAATACACCTAAAATGTTGTAAGAGAATTTTAAATTTGAGATTAACTACGTTAAATTATATGGTCTATGGTGAATTGGGTAGATATCCGCTAGAAATTAGGGTTAAACTGACAATGGTCTTCTCCTGGACGAAGCTTGTTCAGAGGGAGAACAAGGTCAGTAGTAATCTTTATACACTTATGTTACAAATTCATCAAAGTGGAAATCATGATTTTAAATGGATATCTTGTGTCATGTCAATGTTTGATAAGACTGGTCTTAGCTATATTTTTCCAATCAATTGAATATTAATATACATTCATTGAAACCTGTTTTAAAAGAACGCCTACATGATCACTTTATTCAACAGTAGTTCGCAGATGTTGAAAACTCATCTCTTTTTGAATTTTACTCCATCTACAAATTTTAATTTGGATTTGAGAAATACTTATCTAAATTATCAGCGAAAAATAGGATTAATTTATCAAAATTTAGATGTTCAAATACGAAATTCCCCCATAGAAACAGGAAGATGGCAAAATATTGCTAGGAATGACAGCATATGTACTTTTTGTAGAGATAATATCGGAGATGAGTTTCATATTTGTTTATTTGCAAACATGAATTAATCAAAATTTATCCCAAACTATTACACTTTAAATCCTACCATCCATAAGATGAAAGGATTATTTTCACTTTGTAACGTACCACTTCTTAAAAAATATATTCTTATTTAATTAGTAAACTTATGGATTTTTTTCTAAATTATGTTTTTCTTGCTCTCGTAGAAATCTTGTTGTCGTTAATCGTCAGTGTACCTATATATATTGTATTATTGATTTTCTGTATTGTTCCAATTGTAATCCCCTGTTCATTTTGTCATGTTTTTTGTCGTTAATCGTCAGTGTACCTATATATATTGTATTATTGATTTTCTGTATTGTTCCAATTGTAATCCCCTGTTGATTTTGTCATGTTTTTGTCGTTAATCGTCAGTGTACCTATATATATTGTATTATTGATTTTCTGTATTGTTCCAATTGTAACCCCCTGTTCATTTTGTCATGTTTTTTGTCGTTAATCGTCAGTGTACCTATATATATTGTATTATTGATTTTCTGTATTGTTCCAATTGTAATCCCCTGTTCATTTTGTCATGTTTTTTGTCGTTAATCGTCAGTGTACCTATATATATATTGTATTATTGATTTTCTGTATTGTTCCAATTGTAATCCCCTGTTCATTTTGTCATGTTTTTTCTTTATATTAGTATATGTAATATGACCTCATGTTGCACATTTTCATGTGTGTGAGTGCACTAATAAAATCTTGTTATTAATTATAACGAGTATTAGAATAACGGTCTATGATCAGTCGTTGAATACCGAAGATATGTTATCAACTCGGCAATTATTAGACACTTATACGATATTTTGATTTTTTAAGACATTTTATGACAGTTTGATTTGTAATTAATTTTCGAACACTCGGTAATATGTTTCTATCGTCTATATATGTGACAGAAGGAGAAACGGGTCCTTTCTAGTTATTTTCACCTGTTGCGAAAACATTGTTGAAGTATTTGAGAGCTTGACAACATGCTTTTGAATGATGGACACATCGTCGTTTAGCGGATATTTAGAGGCATTTGACACACTATCACATTTAATATTATCCTTACAATAACTAATGCTACAGGTAAACATTTCCCTCAAGTGACAAAAATGGCGTCCAAATTTCGGGTCCGACATCCTACGTTATGACGTACATTTTCCTCCCTGAACTATCTACAAAACATACATATAAAACGAAAGATCGAGTAACACAAACTCCACTGAAAACCGTAAATTAAAGGACAGACACTACAATGCTTAAACAATTGTGAAAAGAGTTTGTTCCTTTTCCAATTGGATTTCAACACCTATTTTCTCTCAAGCATTCTAGCTTAAATGTACAAAGGTGAAGGATAATGATTGAGGTAAACTTTTATTTCAGAGCAAGATTTCGGAAACTTTGAACTAAAGAAATACCAAGAATTTGACCTTCCTAATCCCCTTTGGGAAAAACTAACAGTGCCCACCCTTTGCAATTAAAACAGGGCGTTACAGTTAAAACCATTACACCTGCAGATCAGTGATCTTCCAGGAGGCGATAAACAGACAATCAAAAGGAAATAATAGCGAGCACGTGTGGAGATCTACATTTGATCAGATTAATGGTTTAGTGGTTTGATTTTGGTGGCGCCCTGGCGAGCTATTATCGACCAACCGTTTTTTACATTTGATTTCCAAATGAACTTGTTTTTCAAATTTCTTTATTGTATTCCAGCTTATTCACGTGTTATATCTGTGCTATTTAATTATCATCAGTATATTGTTTTGCTATTTAATTATCATCAGTATCTTGATCATATTCGCTAGCCAAGGGTTACGATCCGCTCTACTCACCTTCACCCTTGGCATCGCTAGACCGATTTTCGAGGCCACACGGTGACGGTTTATATGTAATGCAGTTAGTGGTAGCTGCAACCAATCAGAACGGGCTTTACAAAAAACACATGTTCTGTAGGAAAAATGTCAACAAAATAAAAATGCGAAAAATTGTCAGTCCGGCACGATTTTGATAGTATAAACAAGTTTGTACGATTAGCCGTTACACTATTCGTACAAAATGTTTGTACGAGGAGACATTGCCTATTATAATCTCGAGTCTATTTTGAGGGCATTCAAGCGAAAGGAAATGAAAGCCTCGCGTTGATTGGCTGAACATTATATCATTACAAGGGACGTAACTGTCAAAAGCCAGCAGGTGGCAGTGTGCGGGAATTACGAACATCCGTCTAACGATGCCAAGGGTGACGATGAGTAGAGCGGATCGTAACCCTTGGCTAGCGAAGGTGTAGCTTGTTTTGCTATTTGATTATCATCAGTATCTTATTTTGCTATTTAATTATCATCAGTATCTTTTTTTTTATTTGTCAGCAAAAAAGGAAGAAACGTTACTGTGTAGAAAGTTGTAGTTTTCAATTTAGAAATAGAAATAGTCTTATTTTTTTCACATTTTATGAATTCCCCCACCCCCCCCCCCCCCCCCCCCCCCCCCCCCTATATATCGTTTTTGCGATTAAATGTTTCTATTACAGTTTCAGTATGTTTGGTGTATGTACGTTGCCAAACGAACCTCATTAGTCCAGTTCCTATAAATCAAACCAGGCGAAGTGAACCCGGACAATCCGTGCCGGTCCTTAATGATAAAACCACATTTTGTAATAAACCACCCTATTTATAAATTGATCTTTAGGTTGTACGTTATTTAAGTTCTGAGCTACGTTTTGTATCGAAGAAAAACAAGTCAAAGGGAACAGAACAATCAATGTATTTGAAATGGTAAGGAATAATACAAAGTTAAACGATCCTCAATTGAATTGTTATCTCTGAACGTAAAGTGTGCAACTTAGGAGAGGAATTAATTACATGCATCATATTTCTCTTGTGACAATAGCACTAAATCATTTTATAATGGGAAACATTCCCGGCTTCTCAACTGAATAATCTTGTTGTCGTACAGTGTTGATAGTGGATCTAGACAGGTATTATATGTGCCATGAATTTCTTTGCATCTAATGGTAATCATGTTTGTTGCATGATTAGCAATCATTTTCATCAGTAAATAAGGTTTAATGATATATTATATAAACTAACTATTACGATTTGCTTGTAAAATTTAAATTGAAAATATTTATTCAAACTGTTCATATTATATGTATATTGCACTTTATATTTCACATAAAACTTACTTTGCATAAATAGAAAATTTTCAAAATTATAACTTGTTTGCCCTTTTCATTTATTCAAACATTATACAGTATATAGTATGATATACTGGAACAAATTATCATGTATTTTGGTCAAATTAACACCTAACTAATCTTAAATAAACAATTATACAGGTAAGAAGTTAAAGTTATCAGATTTTCAAAAGGAAGACACTCTATATTTAGTATTGACTTAAATATATTAATAAACTCTTTCAATATTGCTCGAAGCAACAATATAAAAGGTAGGATTTGTTTTCATCTGTTAACTCCCATTAGCCATAGTATTTTTGTTCTACCTTCTTAATCCTATATTTAATTTTGAACTTACACAATACAAAAAATCTGAAACAAACCGTTTACTAATTCAGCAACATTTTCAACTCGATCTATTCGATAAGATTGTCAAACCTATTTTATTATATGGCTGTGAAGTATGGGGAGTGGGAAATAACGACATTGTTGAAAGAATTTGCAAAATTCTATTACAGAGTACCCCTGATTTTAAGGTATACGGAGAGCTTGGAAAATTTCCTTTAGGCATATATGTTACAACTTCAGATTATCAATTATTGGGCTAAATTACTAACAGAAAAACAAGAAAAGATTCCTGCAATTTTGTACAATTCTTCACTCCTGAACTATGGAACTAATATAACATACCTTGGTTAAAAAGTGTAAAATCTATATTAGACGAATGTGGTTTGTCATATGCTTGGACTAATCAATATTTGTAAGTGCTACATGGCTATATAATACTGCATAGCAAAGTCTAATCGACTAGTTTAAACAAATTTGGCATTCTGATTAACAAAACTCACCAAAGGCACTAAATTATCCCATGTTTAAAGAAAAATTAGAAATAGAAAAATATTTTAAGAAGCTAAACGATTATAACACTTTGTAAATTCAGAACGACGAATCACAAATTACCAATTGAAATGGGCATCCGGTATAACATTGCAAGATAAAATAGAAAATGTTTAATGTGTAATTCTGGTGAGTTTCAGTGCACATTTTCATATTCAAAATTCGACGACAACCACAATCTACTAAGTTAGGGAAAAATTAGAAATAGACCAAGCTGATTAAAATTCAGTTCACTTATGAATAGTAATAACTTGTCTGATATGAATAATCTGTGCAAATTTATTAGAATAGTGAATCAAATGTTAGACTCTCCTGTGTACTATCTATTTATTTATTTATGTCTTTTTTTCTTGTTTGCTTTGTAAATGCGTATTACAAAGCTCTTCTGTCTTACTTTTTGTACAATTTGCTTTTCTATATGTAATTTGTGTATTTCTCTATACCATTGTATTTTGGATTATTAGAATAAAGATATATATGTCTAAGTTAATAATCAAATTTGTTCACGCCACGATATTGCTGAAATATTGCTAAAGTTGGCGCTAAACACCAATCAGTCAATTAATCAATCTACCATTTTACCTGTATTTATCAGATAAGGTGAAATGGGAACACACCCATTATATAGTTTTGGTTCTGCTATTGTAACTATAAACATTTATATTCACGGTTCGTTAACATACCTGTATTTGGTCAATTACATTGTGTGATGTCACCACGAAATCGAGAATTGATAGCTGAATTATTCGAGTGACATCACAATACTTTTGAAGGACAACATTGGAATTTAGCTGTGGTTAACAAATCTTGTTCTTGGATAGTTTACTTCTATTTCTAAGGTCAGTTACTTTCTTTTCTAAAATTCTACTATGATACTAAATGTCTGTATTAATAATTGTATCATGTATGAATGAATTGTATGAAATTGTAATGCGTTTGAGTACGTAATATAAAAATGATAATTGAAAATGTTAAATAAATGGTAAGCTTGATAATGGTTACAGTCAGAGAGCAGATTCGATAATGGCGTCTTTTCAAATGATTTGTCACATCATTTTTGTACCGGAATCGGACACGTTTTAGAATACATCGACCAAGTATTGAAAATTCACTCGTTTTAATCGTCGCGAGCGTCAAATATAACCGAGGAAACGAGGAAAACATAGAAAATGTTTCTTTCATATAAATTTGAGGCCCGGTGCTTGAACTTCTTGTAATAAAGGAGTATTGCAGAAATTAAAACGACAAGGAAATGGCGGAAGTTGTTTAAAAAAAAACGAAAAATTAAAAATTTAAATATTTGCCGAAAGGGTGATGAAAAGTCATATATATAGCTCCATAGATTTCTATGTTAGTATTTCAAAGAAACATTTTCTGTAATTAAACATACACTTGAACTTTTTTTCTGTCAGATGGATGGTGTCACATTTTGGTTGCATTCAAAGGGAGGTAACTTCTAGAATCATCACATACTCGGTAATTTTTAACGTTCTATTTATAGAAAGAGTGTCAGTAATTTACCAAACACATGTTTTCTTACTAAAACAAATATTATTTTGCATTAAAAATGTTGAAATTAGTCTTAATAAATTTTGTATTATATCTACAGCTATTAAATTGATCAAATATAATTTAACAGATGAGTCAAAATTTGAGATTTTATGGAACCGCAACAGTAACGAGCAATTACATTACTGTAAAAGTAATTCTGTTAAGCTGACTTTTCGGTCGAAATACATGTAAAGTTGTTCCATGAAGGTATAGCAAAACAAGAATCAATTAGGCCAGGGTAAGATCACCTAGTGATCAATTCATGTACTGTTTACGTTCAATTAGGCCAGGGTAAGATCATCTAATGATCAATTCAAGTTTTGTTTACGTTCAATCAGGCCAGGGTAAGATCACTCAATGATCAATTCATGTACTGTTTACGTTCAATCAGGCCAGGGTAAGATCACCTAATGATCAATTCAAGTACTGTTTACGTTCAATTAGGCCAGGGTAAGATCACCTAATGGTCAATTCATGTACTGTTTACGTTCAATTAGGCCATAGTAAGATCACCTAATGATCGATTCATATACTGTTTACGTTCAATCAGGCCAGGGTAAGATCACCTAATGATCAATTCATGTTCTGTTTACGTTCAATCAGGCCAGGGTAAGATCACCTAATGGTCAATTCATGTACTGTTTACGTTCAATCAGGCCAGGGTAAGATCACCTAATGATCGATTCATGTACTGTTTACGTTCAATCAGGCCAGGGTAAGATCACCTAATGATCAATTCTTGTTCTGTTTACGTTCAATCAGGCCAGGGTAAGATCACCCAATGATCAATTCATGTACTGTTTACGTTCAATCAGGCCAGGGTAAGATAACCTAATGATCAATTCATGTACTGCTTAGGATCTAATAAATAATATAATAAACCCCATTAGTATGTTGCCAATTGAACCTCGTTAGTCCGGTGCCAATAAATCAAGCAATACGCAGTGAACCCGCAGAGTCCGGTGCCAATTCCTAATGATAAAACCACATTTTGTAAGTAACTAACCATCCTATTTATAATTTGATCGTTATGTTGTACGTTATTTCAGTTCTGAGTTACGTTTTGTATCAAAGAAAAACAAGTCAACGGATCAAACAATCAAAGTTAAATGATCCTGAATTGAATTGTTCTCTTTGCAAGTAAAGTGTGCAACTTAGGAGAGGAATTAATTACATGCATCATTTTTCTCTTGTGACAATGGCACTAAATGATTTTATAATGAGAAACATTCCCGGCTTCTCAACTGAATAATCTTGTTGTCGTACAGTGTTGATAGTGGATCTAGACAGGTATTGTATATGCCATGAATTTCTTTGCATTTAATGGTAATCATGTTTGTTGCATGATTAGCAATCATTTTCATCAGTAAATAAGGCTTAATGATATATTATATAAGCTATTTAATAGAATATTATTAGTTTGCATGTAAAATTGAAATTGAAAATATTTATTCAAGCCGTTCAGATTATGTAAATTGCACTTTACTTTTTATCCTAATACTTACTTTCAAATTATAACTTTTTTATTCAAACCTTATACATATACATACATGTATACTGGAACAAATTATCAGGTATTTTGGTCAAATCAACACCTAATTAATGCTAAATGAACAATCCTACAGGTACATGTAAGAAGTTAAAGTCACCCGATTTTTAGATTGACTTAGATCTATTTTTAAACTCGAAACAAATATTCTCAAAGGTATGATTTGTTTTCATCTGTTTATTTCAAAATGTATTTCATTGTACATTTGTATATATAAATTTCTGTCGATGTGTTCAACTTACTATGTATCCACGTGACACTCATTCATTTAATATTTCCTGTTCCAATCTTTACCTAGTTTCCTATATTGAAATTGACTCCTAGATATTTAATTTGGTAAATTCAGAGTGGAAGTGAAATTGTAATACATGTACATTATGTGATATCCTGCATTTTAGTGATTTTCTTTTTCTTTTTTTTCTTTTCTATTCATTTGAACTGCTAGTTATTGATAATGATTTAATTTAGCTTAATTATTTAATTACTTTTTATTCTTATATATTACATTTTTGTAATTAATTATATATTTTGATATTGTTTTGATTTATTGATTTTCCTGTCGATCTGTTTGAGGACATGACACAATCATGGAGTGTATTATATTTGTTCTACCTTTTCACCTGTATATCAGATAAGGCGAAATGTGAAAAACCCATTATATAAATTTGGGTCTGCTATCTTAATTTTGAACATGTCCTTCACGGTCGTGGAGCCGCACTTTAAACATTACTTTATCTTCATTAGTCACTACTATTTTGGCAGCTAAATTATATTGTCTATACTTTTCGATTGAACCATATTACTTTTGATGGATAACACTGAATTTTTCCTTGGATATTCCACTTCTATTCAAAGGTCAGTTACTTTCTTTTCTGTAATTTTGATATGATACTAAATGTCTGTATGAATACTTGTATCATGTATGAATGAATTGTATGAAATTGTACGTTTGAGTATGAGATATATGCATTTCTGGTAACCTTTGTAAATACAATGGTATGCAGATAACAAATCTGAGTACGTTTGGGTACTAGGTATCAAATTTATAATTCAAAATGTAGAATACATGATGAGCTTGATAGAGGTTATTAAATTACAGATTAAACCTTTCATTTTTATAAATAAGATTTATACATGTATATCAAAGTTGCTAATGAAATTATAATTAACAAATGGAGCGTTAATTAAATTAATTATTTTAAAAAAATTACTACTAAGAATGTTAGAGGAGTGTGCAGTGCGAACATGTAAAATTGTAAATTCTCAAATTCACATCAACTCAGATTATCTGTCATTTGTATGCGCAATATTAAATACAAATATTCCATTTGCCCAAACAACATAATCATATGAAAGAGTGGATTGACCAGGAAGACTTAGACAAAAAAAACGCCCGACATTGCTTCGCATTTGCTTTGCGCTTGAATTTTTTTAGAAACTTTCCCCAAACTACAGGAAGACGGTTTACGTGAATTAACGCTTGGTATATATCAAATAAAATTAACGAAGTCGTACACCAAAGAACATTTAAAAGATGGTGGTGAATATGAAGTTTTAGTGAATAGGCCGAATGAGAACTCATGGGAAAGATCCAAAGTCGGCATGTCTCAAACAAAGTATGTAAACTCTGGATTAAGTACGATGAAGTACTAGTTAAAGGGTGGTATTATCAATACCGAGCAGGAACCCGTGTAGTAGGTGCAAGTGTTCATGTTACCTCAGTACTTTGGTATCTGGGATGCGCGAGTTATTAAGGCATAGTTCGGTGGAATGGAGTATTTATCTGACTTGATGAACCTCAGTTAATTGACAATGATAGTGAACGTTACTGAAGAATAGTTTAATTAAGTGTAAATTTAATATGATGTTAATAATACTTTTATAGGAAAAAAGTGTCTTAAAAACATAATGTGAATTATTATGTGAGTAAGTGATTGTTGTTTTACGCCAATTCATCAATTTTTCAGCTATATCATGGCGAGCACAAGATAATTTTCAATGAGATGATGATGAGATCCGCTTTGTACTAGACCAGCACGCTGAGTTTGATTTTTTTATAATTCTAGCTCACTGAAACAACAGTCCGCGAGTGGAGATGTCGCTCCACTCGGACACATTATTCTAATTCCGAGCAAACCAGTCTTTCCTTTTTCTCCTTAATGCTGCGTGCTTAGCGGAGAACCCATGATATAACGCACTCGAGGCGAGCACTCTAACCATTACGCCATCGATGCGGTTTTACCTATTATGTGTATAACCTACAGCAATTCACAGAATGGTTCCGATCCAACATAACATCATTGAAGACTTCAAGAATTGCATTTTAAAATTAATCAAAATATCACTTAATTGTGTGATTCAATATACGTTTCTAGATTAATATTGTTTTTGTTTGTACAAAATGCCAAAATTATAAAACAACAGATGGTCACAATTTGGTGCATTGTTTTAGAAGAAAATACAATAATTTTTAAGCATGACAATGCCAATCATAAAGCCTGATAATTTAATACCATATATACATTATATACATTATATTCATCAAAACCTACGAAAAGCGTTTGTGTCTTCTTTAAAGAAAAAATACCGCTTTATAACATGCTTACGAAACATTTTTATCCGGAGCTCTTTGACGACAGTGTAATAAGAAGACACTCTATTTTTAGATTGACTTAGATCTACAAAAAATGTATTTCTAAACTCTGTCAATATTTCTCGAAACAATATCTGTTTATTTCAAAATGTATTTCATTGTATATTTGTATATATGAATTTCTGTCGATATGTTCTTCTTACTATTTATCCACGTGACACTCATTCATTTAATATTGTTGCACCACTAGTGTGGTAAAGATATAAGTATACACACTGGTTGTATAATCACCCTGGTAGTGGGTTATTTCTATTACTGGTACTGGTAGCGTAGTCTGCACAAGTTCAAGGCACTGGTAAAACTAAATTTTTCATACTTGTACAACAAAAAACAAGCATATAGAATAGATTCTCATGACATTTATTATAGTAACAATTGACAATTTAACAAATACAATGTAAAATCCTACTGAGCGCTATGAAATACCGGGACCCCCCTCTTTGGACAAATGTCAATATTAGCGTAAAGTCGTACGAACGTAGTAAACATATATAGGTCACAGTTCGGAATATTCTATCTTAAGGGAAACGTACCAGTCTAAATAACAGAAAGAGTACTGTGAAAATAACTGATATCTATCTAGCTGGTAGCGCTCAGGTTAATTGCAAGATGCTTAAAAGATGTAATTGCCCTGGTCTCGGGTTAAAGTGTCTCCCCTCAGTAGCAGACGTTTGGTCTTTATATACACAGGATATGGGTCAAACGCCGCTGATTGGTTGGTTACTCCGGAAGTTCCCACGGTAATTATTCCGTAACGGGGTCGCAAACAGGGCCACATAAGTGTGAGGTAACACACATGCGCACTATAACTTATTTACACACAGGATACATGGCGGAAAGTATAAACACGTTGTTTGTCATGTCAAGAGGAAGGGAAAACGGGCTTAATAAAGTTGACCCTTATAGAAAACAAGCCTAAGTACAATATATAAACCTAGCGTGAATAAATGAAATAGAAAAGAAAATGTGACACAGTTAATAAGGAGAAATAAAGATGGGACTGTCGTACTCCCCTGGTCAAACAATGAGGACAAACGTTATTTTAACCATGCAAACTTTCCCATATAAAATAACAATATACATACAATAGCTATTCCCGATCACGATGCCTGAAATATAAATAATAGTCCATGCATACACAGACGGCTGTACACGCATCCACAGGCGCTCGTGGCACGGACCACCCCCCTTTTTTCTAACTTTCTGTTTACAAATTCATTTTCAATAAAATTTCTTTAATTCTTTATTATTTCATCTCTTTTTCCTTATTTTAACTTCTTCGTGTCAATATTCATACAGTCTTATGTTAACATCAAATTGCATGTGTCGACCCTATATAGATGCAATTAAAATGTAAATCCTATTCCATTTGTAGTTTAACCTAGTTGTAAATCACAAATTAGTCATGATTTTAGTTGACCATAAGTTTTATAGTGAAGGAGGGAATTATTATTTGCTTGATAGTTGTTATTAAGGATATGTAGCATCCTTTTCACGTCTTTCATCCTTGAAAAAAAGGAGAAATTTGTTTTTAAAAAAATACTGGGCCCCTCTGAAATTTTGTCGAAGCGTATATATTAAAAAACATTCTTCAAATTCATACGAAAATAAAAATGACACCATTCGTTCATCTAAAACATTCCGCAAAACATTTGTATGATCAAAGTTCTAAATATTAAGGAAAAGAAATACTTTCCCCGTGCATGTTCCTTATATATTTAAAGAAATAATTTCCGTAAAGTACATGTATTAAATAATCTGATTTGAAAATAAGGGCCAGATTTCTAAACCGGCTTCAGCCAGCAGTGAGCTTGGGAATTTTCGGATTCCTAGGAAACAGCAAAGTTGGCTCAAAGATGAGCAAAATCTAGAGATAACTATTTTTTTTCAAATTGGAAAAATATAACAGACAATCAGTGAGTCTTGTCTGTAATAAATCAGGACTGCAATTTGGAATTCCAACCAAACCCTTTTCTTAAAGAAATGCTGGAAAAAAGCTTGGACATTATTGTTGAAGAGGTAACTACTTTATAAAAATAAAATGCAATAGAACTCGTTCCTTTGAACCAAATTCACACATGTTTTTACAGTATCGGTTGCATGGTACCCAAAAGGAATGGGAAAATGAAACCTGTCATAAATCTGAGATCTCTAAAACGCTATCTCCGGAAAAAAACCCACTTCAAAATGGATACATTAAGCAAAGGTCTGCATCTAACAAAATCAAAAGAATGGACGATTATCCTCGATCTCTCGGATGCATACCTACAAGTTCCAATTTTCAAAAAAAATACAAACCATATCTAAGATTTTACATTTAATGGAAAACACTTTGTTTCGGGCCCACAGCTGCACCCATAGTTTCAGAGAGATCACTTTAGATCGTCTTTAAATCATGTGGATTTCAAAAACATGATCCTATCAATTATTTAAAAATTACTGCTATAAACTATATCACTTTCTGATTTTGTTGATAACAAATATTGTTAAAATCTAACATCGGTTTACTTCAGATTAATATTTTGAAAAAAAATTAATGTAGTTTTGTGTGAAATATACTGAGGAAATTGGAATTATATGTATACTTTTGTCCACTATCTGTAGGACTGTAGGGTGTGTTTAATTTTATTGTCCATATCCAATGGTAGCAAAACCCGTAATTAAAAGTATGTGAATTTATAACTCAATCAACAAATGCAAATTTCTTAGTTCCATTATTGGGGCCGTCTTGATCGTATGATTGTTGGATTTACTACTACCTGTGCAATTAGTATCTATCACCACTAAATTTGTGAGTTGAAACCCCGTTCATGGCGAGGTGTACTCGATACAACATTATGTGATAACGTTTGTTAGCGACTTACGACAGGTCAGTGATTTTCTCCAAGTACTCCACCAATAAAACTGACAACCAAGATATAACTGAAATGTTGTTGAAAGTGGCGTTAAACGCAATAAACCAAATATAGTTCTAATATTAAACATTGTCTTAGAGGTAAGACGAATTTCGTAGAGCTATGCCAATATATATATTTATAATCTATTGCAGATAAACGTGACTGATATGATCGATTGATCATTATCACCATTCATCGTTTACCTGTTCCCCAATACAATGTTCGTCCATCTGATAGAACTGCCATAGGGGATCATTTTTTATCCGGTTAGAGAGTCATAGTGAGGGAAAAAAACAAAACACGTGTTACCCCCTCCTCATAAGACCAAATTATATAGGAAAGTTGATTTACTTTTATAAAGTACATAATTAATAGGTATGACTTTGTCAATAGAGCATATAATTTTGGTCATAAGGATAGCGACAATAAATTGGCCTTGAGATATGTATCTATGTTTGAAACTATTCATCCAAATGAATGTGAACGTCTAAACAGTAGTCATCCTTAGTAAAAAAGAAAAAAAAATTGCTTACAATATACCAATTCTTTGATAATAATTATTGTTATGATGACTCGAGATTCTTTTAATTTCACTGCTTATTAAGTTTAATTTCTACAACAGTTTAGAAATAAATTCTACATTTCAATAAAGATTTCTTTAAAAAAAACACCTTTAAGTGCATTTTTTCTACAATGTTTGAATGATTTATTTACCCTCTTAATAACTTTCCATATATGGATGATATTATTCTCCTATTAATGGCTAGATAAACGTATTGTGTTAAATTGTTTTACTTTCATTGGGTCTACATCTTTCGTATTGATGAAGATATTTCAAGATTCAACTACAAGTAAAATAAACTATTATTTTATCTACATGTACCTACTACAATATTTCACAAAATCAACTACTCAGCTAAAACATGTGCGTGTATGAAAATGTTACGAGAGAGGACATATTATCACGTTATTCATGGACCTCTCTCCTGTCCGGGGTCAGTATTTTATCTTATAGGTCAGTTCCATATTTTATGTACTGATTCCGGGTCCGGAATTTTGACAGTGATTCTGGATGTTGATTGTATGTACTTGGTCCGATTATGAATTGTATATACCTAGTCTGGATCGATCTGGATTTTATTAATACATGTAATCTAAATGCTAGTTTTATACGCATTTAACTTGATCAATTGTGTATATTGGATGTCTCTGATTTTGTTTTGATTATGGCAGAAAATATGCAAATTGGGTTAACTTTGACGAAAAATAAGTAAGAAATCCTCCTCTGCAACTAACAGAACTATTGGAAATATGCAACAACTTTGTTCTCAGAAAATGATATTGATTACATTAATATATATTTAATCTATAAAATACATTAAATATATATTAAACATTTTATTTCAATAAATGAAAATTTTATTTTAGATAAAAACATTATGTCAAAAGCAACTTATCTGTTTAAATGAAGTTTTAGGATAACAGTCTCTTTTCCACACATGAATGAAATTCTGCACTTTTCCAGTACTGAGTTGACCACTGTCGTCAAATGCGAGGAATAAGTCCAAAAATGATGCGGACGAAGCTGTATCTGTGGTCTCTTTAACTTCCAGCTCTGGAGGATATATCAATGGAAGAAATTCTGTAAATCTAGAATTATTGATAGATAAAACGTCATCAATATACCTGTATGTGAAATTAAAGGCTCTAGCCTCATGAATCGTCTTATCTTTTACAAGCTTTTGAAGAAACTCTGACTCATATGAGTATAAAAATAAATCTGAATGTTCCAACATTAATAAGTATGTCCTTATTATAGGAAAAACATAAATACGTGTATCTTTGGACAAAGATCACAGAGAGCGATCATTAATTTTCTGTCATCTTGTGAAATGTGTGTCGTCTGCTGTGCACAAAGTAAATAGACAGCACATAGGTGAGAGCGATTATTGATTTTCTGTCACCGAACGGCTTCCTTGAAGTTTTGAAAGTACCTTTTTAGCCAATCAAAAGTCTACTTGCCAGGAGAACATCAGATACTATATATTTTCAGCCTTATCAATGAAACTGGAACCGTGCAATTGATTCGCTACCTTTTAAATGTCAATGTCTCTCATTTTAACGCTGATAATATTTTAGAACGAACTTGATTGCATAAAAGTGTATTGTCTTGTGTGCTAAGCCCAATGTGTTGAACGATATAAGTGGATCTGTGTGTTTATTGATTTTTTTGTGTAGCTACAAATAAACTTCATTCATGGCTTACAACAGACGGCTTACAACATATGTTCTCATGGCAATAGCCAATGAAAAGATCTCATGTGAGGTCAGTGTAGCTATAAATAAACTTCATTCATAACTACGGATGTTCTGTATATACATCGGCTGTTAAAATGCCGACTATAGCCAATGAAAAGATCTCATTTGAGGTCAAGTTCGTACAATATACGTTATCAGTCTCGAGATGTTATATATACCGTTTTAAAGGGGAGTGGTTTTGTTAAAAGGTGAGGCGCCAGCCGAACCTTTTAAAAAACCGCTGCCCTTTAAAACGGTATATATAACATCTAAGAGACTGGTAACATTTTTATCTGAATGTTCCAACATTAATAAGTAGGTGTTCTTATTATAGGAAAAACATAAATACGTGTATCTTTGGACGAAGATCACAAAGAGCGATTATTGATTTTTTGTCATCTTGTGAAATGTGTGTCGTCTGCTGTGCACAATGTAAATGGACAGCACATAGGTGAGAGAGATTATTGATTTTCTGTCACCGCATGGCTTCCCTGAAAATTATACTTGCCACGAGAACATCAGATAATATACGTTATCCAAAATAATTAATTACACTTTGTAAAAATGTAATATGTAAGAATGAAAAATAGTTAAAAAACAATATTAATCTAGAAACGTATATTGAATCACACAAATAAGTGATATTTTGATTAATATTAAAATGCAATTCTGGTTTGCTCGGAATTCGAATAATGTGTCCGAGTGGAGCGACATTTCCAACTGTTGTTTAAGTAAGCTAGAACTATAAAAAAAAATCAAGCTCAGTGTTGGTCTAGTACAAAGCGGATCTCATCATCATCTCATTGAAAATTAACCTGTTCTCGCCATGATATAGCTGAAAATTTTATGAATTGGCGTAAAACAACAATCACTCGCTCACTCACATAATAATTCACATTATGTTTTTAAGACAGGTGTTTTTTTCTATAAAAGTATTATTAACATCATATAACAATAAACATTAATTTACACTTAATAAAACTATTCTTCAGTAATTTCCTACAACGCAGATTATCTGTCATTTGTATGTGCAATATTAAATATATATATATTTATTTCTGGTAACTTTTGTAAATATAATGGCATACAGATACGCTTGGGTACGAGGTATCAAAATTATAATTGAAAATGTTAAATAAATGATGAGCTTGATAAAGGTTATAAAATTACAGATTAAACCCTTTATTTTTTTTTTATAAATAAGACTTATACATGTATATCAAAGTTGCTAATGAAATTATAATTAACAAATGGACTGTTAATTAAATTGATTATCTTAATAAGTTTACTACTAAGAATGTTAGAGGAGTGTGCAGTGTGAACATGTAAAATTGTAAATTCTCAAATTCCCTTCAACGCAGATTATCTGTCATGTGTATGTGCAATATTAAATAAATATTTAAAACCACTTAATACCAGTACCCTTGACGATGAACTTGTTCATTGTAAAATATTCGATTTGCCCAAACAACATACTCATCTGAAAGAGAGGATTGACCAGGAAGACTTAGACAAAAAAAACGCCCGACATTGCTTCGCATTTGCTCTGCGCTTGATTTTTTTCGAAACTTTCCCTAAACTACAGGCTTACGTGAACTAACGCTTGGCATATATCAAATAAAATTAACGAAGACGTACACCAAAGAACATTTAAAAGATGGTGGTGAATATGGAGTTTTATTGAATAAGCCGAATGAGAACTCATGGGAAAGATCCAAAGTCCGCATGTCTCAAACAAAGTATGTAAACTCTGGATTAAGTACGATGAAGTACTAATTAAAGAGTGGTATTATCAATACCGAGCAGGAACCCGTGTAGTAGGTACAAGTGATCATGTTGCCTCAGTACTTTGGTATCTGGGATGCGCGAGTTATCAAGGAATAGTTCGGTGAACTGGAGGTATTTATCTGAATGATGAACCTCAGTTAATTAACAATGATAGTGATGAGGAGAACGTTACTGAAGAATAGTTTTATTAAGTGTAAATTAATGTTTATTGTTATATGATGTTAATAATACTTTTATAGAAAAAAACACCTGTCTTAAAAACATAATGTGAATTATTATGTGAGTGAGTAAGTGATTGTTGGTTTACGCCAATTCATCAATTTTTCAGCTATATCATGGCGAGCACAAGATAATTTTGAATGAGATGATGATGAGATCCGCTTTTTAATAGACCAACACGCTGAGTTGGATTTTTTTATAGTTCTAGCTCACTGAAACAACAGTCCGCGGGTAAAGATGTCGCTCCGCTCGGACACATCATTATAATTCCGAGCAAACCAGTCTTGGCTTTTTCTCCTTAATGCTGCGTGCTTAACTGAGAACCCATGAACTACCGCACTCGAGGCGAGCACGCTAACCATTACTCCATCGGTGCGGTTTTACTTATATGCATAACCTACATCAATTGACATAGCATCCTTGAAGTCTTCAAGAATTGCATTTTAAAATTAATCAAAATATCACTTAATTGTGTGATTCAATATACGTTTCTAGATTAATATTGTTTTTGTTTGTACAAAATGCCAATATTATAAAACAACGCCATTCCTTTAATTAAATTTACTATAAGCATAATGTATATTTGATCACTTGATGGTCACAATTTGGTGCATTGTTTTAGAAGACAATACAATTATGTTTAAGCATGAGAATACCAATCATAAAGCCTGATAATTTAATACTATATATATATTATATACATTATATTCATCAAAATCGAAGAAAATCGTTTGTGTCTTCTTAAAAGAAAAAATACCGCTTCATAACATGTCTACAGAAACGTTTTCATCCGGAGCTCTTTGACGACAGTGTAAGAAGAAGACACTCTATTTTTAGATTGTCTTAGATCTACGAAAAAAATGTATTTCTAAACTCTGTCAATATTTCTCGAAACAACATTGTAAAAGGTATGATTTGTTTTCATCTGTTTATTTCAAAATGTATTTCATTGTATATTTGTATATATGAATTTCTGTCGATATGTTCTTCTTACTATTTATCCACGTGACACTCATTCATTTAATATTGTTGCACCACTGGGGTGGTAACGATATAAGTATAAAACTGGTAGTATAATCACCCTGGTAGTGGGTTATTTCTATTGCTGGTAGCGTAATCTGCACAAGTCCAAGGCACTGGTAAAATTTAATGTTTCATACTTGTACAACAAATAACAAGGATATGGAATAGATTATCATGAAATTTATTATAGTAACAATTGATTATTTAACAAATACAATATAAAATCCTACTGAGCGCTATGCAATACCGACCCCCCCACCCCCCTTTTTGGACAAATGTCAATATTACCGTAAAGTCGCGCGAACGTAGTAAAAATATATAGGTCACAGGTCGGAATATTCTATCTTAAGGGAAACGTACCAGTCTAAATAACAGAAAGAGTACTGTGAAAATAACTGATATCTATCTAGCTGGTAGCGCTCAGGTTAATTGCAAGATGTTTAAAAGATGTAATTGCCCTGGTCTCGGGTTAAAGTGGCTCCCCTCAGTAGCAGACGTTTGGTCTTTTTATACACAGGGCCAACATCTGGATGTGGGTCAGACACCGCTGATTGATTGGTTGGTTATTCCGGAAGTTCCCACGGTAATTATGCCGTAACGGGGCCGCAAACAGGGCCACATAAGTGTTTTCACCTGTATATCAGAAAACGCGAAATGGGAACAACAAATTACAAAAAAATATATGTGACGATCTCATTACCACACGTTAAACATTACTTTATCTTCATTGGTTACTACTATTTTGACAGCTAAATTATATCGTCTGTACTTTACGATTGACACCATATTGTTTTTAATGGATAACACTGAAATTTAACTGTGGATAATAAATCTTGTCCTTGGATATTTCACTTCTATTCTAAGGTCAGTTACTTTCTTTTCTGTAATTTTGATATAATACTAAATGTATGTATCAATACTTGTATCATGTATGAATGAATTGTATGAAATTGTAATGCGTTTGAGTATGAGAAATATATATTTCTGGTAACCTTTGTAAATATAATGGCATACAGATAACACCTTTGAGTACGCTTGGGTACGAGGTATCAACATTATAATTGAAAATGTTAAATAAATAATGAGCTTGATAAAGGTTATTAAATTACAGATTAAACATTTTATTTTTTTATAAATAAGACTTATACATGTATATCAAAGTTGCTAATGATATTTTAATTAACAAATGGACCGTTAATGAAATTAATTATCTTTATAAGTTTACTACTAAGAATGTTAGAGGAGTGTGCAGTGTGAACATGTAAAATTGTAAATTCTCAAATTCCCTTCAACGCAGATTATCTGTCATTTGTATGTGCAATATTAAATAAATATTTAAAACCACTTAATACCAGTACCCTTGACGATGAACTTGTTCATTGTAAAATATTCGATTTGCCCAAACAACATAATCATCTGAAAGAGAGGATTGACCAGCAAGGCTTAGATAAAAAAATCGCCCGAAATTGCTTCGCATTTGCTCTGCGCTTGATTTTTTTTTCAAAACTTTCCCCAAACTACAGGTTTGCGTGAATTAACGCTTGGTATATATCAAATAAAATTAAGGAAGACGTACACCAAAGAACATTTAAAAGATGGTGGTGAATATGGAGTTTTAGTGAATAAGCCGAATGAGAACTCATGGGAAAGATCCAAAGTCGGCATGTCTCAAACAAAATATGTAAACTCTGGATGAAGTTACTAGTTAAAGGATGGTATTATCAATACCGAGTAGGAACCCGTGTAGTAGTTACAAGTGCTCATGTTGCCTCAGTACTTTGGTATCTGTGATGCGCGAGTTATCAAGGAATAGTTCGGTGAACTGGATTATTTATCTGACTGATGAACCTCAGTTAATTAACAATGATAATGATGAGGAGAACGTTACTGAAGAATAGTTTAATTAAGTGTAAATTAATGTTTATTGTTATATGATGTTAATAATACTTTTAGAGAAAAAACACCTGTCTTAATAACATAATGTGAATTATTATGCGAGTGAGTAAGTAATTGTTGTTTTACGCCAATTCATCAATTTTTCAGCTATAACATGGCGAGCACAAGATAAATTTGAATGAGATGATGATGAGATCCGCTTTGTACTAGACCAACACGCTGAGTTGGATTTTTTTTATAGTTCTAGCTCACTGAAACAACAGTCCGCGGGTAAAGATGTCGCTCCGCGCGGACACATCATTATAATTCCGAGCGAACCAGCCTTGGCTTTTTCTCCTTAATGCTGCGTGCTTAACTGAGAACCCATGAACTACCGCACTCGAGGCGAGCACGCTAACCATTACTCCATCGGTGCGGTTTTACTTATATGCATAACCTACATCAATTGACATAGCATCCTTGAAGTCTTCAAGAATTGCATTTTAAAATTAATCAAAATATCACTTAATTGTGTGATTCAATATACGTTTCTAGATTAATATTGTTTTTGTTTGTACAAAATGCCAATATTATAAAACAACGCCATTCCTTTAATTAAATTTACTATAAGCATAATGTATATTTGATCACTTGATGGTCACAATTTGGTGCATTGTTTTAGAAGACAATACAATTATGTTTAAGCATGAGAATACCAATCATAAAGCCTGATAATTTAATACTATATATATATTATATACATTATATTCATCAAAATCGAAGAAAATCGTTTGTGTCTTCTTAAAAGAAAAAATACCGCTTCATAACATGTCTACAGAAACGTTTTCATCCGGAGCTCTTTGACGACAGTGTAAGAAGAAGACACTCTATTTTTAGATTGTCTTAGATCTACGAAAAAAATGTATTTCTAAACTCTGTCAATATTTCTCGAAACAACATTGTAAAAGGTATGATTTGTTTTCATCTGTTTATTTCAAAATGTATTTCATTGTATATTTGTATATATGAATTTCTGTCGATATGTTCTTCTTACTATTTATCCACGTGACACTCATTCATTTAATATTGTTGCACCACTGGGGTGGTAACGATATAAGTATAAAACTGGTAGTATAATCACCCTGGTAGTGGGTTATTTCTATTGCTGGTAGCGTAATCTGCACAAGTCCAAGGCACTGGTAAAATTTAATGTTTCATACTTGTACAACAAATAACAAGGATATGGAATAGATTATCATGAAATTTATTATAGTAACAATTGATTATTTAACAAATACAATATAAAATCCTACTGAGCGCTATGCAATACCGACCCCCCCACCCCCCTTTTTGGACAAATGTCAATATTACCGTAAAGTCGCGCGAACGTAGTAAAAATATATAGGTCACAGGTCGGAATATTCTATCTTAAGGGAAACGTACCAGTCTAAATAACAGAAAGAGTACTGTGAAAATAACTGATATCTATCTAGCTGGTAGCGCTCAGGTTAATTGCAAGATGTTTAAAAGATGTAATTGCCCTGGTCTCGGGTTAAAGTGGCTCCCCTCAGTAGCAGACGTTTGGTCTTTTTATACACAGGGCCAACATCTGGATGTGGGTCAGACACCGCTGATTGATTGGTTGGTTATTCCGGAAGTTCCCACGGTAATTATGCCGTAACGGGGCCGCAAACAGGGCCACATAAGTGTTTTCACCTGTATATCAGAAAACGCGAAATGGGAACAACAAATTACAAAAAAATATATGTGACGATCTCATTACCACACGTTAAACATTACTTTATCTTCATTGGTTACTACTATTTTGACAGCTAAATTATATCGTCTGTACTTTACGATTGACACCATATTGTTTTTAATGGATAACACTGAAATTTAACTGTGGATAATAAATCTTGTCCTTGGATATTTCACTTCTATTCTAAGGTCAGTTACTTTCTTTTCTGTAATTTTGATATAATACTAAATGTATGTATCAATACTTGTATCATGTATGAATGAATTGTATGAAATTGTAATGCGTTTGAGTATGAGAAATATATATTTCTGGTAACCTTTGTAAATATAATGGCATACAGATAACACCTTTGAGTACGCTTGGGTACGAGGTATCAACATTATAATTGAAAATGTTAAATAAATAATGAGCTTGATAAAGGTTATTAAATTACAGATTAAACATTTTATTTTTTTATAAATAAGACTTATACATGTATATCAAAGTTGCTAATGATATTTTAATTAACAAATGGACCGTTAATGAAATTAATTATCTTTATAAGTTTACTACTAAGAATGTTAGAGGAGTGTGCAGTGTGAACATGTAAAATTGTAAATTCTCAAATTCCCTTCAACGCAGATTATCTGTCATTTGTATGTGCAATATTAAATAAATATTTAAAACCACTTAATACCAGTACCCTTGACGATGAACTTGTTCATTGTAAAATATTCGATTTGCCCAAACAACATAATCATCTGAAAGAGAGGATTGACCAGCAAGGCTTAGATAAAAAAATCGCCCGAAATTGCTTCGCATTTGCTCTGCGCTTGATTTTTTTTTCAAAACTTTCCCCAAACTACAGGTTTGCGTGAATTAACGCTTGGTATATATCAAATAAAATTAAGGAAGACGTACACCAAAGAACATTTAAAAGATGGTGGTGAATATGGAGTTTTAGTGAATAAGCCGAATGAGAACTCATGGGAAAGATCCAAAGTCGGCATGTCTCAAACAAAATATGTAAACTCTGGATGAAGTTACTAGTTAAAGGATGGTATTATCAATACCGAGTAGGAACCCGTGTAGTAGTTACAAGTGCTCATGTTGCCTCAGTACTTTGGTATCTGTGATGCGCGAGTTATCAAGGAATAGTTCGGTGAACTGGATTATTTATCTGACTGATGAACCTCAGTTAATTAACAATGATAATGATGAGGAGAACGTTACTGAAGAATAGTTTAATTAAGTGTAAATTAATGTTTATTGTTATATGATGTTAATAATACTTTTAGAGAAAAAACACCTGTCTTAATAACATAATGTGAATTATTATGCGAGTGAGTAAGTAATTGTTGTTTTACGCCAATTCATCAATTTTTCAGCTATAACATGGCGAGCACAAGATAAATTTGAATGAGATGATGATGAGATCCGCTTTGTACTAGACCAACACGCTGAGTTGGATTTTTTTTTATAGTTCTAGCTCACTGAAACAACAGTCCGCGGGTAAAGATGTCGCTCCGCGCGGACACATCATTATAATTCCGAGCGAACCAGCCTTGGCTTTTTCTCCTTAATGCTGCGTGCTTAACTGAGAACCCATGAACTACCGCACTCGATGCGAGCACGCTAACCATTACGCCATCGATGCGGTTTTACGTATGTGCATAAGCTACAGCAATTGACATAGCATCCTTGAAGACTTCAAGAATTGCATTTTAAAATTAATCAAAATATCACTTAATTGTGTGATTCAATATACGTTTCTAGATTAATATTGTTTTTGTTTGTACAAAATGGCAAAATTATAAAACAACAGATGGTCACAATTTGGTGCATTGATTTAGAAGTAAATACAATTATTTTTAATCATGACAATACCAATCATAAAGACTGATAATTTAATACTATATATACATTATATTCATCAAAACCTACGAAAATTGTGTGTGTCTTCTTTAAAGAAAAAATACCGCTTTATAACATGTTTACGAAACATTTTCATCCGGAGCTCTTTGACGACAGTGTAATAAGAAGACACTCTATTTTTAGATTGACTTAGATCTACAAAAAAATGTTTTACTAAACTCTGTCAATATTTCTCGAAGAAACATCTTAAAGGTATGCTTTGTTTTCATCTGTTTATTTCAAAATGTATTTCATTGTATATTTGTATATATAAATTTCTGTCGATCTGTTCTTCTTACTATTTATCAACGTGAAACTCATTCATTTAATATTGTTGCACCACTAGGCTGGTAACGATATAAGTATAACAACTGGTATTATAATCACCCTGGTAGTTGGTTATTTCTATTACTGGTAGCGTAATCTGCACAAGTTCAAGGCACTGGTAATGCTTAATGTTTCATACTTGTACAACAAATAACAAGGATATGGAATAGATTCTCATGAAATTCATTATAGAAACAATTGATAATTTAACAAATACAATATAAAATCCTACTGGGCGCTATGAAATACCGGGACCCTCCCCCCCCCCCCCCCTTTATTTGGACAAATGTCAAAATTACCGTAAAGTCGTACGAACGTAGTAAAAATATATAGGTCACAGGTCGGAATATTCTATCTTAAGGGAAACGTACCAGTCTAAATAACAGAAAGAGTACTGTGGAAATAACTGATATCTATCTAGCTGGTAGCGCTCAGGTTAATTGCAAGGTGTTTAAAAGATGTAATTTCCCTGGTGTCGGGTTAAAGTATCTCCCATCAGTAATTGAAATTGATGTGGGTTTAGACGGCGACTTTCTTAATGAGAAATTGCGCCCTTAAGAACAATGTATATTAGAGTTCTGGGTAATTCTCTTATTATTTACTTACTTTTTAAATTTATGCCTTATTATTAAATTTTGTGAGTTTTTAGAATAATTGAAATTTGCATATCAGAGGAATGAAAACTGATGAAGTTTATTTTAAATATTTGATTAAATGATTGACGTTAAGTTGATTTGAGTGGTATACTTTGTCATGTATATTATTTTATTAAAGACATAGATGAAAGTATTAGATATTATGAAAATATAATTGTATTAGGTGATCTGAACTTTGATATGGTAAACAACAAAAATGTCAAACACTAAATGATCTATGTGATGTGTTTAATTTATCACAACTAATAATGAATCCAACATGTTTTAAGAAAGGTTGTACACCATCACTAGTTGATGTCATTTTGACAAATCAGAAAAATATGTGTTTTAGTATTCAGAATATTCCTACAGATATTAGTGACTGCCATAATTTGATCTCAGTTACTATGAAAGGTAAAGTTCAGTCTCAACAACAACAGAACATATCATATAGAAGCTATAACAATTTTGATGTTGATATTTTTAACTCAGAATTAAATCAAGTCACATTCCCAGACATTGAAATATTGAAACATCTGAGAAAGTAAATAATGCTTACATGCAGTACCAAGATTCCTTCATACATATACTAAACAAACATGCTCCGGTCAAGACAAGAAGACCTAGAAAAATTCCACTTCCCTGTATGAAAAGTGAGCTTAGAGGGGCTATATACCTTAAACATATGATATATACCCAATATGCCAAGCAGCGCAATACTAACACATGGGAAACATTTAGACAACAACGAAATTTGGTTACTAAACTGAAAAAGAAATCCATGAAAATTTTTTTTAACGCTACTCTGGAAGTGCCAATACTTGTAATTTTTGGTCCACTGTTAAACCTTTCTTTTCTAAAAAGTGTAACTCTGGTGAATAGAAAATTATCCTTTGTGAAAACAATAAAATCATAAATAATACAAAGGAAGTTTCAGAAAACTTTAACTCTTTTTTCTCGACTGTAGCAGATAAAATTGGGCAAAATGTGGTATATGACCCCTCTACACACCCTAGTATAGTGGAAATAAAAGATCGTGTGGATATTGATAACAGATTTTACTTTCAAAACATTACAGCAGAGAGAGTTGAAAAAAATCATAAATAAAGGTAATAACAAAATTACCGAACTCCGAACAATCTTACAAAGGGAAAGTCAAAACTCATAATTATATAAACAGACAAAATCAGTCAACAACCGGAAAACTGTGAAAACCGTAATGACCCTGACTTGGTACAGGCATTTCTAAAGAAATGGTGGGTTGAATCAGATTTTAAGGCGCCAAACCTCCCGCTCTCATTACGGTTCAAAGGTTCCGGCTGTCACTGTAACAGTATTTAAATACAGGAACAAAATAGGTAAAATAGTTGTCAAAGCAGTACCATATTCGGTGACGTAAATGTCAAAAATACCTTTACGTCACACATTGACAAAAAAATTCTTGACATTTGCGACTTCTTTATCTTTATACATTTTCACTATATGAAAATGCATCGCTTATAATCGTTTCTGCAGAGACGGAATATATTTCGACAAGATATTGGTATCGGAATATAAACTTTTTAAGAGATCGAATAAGGCGAATCTTTTTATAGCCCTGGTCCAGTAGCCTGTTTCTCAGATGAAGATGACGTTTCAGGAAATCAGAATAATTGCTACTGGCCCTTGCATAGCGAATCAATTGCGAGATGTAAACACCATATGCAGGAGAAGCTGGTATATTGCTGCACATGTTTGGAAAATTTACGATTTTAAAATTGAAGTCGTCCCGCTTATCATAAATTTTAGTACTGAGTTGACCACTGTCGTCAAATTCGAGGTATAAGTCCAAAAATGATGCGGACGAAGCTGTATCGGTGGTCTCTTTAACTTCCAGCTCTGGAGGATATATCAATGGAAGAAATTCTGCAAATCTAGAATTATTGATAGATAAAACGTCATCAATATACCTGTATGTGAAATTAAAGGCTCTAGCCTCATGAATCTTCTTATCTTTTACAAGCTTTTGAAGAAACTCCGACTCATATGAGTATAAAAATAAATCGGCTAAAAGAGGGGCACAATTCGTACCCATTGGTATGCCGACGACCTGCTGAAACAGTGTCCCTCCAAAGGAGACAAATATGTTATCGATGAGGAACTCCAGCATACTGATCACTTGTTCCTCGGAGTAGCATGTTTTACCTTTATGAATTTTGTTTGAAAAATATGTGGAATTGTAGCCTAACACAACAAATTTTGAGCCTTAATTTCTATGACTAAAAGCTTTATGAATTGTTTCTTTAAAGCGGGTTTTTAATTTGTCATGCGGTAGGGTGGTATATAGAGTTGAAAAATCAAATGTTTTGATGGAGGATACCTGAGAGAAAGATCTTGATTTCAGGTTATCCAAAAGATCTTTAGAGTTTTTCAAAATCCACATGTGATTTATGCCACTACGCGAGTAAACAGTTTCACAATATTTCTGTTGTCCCTCTTTTACTGCAGACAGAATCTTTGTCAGGTGAATAGAAAATTCTTTCGTCGAACAAGTTGATGATCCCGCTATGTACCTTTCTTTGTATGGTGTCTTATGGAGTTTAGGTATCCAATATAAGTAGGGTAAATCCTCAGACTCTTTACCAGAGGGAATGTTTAAAGAGGTCATGAATGATCTGTGGTTAGCTAGGATTTCATCTTTGTCGAACGAAGTTGGTTTGTATGTGATATTACTAGAGGTGTTGCTATTTATGCCTAATTCCTTGATTAGGCATTCGAAGTAATATGATTTACATACAAACACGATATTGTTGGAAGCCTTGTCAGCAGGAACGATAACATATTTGTCATGAAGAGAGGAAAGACACTTAACAGCTTCTTGGTCTTTAAATACAGACTTAGGTCGACTATTAACACAATTTTTGAGTTTGTGAATCCGACCTTGTACTAGAGACCTAATTGTTCTAACCCAGTCTGACAAGGACTCTAACTCAGGATCTTGGTCCACTTCTCTCTTTATCCACCTTCTGGCATAATCTTCAACAGCATCCATAATTATCTTGAAATTATGTTTCCAATTGATGTGTTGAGGTTCTCTGAATTTAGGACCATGAGAAATCACCTTTCGGAGACTCTCATGTTGAATGATATTCAGATCACCAGTGATTACATGTCCAGATGGGTTGTATTGAAAAGGAGAGTGGGAGCAGTCACAAGTCAGAGGGTTCTTAAGGTACTCTTCTATGTTAATATCTTGCAATGCTTCTTTGTAGTTGAAAATTTTACGACCAATGCTGTTAGTGTAGCTATAGGAGACAATGGGAACAGATTGATTTTTGAAATATGGTGGAATTTCTTTTACGACCTCTTTTCTATTAAGAATGTTGCTGATGTTAATAGCATCGATTCCTTTGTTAGCAAACGGAATATGGAGGAATTTTCTGTTGTTATCATGAAGAGGTTCAGATCGAACTGGTTTAAAAAAAATACTATTAATATAGAAAAAGCTACTGGTGCAGATAACATTTCTGCCAAAGTAGTCAGACAGTGTAAGGTCACAGTAGCTCAGCAGTTATCATCATTGATCAATTTATCTATAAACACTGGTGTATTTCCAGACTCTTTGAAAGTAGATTAGGTAACTCCCATACACAAGAAATATGATCCCCTAAATAAATCAAATTACATGCCCGTTAGTGTATTACCTATTTTTTTCAAAAGTATATGAAAAGGTAATTGAAATTCAGTTAGCTGACTATTTTGATAAAATATTCAACCCTTTTTTATGTGCTTTTAGACGTGGCCATGGATGTCAGACCACACTGCTCAGACTTCTAGAAAACTGACATGAATCCCTTGATAAAAACCAATATGTAGCTACAGTATTGATGGATCTCACGAAGGCGTTTGAGTGCCTACCTCATGACATATTGCTTGACAAATTGTCAGCATATAGTATATCATCTCATTCGGTCTCTCTTTTGAAATCCTACTTGTCAAATAGAAAACAACAAATTAAAGTTAACAGAGTACTGAGTAGCTGGGCTGACATCCATAAAGGAGTTCCCCAAGGATCTATCCTGGGACCCTCTTATTTAATGTCTTTATTAATGCCATATTTCACTTTATATCTGATAGCTCCTTGTATAATTATGCAGATGATAATACCCTCTCATTCTGTAATCCAGATTTTGATGCACTTATATCTACTCTGGAGACTGAATCAAATCAACTAATTGAATGGTTCAGAATAAATAAGATGCAGGCTAATCCAGATAAATTTCAGTTTTTGGCTGTAGGCAGAAAGAAAATGACAAAAATCCATCCATTCATATTCAGAATTTTGATCTTACATCTGAAAATACTGTGAATATCCTTGGGATTGATATTGATTATCAACTAAATGTTGATGCTCATATTAGTACAATATGCAGGAAGACATCCCAACAACTAAATATTCTCAAACGTTTGGGTTCATATTTGAATAGATTAAATAAGTTAACTATATTTCATACTTTCATACTTAGTAATTTTAACTTTTGCCCTTTGGCCTGGCATTTCTGTACTGAAAAAAATTCCCAAAAATTAGAAAAAGTGCAGGAAAGAGCACTTCATTTTGTATATGAAGACAATAATCGTTCTTATGAGGAATTACTACAAAAAGCTAAGGTACATTCCTTGCAGATTAGAAGAATGAGAACCATGGCTTTGGAAGCATATAAAATAATTAATAAACGTGCACCTGTCTGTCTTCATGATCTTGTCCATATGAAAAACTCTAAATATTCTTTCAGATACAACAACATTTTGGAAATACCACAGATCAAATCCACACGGTACGGTAACAATTTTTTCAGATTTGCTGCACCTACATTGTGGGACAGCCTCCTAGATCATTTCAGGACTGAAAATAGTTTCTCTCAATTCAAGAGTCTTTTGCAGTCCTGTAATGGGTCCAAATGTCGCTGTTCTGCATGTAGAGGATTAACATTCTGCTTCTGGTTTGCTTATATTTTTTCTTTTTATTTTTTATTTCTTAATTATTTGGCTTTTTTTAGTTTGGCTAAAACATTTTATATTCTTTGATGTTTTAGTTAGACAGTGCTGCTTTTACTGATTATGTTGGTACCAGTTTTAAGTATTCAGTATTTTTTTTTTTTTTATCTTTGTTTACCTGCTGCTTCTTTTTAAATGCTGCTTTATGTTGGAGCATCTGTATGTGGATCTTGAACAAGAGTCCAAAGAGGCACTTGCCTAATTTACCATGTATTACAAATGTGATGTATGTATTAGCTTACTGAAGTAACTGATTTTATGAAGGAAACTGAAAATTATTATTAATATAATTTTTATTGAACCAATGTATTTATTATTGAACTGTATAAAAAGAAAAAAAATACCTACTATCTATAAGAAAAAAAGAAATAAAAAGAAGAGAGTTTTATATAACTTTCATTGCTCTAGTCTGTGTTATAGAGCTTAACTATAGCCACATGGCTAGTTCCTAATTCTCTTTATACCTTGAATTGTGTTAATTATTTTTAGTTATTTACAAGGTAAGTTCAAAAATTCAATATGGCTTTTGTAGACCATATATATAAATAGTTTAAAATGATATTTTATCTAAATCAAAAAATTATAATTAAAATAAACTAATGACTCTTATAAAAAAATCAAAAAATTTAATTGAAGTTTAATTAATAATTCGACAAGGGTCGCTATGGCGTAGAGGGGGTTCTGTACAGCTCTCAACTGAAAATATAATTAAAATATATTAGTTTGATTAATATAATCAGCAACTGGTTGAAAATGTTTGCCTGATAGTACCATAGTAAGATTGAAATTAGTGACACCCAATTGTAGTAGTTGATCAATCATAGTTTGTCTGTATGTGTCATATTGTACACAATGTAAAAGGAAATGCGCCACTGTTTCTTCCTGTTGACAAGTGTCGCATAGATTTGATGAGTTAAATCCTATTTTATTTAAATAGCTATTAAGTTTAATATACACTGTCCGTAACCTGAAAATACTATTTCATGATACCTATATCGTTTGGGTGCTGTAATAGCAAAACAAACTGTTTTATTAATACCATATAAATGTCTTCCTTTTAGGTTGATGTCCCATTTGTGTTGCCACATATCTTTCAAAAAAGTTCTGCTTAATGTCTTAATGTCCTCTTTATATAGAGGATTAAGTACATATATATTTTTCAAACTTAAAGAATGTTTAGCTTCTTTGTCAGCTAATTGATTTCCCAATTTACCAACATGGCTGGGTATCCATTCTGAAATATCATTTATGCCAATATTACTTAGTGATGTAAAAATATTGTATATATCATAAATAATATAATATTTTACTTTATTTATAGAACCTTTGATTGCCTGTAATCTTGAAAGTGAATCAACAAATATTACAGTATTTAGTGGTTTGAAGTCTTGAATCCAGTTTAAAGCTAGACATATGGCAGTCAATTCACACATAAATATAGACATGTGAGATTGTAATTTGAATCCTTTAATAAACTTTAGTTCTGGAATAACAAATGCACAACCATTTGTATTATTTTGAGGATCTTTTGATCCGTCTGTATAAATTTTTAAAAAGTTTTGAGCAGACGTTTGGTCTTTATATACACAGGCTCGCATTTGGATGTAGGTCAAACGCCCCTGATTGCTTGGTCACTCCCGAAGTTCCAACGGTAATTATGCCGTAACGGGGCCGCAAACAGGGCTACATAAGTGTGAGGTAACACACATGTGGACTATAAATTATTTACACACAGGATACATGGTGGAAAGTATAAACACGTGTTTGTCATGTCAAGAGGAAGGGAAAACGGGTTTAATAAAGCTTACTCTTATAGAAAACACTTACTCTTATAGAAAACAAGCCCAAGTACAATATATAAGCCTAGCGTGAATAAATGAAATAGGTAAGAAAATGTGACACAGTTTATAAGGAGAAATAAAGATGGGACTGTCGTAGCCCCACCCCCCCCCCCCCCCCTCCCCCTTGGTTAAACAATGAGGACGAACTTTATCTTAACCATGCAAACTTACCCATATACAATAACAATATACATACAATAAATATTCGCGATCATGATGCCTGAAATATAAATAATAGTCCATTCATACACAGATACGCGCTGTGCTATCCAGACGGCTGTACACACATCACGAATGCAATAACAACTGAACAAGAGAAAGTAAATAATGAGCAGCACATTGAAAATCTAATAAATATACATACAAACAATCAATTATCTTATTCCTAACTCCTAAATCGTAACACTACCCTCCACTCTGGGAAAAAGAGTTCGTCCTCGTACTAAGCATAAGAGAACCTACCTATCAATAAACACTCTACCTAAACCTTACTAAGCATTACTCCTCTGTCGCGTCTTCTTTACTATCCATCGTCCAAGTGTCCCTCATCTCAATCTTGCTACCATCAGGAAGGTAACAACGTTCTTCCTTCATGATTGACCTGGTCCATAAATGCACTAGCTTTCTCTGGTATCGAGATTTCATACTCTAGACATGGTAATCTTATCATTCAAGGATTTGGCGAGTGGGTGGTCTAAATAGTGAGACGCTGCATGTTCTTACCTATTTCATTTGGTTCAAGTAATGAATTATTATTACATTAACATCACTTAGGTTCAAGTAATGAATTGTCATTACATCAACATCACTTTGGTTCAAGTAATGAATTATCATTACTTCTAAATCACTCTCAACATATCTTTGCAAAGTAATTGCAAAAGGTCCTAGATTTCTTGATCAATAGGGGCACTTTAATACTTTTCAGATAATGTCTTGTTAATGATTATAACAGACATTTCAACACATATATTGTTTTTTTCTCTGAATATTTGCATTTATAAACATATAAGATACATAGTGAATGCATGTATAACTATACACATATATAATAATATAAATAAAATAAACATAGAAAACTAAATACTGTCCTGGTCTGCCTGTCACCTGCAATTTATTTCCCTTTGGTATTAATGGATAGGGTCTTCCATTGGTTTCAGCTCTCCATTAGCTGACAGTTGACCCTCACCATTAGCATCTAGAAGTTTCCCGGGTTCTGATTACCAGAAATTAGGCCATTATTAGTAGAAGGGTAATCGTCTCTGGGTTTGAAGTCAGTATTTGTTTTCGTTCGACTTTGGTCAATGGTATTCTGTAGGTCCCGCTTTCTCTTGTTGCAGTCTTTTGCTAGGTGCCCTACTTTCTGACAGTAGAAACAGGATCTGTACTCTTCCTTAAATGATTAATTATTAGCTTGACCTGTGTCATTTAAGCTTTGATACCTAAGAGAGGGTTTTCGCTTACTCATATTATAAGCCTCGTATTTAAGAGCAAAGTATAATGCTTCATCAATGCTTTCTATAGTCGACTTCACAGTGGCCCACTCACGGTCATGGTCATTTAGGGCATTCCTGAAAGCTCTGTACGATAATTTGTCGTGGATCTCTGCAGTAGCAGAAGGATGAGCAAGGCGAATCAATCTTTTAACATCCTGAGCTAATTCTGGTAATGACTCCCCCCTTTTTCTTATCCTGGCATCTACTTGGGCCATATACATTTCAGACTGGTTTGGAGGTGAAATCCTCTTAGTCAAAGTTTGTATGAGTTCTGAATAGGTAGGTGGACTATCGGTGTTAATGTGCCCCACTGTGGTTAAAGCAGCTACTTGCATACTTGATACAAGTTTAAGCACCTTGACTTCATCAGACTATTGGTTTAATTTAGAAACAGTTTCAAAGAGAACCTTATAATCGGCCCAGTCAGTCTTGCCATCATAAGTAAATGGTTTGGTATACCCAATATTGTTATGACCCACATTTTTGTTATTCTGACCATCTGGTTTAACAATTACTTCTGGTAATGAAGTAGCTTTAGGTACAAAAATAGGGGTAGACGTATTTGCATGAGCATGGTCCATGTCATGGATACATGTATTACTTGGGTCATGGTAATTGTGGTTTTCATTATGTGTAGGTACTGAAGGTGCCATACCTCTTCTATCTGAGTCATGGTTTCCTGAAATTGGTAAATCTGGGTGTATTGTAGATGGCTCACAACTTGTGGTAATTTCATCATTGTTCATCCTGGGCAATATATTTCCTGCCTGTGCAGCTAGTGTTCTTGTTATTAGCGATTCTATTTGATCGAATGTGGGCAATTGATTTAGAACATTATTAATATGGATAATATCTCTTTCGCACTGGCTTAACATGCGATTTAAATATTCATCTTCATCTTGTTTAGGTAAATGGTCTAGATGGGTTTCTAAATTCAAAACAGTTCTGTTTGTGTTGTCAATTTTCTTGCTCAAACGGTCCAGTTTGGTAGTTAAGACTTCTACTGTTTGAGAAAGATTTAATGGGTTCTCTCCCCCTCCCTGAACTTGTATTCGGGAAAGCATTTCATGAGTCGATATTCGAGAATCACAAGAGCTATGGGGCGAGACACAGATACTGTGGAGACTCATTTTATTTTGTCAGTTAAATATATCAATTTTTTTCAAAAATGTTAAACATAGATTTGCATAGAGAAAAACAAATATTTGTTGTACAAGTATCAGTGATCAACAAATCTCAAAAAGGTGTGGTATTACACGTATCTCACTGCCGGTCACCAAATGTTGCACCACTGGGGTGGTAACGATATAAGTATAAAAACTGGTTGTGTAATCACCCTGGTAGTGGGTTATTTCTATGACTGCTACTGGTAGCGTAATCTGCACAAGTTCAAGGCACTAGTAAAACTTAATGTTTCATACTTGTACAACAAATAACAAGGATATGGAATAGATTCTCATGAAATGTATTATAATAACAATTGATAATTTAACAAATACAATATAAAATCCTACTGAACGCTATCAAATACCGGGACCCCCCTTTTTTTGGACAAATGTCAATATTAGCGTAAAGTCGTACGAACGTAGTAAAAATATATAGGTCACAGGTCGGAATAATCTATCTTAAGGGAAACGTACCAGTCTAAATAACAGAACGAGTACTGTGAAAATAACTGATATCTATCTAGCTGGTAGCGCTCAGGTTAATTGCAAGGTGCTTAAAAGATGTAATTGCCCTGGTCACGGGTTAAAGTGTCTCACCTCAGTAGCAGAGGTTTTGTCTTTATATACACAGGGCTCGCATCTGAATGTGGGTCAAACACCGCTGATTGGTTGGTTATTCCGGAATTTCCCACGGTAAATATGCCGTAACAGGGCCGCAAACAGGGCCACATAAGTGTGAGACAACACACATGCGCACTATAAATTATTTACACAGGATACATGGCGGAAATCGGGTTGTGAGTCTCGAATCATTCATTACTATTTAATGTAATTAAAAACTGCACCAGCACGTTATATTTATATTTATATTTGCATTTTGTATTTTTGTGTATTTGTTTGTGTATATTTGTTTTTGTGTATAGATATCAAGATATCAAGATGTCAAAACCTAATGAAGGTTTTGATCTTGAAAAGTATGATTATACCGAATACGCTAGCGCGTTGGAAGGTGAAAATCGTTCAAGTACCGACTGTGATATGGACACCGGCTCGTCGCCATATAAAAGGGAACGCCTCTGGTTCTCTTTTAAATCAGGTCTCATATAGTGAAGCTGCGCAAAGCACAATTCCAAAGGTGTCCCAAATACTCAAACAAAGACATTTAAACTCAAACAATGTAAGCAAATATATATGTATTATTTCATGTAATTCTGAAAAACTTTGTCAACAAAACCAAATTAAAATACAAAAACTAATGTTAAACCTGGTTGGCACTGTTAAAAGTACTAACAGCACAAAAGCAGGTAACTTGATTGTTGAATGTAATGATAACCAACAATACAAGACATTGTTGAAATCAACTCACCTTGGTGAGTGGGTAAGTAAGGTATATGCACCTTAATCCATAAGTACACAAGTAGGGTGTATCTATAATGTACCTCTAGATATTACAGAGGAAGATATTAATGATGTATTGAAACAGCAGAATGTCTCAAATTGTGTAAGACTTACGTATTATAATAAAGAAAAATAAAGAAAGACAGCCCTCCACTACTGTCAAATTATATTTTAATGTTCCCGAACTCCCTGTTAGAATATCTCTTGGTTTTAGGATGTATAAGACAAAAATATTTAAACCCAAACCTATTCAATGTTTCAATTGCCAACAGTTTGGTCACATGCAATCAGACTGTAGCAAGCCCAGAATCTGTTATAGATGTGGTCAGCAGCATGAAAACAAAGAATGTACTGTTGATAAACCAAAATGCGCAAACTGTAAAGGAGAACACCCTTCTAATAGTAAAACTTGCCCCCAAAAAATAGAAAAAAATATTAGCTATGAACAAAGTCTTAGTGGAAAAATGTACTCCACAACAGGCTAGAATAGACCTAAAAACTCAACTAAAACCTGTAAGTAAGCCCAAAAGCAAAGTAACCAAAATCACTGTACCCTCTGTTACTAATACAGCTGACATTGAAAATACAAATAATATTGTTTTGTTTTTGGCACTCATTTTGGGCCAAAATGATCGACCCAAAACCAAAATAGAACATTTAACAGAATTAGCTCTCAAAATATTTGACATTAAACTTAATGTTGAGCAAATATTAACTAAGTACTTATCACCGTATTAATATCAGTTTTATTTTCTACTTTTATGTTTTTAATTATTTCAAGTGCATTCATATCGTAATGTATTTTAAAAATATATATATTCATAATAACAGACTCAGTTAATATTGTACACTGGAATTGTCAGGGTTTTAATGCTCATGGGTCGGAATATATCTGGTCTCTGAGTAAACAAAAACATATACCTGACATTATATGTTTACAGGAAACTTTTTTTCATAATGAAAAAGACCATTCTGATATTACAGGATTTATATAAGCAAACTTCTCCACAAGAAATATTAAAAGAGGAGGCACTGCTATTTACTGCAAAAACCACCTTGTTAGAAGTGTCAGCAATTGACATCAAACTAAATAATAAATTAACTACTATAGTAAATATATATGATACTGATAGTAAAACTACACAAAGTGAATACCAACAAATATTCACTCAAATTAGTGACCAATTTGTCGTTTGTGGAGATTTTAATGCCCATCATAAATTATGGGGGGGGGGGGGGGGGGTAAACGAAATGATTCAAAGGGCAACCATTTGTATAACCATGTTATCGAAAATAATATAGTCATTTTAAATGACGGTACCGGTACTAGATTAAACCCTATTAACCTGGAAACATCTAGTTTGATCTAAGTTTAGTAAATACATCAATCGGTCCTCACTGTATTTGGTATGTAGACCACAAATCTACACATGGAAGTGATCATTTTGTAGTCAATATTAAAATTTCTTATAAACCTATGATTTATAGTAACCAATATAATAGTCTTAAATGGAATTACAAAAATGCACACTGGAAAGGATTAACCAATGAATGTGATAATAAATTTAGCTATGACATGGTTTCTGACAATATACAAGAGACTAACACAACTTGAACTAAAGAAATGATTAATATTGCTGGTGATTATATCCCATTAAAACAATTCAACAATAAAAATCAAAAGCCATGTGTCCCATGGTGGGATCAAAATTGTACAAAACTTGTTCGACAAAGGAACAAGGCTAGAAACAGGGCCAGTCATACTGGTCGGTGGGAGGATTTCAAAAATTATAAAGAAAAAGAAAAACTGTGTAAAAAAATGTTACATGATACCCAGCAAACATACTGGGAAAATTATTGTAATGCATTGAACAACAATAGCAATTTATCTCAAATATGGTATAATGTTAAACAAATGTTGGGTAATGCACCCAGTAAAAAAGAAATCCATACCCTAAATTAAAATGATATTCCCTATGAGTCATCTACTGACAAATCCAACTTATTTGCTGAAAATTTCAGTAAAGTCAGTAGTACTGACAATTACAGTAGTCAGTATAAAATACATAAACAACAGGTCGACAATAATGATCATAACAATATTACAGATCATTTTAGCAATAATAGTAATTGTCATAATGATAAATTTACATTGCAGGAAATGCAAGATGCAATCGCAGATACTAACAATAGTGCACCTGGCACAGACAGGTTAAGCTACAATATGTTTAAACATTTGTCTAAAAAAAACCACTTAGTATATTTTTATTGGTTTTTACAGGAAATTCAAAAAGATTGGAAACACTCTATTATAATTCCAATCCACAAAACTGGTAAAAACCCAAGTGACCCCTTTCATATAGATCTATTTCACTCACCTCAAACTTAAATAAAATTATGGAAAAAATGGTCAATAATAGACTGCAATGGTATTTGAAAATACATAAACTATATAATCCCAATCAAAGTGGATTCTGGAAAAATAGAAACACTATGGAACAATGTATACGATTATAAAATTATATACAAGCATCTTTTGCTAATACATATATTACAGTTGGAGTGTTTATAGACTTCCGAAAAACATTTGATATGTTATGGAAACATAGTTTACTGCACAAAATGGTATCTCTAAATATATATGGTAATATGCTATCATATGTAGATGTTTTTTAAGTAATAGAACATTACAAGTAAGAATTAATAACACTTGTTCAGATATATATATTGTTAAAAATGGTACTCCCCAAGGGAGCTGTATTAGTCCGACACTTTTTTAATATTATGGTTAATGATCTATCATCCTGTTTCAAAAACTGTGAAATGTCTCAATTTGCTGATGATGGAGCAATATGGAAATCAGGTCTTAATTTAAAACACCTACAAAATAAAATACAGCAAGATCTTGTTAATATCAATAAATGGTGTTCTACATGGGGATTTTTATTATCCTCAAACAAAACTATAGGTATTATTTTTTCCAGGAAAGGAAACTTAGGTGGTGCAAACAGCTACACTCTACGAACCATGTCCTTTGCACTAATAAGATCAAAAATTGACTATGGATGTGAAGTATATAACAATGCATCGCATGCCGTTAAACAATTATTAGATAATATACAACTTCAATGTCTACGTATTTGTACAGGGTCAATGAAAAAAGCCTCACTGGCTAGTTTACAAGTCGAGATGGATGACACCCCCATATGAGTAACGAAGGAAAAGCTTAATAGCAAAGTCTTTTCTTAATATTAGTAGCTTTGATAATAACCACCCTACACAAATTATTCTCCAGGATGATGTAAAGTTTAGTTTTTATAGCAAAAATATATAATCTAAGCAAAAACCATATTATATAACTGCCCAAGAAGTTCTCAAAGAAAATAATTACATCCCTGATAATATATATTCACATAGTGAGTGTCCCACCCCTCATGGCATTTACAAAAACACTTTGTCCAAACCCAATTGCATGATGTTATTACTAAAAAAGGACCTCCCTCACCTAATAAAAAGTGAGGGAGATATCCTTATTGACACTGAGTATCAAAACTTTTTAAAATTGTATACAGACGGATCAAAAGATCCTCAAAATAATACAAATGGTTGTGCATTTGTTATTCCAGAACTAAAGGTTAGTAAAGGATTCATGTTACAATCTCACATGTCTATATTTATGTGTGAACTTATTGCCATATTTCTAGCTTTAAACTGGATTCAAGACTTCTTCAAACCAGTAAATACTGCAATATACTTTCAGCATTACAGGCAATCACAGGTTCTATATATAAAGTAAAAAATTATATTATTTATGATATATACAATATCTTTACATCACTAAGTAATGTTGGCATTAATATTATTTTAGAATGGATACCCAGCCATGTTGGTATACTGGGAAATGAATTAGCTGACAAAGAAGCTAAGCATTCTTTAAGTTTAAAAAATATATATGTATTTAATCCTCTATATAAAGAGGACATTAAGACATTAAGCAGAACTTTTTTGAAAGATATGTGTCAAAAAAATGGGACATCAACCTAAAAGGAAGACATTTATATGGTATTAATAAAACAGTTTATTTTGCTATTACAGCACCCAAACTATATAGGTATAATGAAATATTATTTTTCAGGTTACGGACAGGGTATTAGTTATTTAAATAAAATAGGTTTTAACTCATCAAATCTAAGCGACACTTGTCAACAGGAAGAAAGAGTGGAGCATTTCCTTTTACATTGTAAACAATATGACACATACAGACAAACTATGATTGATCAACTACTACAATTGGGTGTCACTAATTTCAATCTTACTATGTTACTATCAGGCAAACATTTTCAACCAGTTGCTGATTATATTAATCAAACTAATATATTTTAATTATATTTTCAGTTGAGAGATGTACAGAACCCCCTCTACGCCATTGAGACCCTTGTCGAAATATTAATTAAACTTCAATTTAATTTTTTGATTTTTTGATAAGAGTCATTAGTTTATTTTAATTATATTTTTTTGATATAGATAAAATATTATTTTAAACTATTTATATATATGGTCTACAAAAGACATATTTAATTTTTTAACTTACCTTGTAACTAACTAAAAATAATTAACAAAATTCAAGGTATAAAGAAAATTATGAACTAGCCATGTTAAGCTCTATAATGTAGACTAGAGCAATGAAAGTTATATAAAACTCTCTTCCTTTCTTTTTTTTTTTTTTTTTTAGTAGGTAATTTTTCTTTTTATATAGTTCAATAATAAGTACATTGGTTCAATACAAATTATATTAATAATAATTTTAAGTTTTCTTCCATAAAATCAGTTACTTCAGTAAGCTAATACATACAATGTACATCACATTTGTAATACATGATAAGTTAGGTAATATTTATGACATTTCCCGGTACATTCTAAGGTAAATTATTACTATCAAGTGTGATAACATCACATTGTAAAAATATTATTAACTGTATCATTCCATAGCTATTTATCTAATCATATATTACTAATCCTATATAGCTCATGGGATTATACAAACTGTCCTTCTTTATTTCCAATATTAGTCACGATGTTATTATGTTTCATAAACAATACCAAAAACGTGCTCTCACCACGAGGTATATCGTGGGAGAACGGCGTACATTTTTTTTTTAGCTACTAAACTGGGATTATGTTTAATAACTCCTGGTCATTTATCTTAGTATGTAAGGGCTTGACATCTGTATATCTCAAAACTAAAGGTAAGCACATGTATACTGAGTTGCCATGTGGTGTCTGGGATCATAGTTGGCAGACGGCCAGTGTGGGCATGCGTAAACAATACTAGTTTCCGTATAGACGTATTTATCAAGATCTAACCTAATTATCATGTGCGCTGCCATTAATCTATCACGTGGTACGTCAGCCATAGCAGTAATGATAGATAATGCACGTGCATTAATCACAACATTATCGATCATTTGTTTACATTTGTTTTTCACGATTTTTCTTTTATTTTTGTTATGGAAAGTGAGGATAAATATAAAACAAGCGGTGGGAACTCATGTGCAGTTCATGCTTGTTCAAATAATCGCACAAAAATTATCTTATGGAAGAAATCAATGTGTGAATTGTACGGTCAGATACATGATCAATGTCCATGTCTTATTCCATACAGACTACATGTAATGCCATCCAAGGAATCTATACGGCTTGAGTGGATTAAAGCTCTAAATCGGAAGGAACTGCCGAAAAAAGTATTTGTCTGTTCTGAACATTTTATCGATGGAAAACCAACCGATCGGAATCCTTATCCTAAGCTTAAGTTGGGATATGAAAGCAAGACCACCCCTGGTAGACGAAAGACACTAAGACAGGATTCTGCAGTTAAAAAAAGAAAATTAAATGATGATAGTTCCGATTCCGATATGGGAATAAGCGAATTTGACTCTACTCTAGAAAATGAGCCAGGCACAAATGCTTCGTCTGACAGTAAACTACCTGATGCTTTTTGCACATTTAATGTTGTAGAATTCGCAACTACCGGTACAATTGGTACCCAGTATATGGAATCGGATTATTTACCGCAAACAGATCATACCTATGGAAAAGAGTGGACAGATTTCCAGTCGCGATTTTCTCAAACCAACGTAATTTTGACTGAAGAAAAGGGCGTTCAAAGCAAGTGTGATGGGGGAACAATGTCTGCTGCCACTAGGAAATAGAAAATGCAAATATCCCCGGTAAAATGCAAATATTCCCAGTAAAATGCAAATAATTAAAGATTACCAGTTATATTAGCGTTTACCAGTTAAATTAGCGAATTGTCTTGTTATATTTGCGTTTTACCTTTTAAATTTGCATTGTCGTGGCATTTTAGCGTTTTTCCTTTTATATTAAATTAAGACACAGCATGGTATCGACTATGTAAATACATGATTACCTTCACAACACAATGGGGTACAGCTTTTTACATGTACATAACTATACATGTATTGACATACGACTGATGGTAACAAGCAGAGGCATGTAAAATTGTCAATCCAAGTACATTTGTATAAAAGCTTAACTGTGGAGTAAAAGACATCATCCAAAAATCATGAATCAAAATTTTGAGTCAAAAACATGGCAAAAAAATGATATTAAAAACAGACAAACATCAATCAACAAAAAAAAACCAACACAGAAAACTACAAATGAGTAACGAACGGGGTCAACAACCCAAACATTAAACTGGTAACTTCTGTATATAGTAATCATATCATTTGGCGTAACTCCTAAAAACATATTATTATTATTTTACTTTTTTTCTTTAATTATTTATTTTTCTATATTACCAAAAGTTATAATTTTGGAAATTTTTGCGCGGAGATGTTATTGATGTCAAGTACCTCATTAACACCAAAGTAGGGTTAATGTGTATCTAGAGGAAGGTCGTAGTGTCCAACTCATTATGATACACTATACCTATAAAACTGGGATTTGTCACACTGTTTAAACAACTTGTATGCTAAATTTATAAATGACAATAATTACAATTGTTGGTTCAAATAATATACATGACAAATTATACCACTCAAATCAACTTGAAATTCAATCATGTAATCAAATATTTAAAATAAACTTCATCAGTTTTTATTCCTCTGATATGCAAATTCCAATTATTCTAAAAACTCACAATATTTAATAATAAGGCATAAATTTAAAAAGTAAGTAAATAATAATTGAATTACCCAAAACTCCAATATAAATTTTTGTTAAGGGTGCAATTTCTCATTGAGAAAGTCGCCATCTAAAACCACATCATTTCAATACATGGTGGAAAGTATAAACACGTTGTTTGTCATGTCAATAGGAAGGGAAAACGTGCTAAAAAAAATTGACCCTTATAGAAAACAAGTCCAATATATCAACCTAGCGTGAATAAATGGAATAGGTAATAAAATGTGACACAGTTTATAAAGAGAAATAAAGATGGGACTGTCGTAGCCTCACCACCCCCCCCCCCCCCCCCTTGGTCATACAATGAGGACGAACTTTATCTTAACCATTCAATCTTTCCGATATAAAATAACAATATGCATACAATAAATATTCGCGATCACTATGCCTGAAATATAAATAATAGTCCATTCATTCACACATACTCGCTGTGCTACTCAGACGGCTGTGTACGCATCACGAATGAAATAACAACTGAACAAGAAAATGTAAATCATGAGCAGCACATAGAAAATATAATACATATACATACAAACAAACAATTATCTTATTCCTAACTCGTAACACTATTTCCTATTCCAATCTTTTCCTAGTTTCTTATATTGAAATTTAATTCCAGATATTTAATTTGGTAAATTCAGAGTGAAAGTGAAATTGTAATATATGTACATTATGTGAAGAGGTATCAAAATTATCATTGAAAATGTTAAATAAATGATGAGCTTGATAAAGGTTATTAAATTACAGATTAAACCTTTTATTTGTATGTGCAATATTAAATAAATATTCAAAACCACATAATACCAGCAACCTTCACGATGAACTTGTTCCCTGTAAAATATTCCATTTGCCCAAACAACATAATCATCTGAAAGAGAGGATTGACCACCAAGGCTTAGACAAAAAAAACGTCCGAAATTGCTTCGCATTTGCTCTGCGCTTGATTTTTTTTTCAAAACTTTCCCCAAACTACAGGTTTACGTGAATTAACGCTTGGTATATATCAAATAAAATTAACGAAGACGTACACCAAAGAACATTTAAAAGATGGTGGTGAATATGGAGTTTTAGTGAATAAGCCGAATGAAAACTCATGGGAAAGATCCAAAGTCGACATGTCTCAAACAAAGTACCGGTATGTAAACTCTGGATTAAGTACGATGAAGTACTAGTTAAAGGGTGGTATTATCAATACCGAGTAGGAACCCGTGTAGTAGGTACAACTGCTCATGTTGCCTCAGTACATTGGTATCTGTGATGCGCGAGTTATCAAGGAATAGTTCGGTGAACTGGAGTATTTATCTGACTGATGAACCTCAGTTAATTAACAATGATAGTGACGAGGAGAACGTTACTGAAGAATAGTTTTATTAATGTTTATTGTTATATGATGTTAATAATACTTTTATAGAAAAAACACCTGTCTTAAAAACATAATGTGAATTATTATGTGAGTGAGTAAGTGATTGTTGTTATACGCCAATTCATCAATTTTTCAGCTATATCATGGCAAGCACAAGATAATTTGGAATGAGATGATGATGAGATCCGCTTTCTAATAGACCAACACGCTGAGTTGGATTTTTTTATAGTTCTAGCTCACTGAAACAACAGTCCTCGGGTAAAGATGTCGCTCCGCTCGGACACACCATTATAATTCCGCCCAAGCCAGTATTGGCTTTTTTTCCTTAATGCTGCGTGCTTATCTGAGAACCCATGATCTACCGCACTCGAGGCGAGCACGCTAACCATTACGCCATCGATGCTGTTTTACTTATTATGTGTATAACCTACAGCAATTCAATGAATGGTTCCGATCCAACATAACATCATTGAACACTCCAAGAATTGCATTTTAAAATTAATCAAAATATCACTTAATTGTGTGATTCAATATACGTTTCTAGATTAATATTGCTTATGTTTGTACAAAATGCCAAAATTATAAAACAACAGATGGTCACAATTTGGTGCATTGTTTTAGAAGAAAATACAATTATTTTTAAGCATGACAATACCAATCATAAAGCCTGATAATTTAATACCATATATACATTATATTCATCAAAACCTACGAAAAGCGTTTGTGTCTTCTTTAAAGAAAAAATACCGCTTTATAACATGCTTACGAAACATTTTCATCCGGAGCTCTTTGAGGACAGTGTAATAAGAAGACACTCTATTTTTAGATTGACTTAGATCTACAAAAAAATGTATTTCTAAACTATGTCAAAATTTCTCGAAACAACATCTGTTTATTTCAAAATGTATTTCATTGTATATTGGTATATATAAATTTCTGTCGATATGTTCTTCTTACTATTTATCCACGTGACACTCATTCATTTAATATTGTTGCACCACTGCGGTGGTAAAGATATAAGTATAAACTGGTTGTATAATCACCCTGGTAGTGGGTTATTTCTATTACTGGAATTGGTAGCGTAATCTGCACAAGCTCAAGGCACTGGTAAAACTTAATGTTTCATACTTGAACAACAAATAACAAGGATATAGAATAGATTATCATGACATTTATTATAGCAACAATTGACAATTTAACAATTACGATATAAAATCCTACTGAGCGCTATGAAATACCGGGACCCCCCTCTTTGGACAAATGTCAATATTAGCGTAAAGTCGTACGAACGTAGTAAAAATATATAGGTCACAGGTCGGAATATTCTATCTTAAGGGAAACGTACCTGTCTAAATAACAGAAAGAGTACTGTGAAAATAACTGATATCTATCTAGCTGGTAGCGCTCAGGTTAATTGCAAGATGCTTAAAAGATGTAATTACCCTGGTCTCGGGTTAAAGTGTTTCCCCTCAGTAGCAGACGTTTGGTCTTTATATACACATGATATGGGTCAAACGCCGCTGATTGGTTGGTTACTCCGGAAGTTCCCACTGTAATTATTCCGTAATGGGTTCGCAAACAGGGCCACATAAGTGTGAGGTAACACACATGCGCACTATAAATTATTTACACACAGGATACATGGCGGAAAGTATAAACACGTTGTTTGTCATGTCAAGAGGAAGGCAAAACGGGCTTAATAAAGTTGACCCTTATAGAAAACAAGCCTAAGTACAATATATAAACCTAGCGTGAATAAATGAAATAGAAAAGAAAATGTGACACAGTTTATAAGGACTGTCGTACCCCCCTGGTCAAACAATGAGGACAAACTTTATCTTAACCATGCAAACTTTCCCATATAAAATAACAATATACATACAATAGATATTCCCGGTCACGATGCCTGAAATATAAATAATAGTCCATTCATACACAGACGGCTGTACACGCATCCACAGGCGGTCGTGGCACGAACCACCCCCCTTTTTCTAACTTTCTGTTTACAAATTCATTTTCAATAAAATTTCTTTATTTCTTTATTATTTCATCACTTTTTCCTTATTTTAACTTCTTCGTGTCAATATTCATACAATCTTATGTTAACATCAAATTGCATGTGTCTACCCTATATAGATACAATTAAAATGTAAATCCTATTTCATTTGTAGTTTAACCTAGTTGTAAATCACAAATTAGTCATGATTTTAGTTGACCATCAGTTTTATAGTGAAGGAGCGAATTATTATTTGCTTGATAGTTGTTATAGAGTATATGTAGCATCCTTTTCACTTCTTTCATCCTTAAAAAAAAAGGAGAAATTTGTTTTTTTTTAAATACTCGTCCCCTCTGAACTTTTGTCGAAGCGTATATATTAAAAAACATTCTTCAAATTCATACGAAAATAAAAATGACACCATTCGTTCATCTAAAACATTCCCGCAAAACATTTGTATGATCAAAGTTCTAAATATTAAGGAAAAGAAATACTTTCCCCGTGCATGTTCCATATATATTTAAAGAAATAATTTCCGTAAAGTACATGTATTAAATAATCTGATTTGAAAATAAGGGCCAGATTTCTAAACCGGCTTCAGCCAGCAGTGGGCTTGGGTATTTTCGGATTCCTAGGAAACAGCAAAGTTGGCTCAAAGGTGAACAAAATCTAGAGATAACTGTAGGGGGACATCTATTTTTTTTTTCAATTTGGAAAAATATAACAGACAATCAATGGGTCTTGTCTGTAATAAATCAGGACTGCAATTTGGAATTCCAACCAAACCCTTTTCTTAAAGAAATGCTGGAAAAAAGTTTCGACATTATTGTTGAAGAGGTAACTACTTTATAAAAATAAAATGCAATAGAACTCGTTCCTTTGAACCAAATTCACACATGTTTTTACAGTATCGTTTGCATGGCACCCAAAAGGAATGGGAAAATGAAACCTGTCATAAATCTGAGATCTCCAAGACGTTATCTCCGGAAAAAAAAACTTCAAAATGGATACATTAAGCAAAGGTCTGAATCTAACAAAATCAAAAGATTGGACGGTTATCCTCGATCTCTCGGATGCATACCTACAAGTTCCAATTTTCAAAAAAATACAAACAATATCTAAGATTTTACATTTAATGGAAAAGACTTTGTTTCGGGCCCACAGCTGCACCCAGAGATTCAGAGAGATAACTTTAGATCGTCTTTAAATCATGTGGATTTCAAAAACATGATCCTATCAATTATTAAAGATTACTGCCATAAACTATATCACTTTCTGATTTTCTTGATAACAAATATTGTTAAAATCGGACATCGGTTTACTTCAGACTAATATTTTGAGAAAAATAAATGTAGTTTTGTGTGAAATATACTGAGGAAATTGGAATCGTACGTATATTTTTGTCCACTCTCTGTAGGATTGTAAGGTGTGTTTAATTTTATTGTCCATATCCAATGGTAACAAAACCGTAATTAAAAGTATGTGAATTTATAACTCAATCAACACATGCAAATTTCTTAGTTCCATTATTGGGGCCGTCTTGATCGTATCGTTGTTGGATTTACTACTACCTCTGCTATTAGTGTCTATCGCCACTAAAGTTGTGAGTTAAAACCCGTGCATGGCGATATGTACTCGATACAACATTATGCGATAGAGTTTGTTAGCGACTTGCGACAGGTCAGTGATTTTCTCCAAGTACTCCACCAATAAAACTGACAACCAAGATATAACTGAAATGTTGTTGAAAGTGGCATTAAACTCAATAAACCAAATATAGTTCCAATATTAAACATTGTCTTAGAAGTAAGACGAATTTCGTAATGCTATGCAAATAAATATATAATCTATTGCAGATAAACGTGACTGATATGATCGATTGATCATTATCACAATTCATCATTTACCTGTTTCCCCAATAAAATGTTCGTCCATCTGATAGAACTGCCATAGGGGATATTTTTTTATCCGGTTAGGGAGTTATAGTGAGGGGAAGAACAAAACACGTGTTACCCCCTCCTCATAAGACCAAATTATATAGGAAAGTTGATTTACTTCTACAAAGTACATAATTAATAAGCGTGACTTTGTCAATAGAGCATATCATTTTGGTCGTAAGGATAGCGACAATAAAATGGCCTTGAGATATTTATCTATGTTTGAAACTATTCATCTAAATGAATGTGAACGTCTAAACAGTAGTCATCCTCAGTAAACAAAAAAGTTGCTTACAAAATACCAATTGTTTGATAATAATTATTGATATGGTGACTCGAGATTCTTTTAATTTCACTGCTTTTTAAGTTTAATTTCTACAACAGTTTAGAAAAAAATTCTACATTTCAATAAAGATTTCTTTAAAAAATCACCTTTAAGTGCATTTTTTCTACAATGTTTGAATGATTTATTTACCCTCTTAATAACTTTCCATATATGGATGATATTGTTCTCCTATTAATGGCTAGATAAACGTATTGTGTTAAACTGTTTTACTTTCTTTGTGTTTACATCTTTCGTATTTATGAAGATATTTCAAGATACAACTACAAGTATAATGAACTATTATTTTATCTACATGTACCTACTACACTATTTCACAAAACAACTACTCAGCTAAAACATGTGTTTGTACGAGAGAGGACATAATATCACGTTATCTATGGACCTCTCTCCTGTCCGGGGTCAGTATTTTATCTTCTCGGTCGGTTCCATATTTTATGTACTGATTCCGGGTCCGGATTTTTGACAGTGATTATGGATACTGATTGTATGTACTTGGTCTGATTAATGAATTGTATGTACCTAGTCTGGATCGATCTGGATTTAATTAATACATGTAATCTAAATGCTAGTATACACATTTAACTTTATCAATTGTATATATTGGATGTCTCTGATTTTGTTTTGATTATGGCAGAAAATATGCAAATTGGGTTGATTTCGACAAAAAATAAGTAGGAAATCCTCCACTGAAACTAATAGAACTATTGGAAATATGCAACAACTTTGTTCTCAGAAAATGATATTGATTACATTAATATATATTTAATCTATAAAATACATTAAATATATATTAAACATTTTATTTCTATAAATGAAAATTTTCTAGAGATAGTTTTAGATAAGAGCATTATGTCAAAAACAACTTATCTGTTTAAATGAAGCTTTATGATAACATTCTCTTTTCCACACATAAATGAAATTCTGCACTTGTCCGGCTGATATATAATTACAGTAATAAATGTCAAAATATGTTGATGAAACAGACATAAAATAATTAAACCAGACTAGTCAGACAGAAAATATTCTATGATATGTAGTGCATATATTATATTATTATACCTCATATATTAATTACCATAAATAGATTGATTTGATTGGACAATGGGTGAAAATCAGAACACGTGATCACACAGGACAAAAATCATATTCCGTGAAATAAAAATCATATGCCACCCCCTCCGAAGCCTCGCGGGTTTTCCCGCCAGAGTTATCGTTCTTTGGCACTCGGAACGCATCACTTGCGGGCGACCGTTACAATGGTCACAGTATTTTACATGTATGTGTTTTCTTGGTTTCATTCGGTATAATAGGACATTTATAGCATGCGGGTTCAGGAAATATGAAAAATTATTCACTCACGAGTATCATATTTCTCTCCCCAACATGCAATAAATGTATATTGTTATATAGATAGATGTGAATTATGGGGATTTATCCGCGAAATAAATTCCGGTATTTCCCATGTGAAATATCAGTTTTTTTCCCACCGCAACCACTTTTACATAGCTATAAGTGAACTAGAAGTGTGGTGGCTACGTCCCTTGTTGTGTTACGGTGAATACATATACGATTGTAAATTGAAAAAAAATTCGCGAAATATCATTGTCGACTTTGACACATAACCAACATGACGTCAAATGAAGACTTCCAGTTTGAAACGTAAAGATTATACGTTATTTGGCTTCTTGTACACTTTTGATCAAATATAACTAAAAAATGTTTTCAAGGTAAGCATCTTAATTTATTTTTGTGCATTGTTGTAAATATGACATGTAGAATTTCACATTTGCAAGATGGCAGACCCTTTCAGCTGAACCCCTTAGTCAATATCCCATACATATTTGTCAGTCCGTGCAGGCTCTCTATCTCTGTAAGCATCTCGATTTTACAAGATTCTTGTAAAATATTAATATGCTCTAGATTGTGCTTCTAGGACGCTATTTATCTTGTTTGCATATATCTTTAGTTTTGACGTGAAATATGATTTTATTTGAGGCGAAATACCATTTTGAAAAAGTTATATTTATCGGGACTATATTTTTGCGAAACGTTTTCCTATTCTGAGTAATTTGGTATACTTATTCATCCGATAAAATGTCAACATTAGATACAATTGTTAAGATTATGACAAGAACATCGTGTTGAGGGACTGTCAAATGCAAGCTTTTGAATATCTACATCAAAAATTGTCAAATGATCGTTCGTTACATGACCACATGTTTTGGGACTACTTTTGAGACCTTTAAAGAGATAGAGAGCCTGCAAGGACCGACAACTCTGTATGGGAGATTGCTCCTTAGTATCATTGCTCGTAGATTCACATGCGTGAAATGAAATATACAAATAACAAAAATAATATATCAAAAATTTTGAAAGTCTATGTAATAAACAGTATAACTAAATCATACATTTTGAATATCAAAATAACTAATAAGACCACTCGTGACCGAATACGCATTAACGATTAAACTCGTGGCACTCGTTTAATTCTGATGCGTACTTCGGTCACTGGTGGTCTTATTTTGATATTCAAAATCTACGATTAGCTAACTATATATAGATATAGTCATCATAGTTCGTTGTTAATCAACTTGGCTTTACTCATATAGTTTGATGATAACAATGATGGAATAAAATGCTGTTTTTAAATTCCATGGGGTGTCAGATGATTATGAAGATATTTAGAATGACAGATAATTTCTAAGGTCAATGCACTTCTTCAGGAAATTTATGTCAAATGATAGATAATAAAAATAAAACGATGACAGCACATGACATCTTCTCTTATACTTTCTCCATGTGTTTTACATTATCCTGTTTGTATTCTTGTGAAAAAAAATATACACTGTAATCCATGTTAAAAATGAAAGGAGGTAAACTCTTATTTGATCCACACAATTAGAATTATAAATTTTGGCAAAATAATAAGGGGCACCCCTTTGGCCCCTCTTCTACTTCGGATCTGTGATCGTGTGATGAGAGTTTATAACAATCAATTTGGAAAAGATGACATTTTGGCTACAGCTTGGAAGGAATACATAATTATATATATTACTCGCGCAGTAATTTGTTAAACGGCATTTAATCGCCCAGAAAGAACATCTGTTTGTTATTTTTCCACTCATTGGTTCATCGGAATATTGAATTTCGAATCTCGAATTTCAGATATTGAATCTCGAATTTCGAATGGTGTTTAAATTCAGCAAAGAACGCTATACATATGCTACCATAACCACAGATGCTTCAAAAACATGGTTTGTGGGATATATGAACAACCAAACATTTCAGAAAGTTTGGTCGACCTCTCAAAAAGAAATTACATATCAACCTGATAGAACAGAAGCAGTTCAAATGACAGTAACATTTTTTCTGAAGGAATTGATTGGGAAGTCAGTACTGATCAGATCAGATAATTCAACTGTAGTTTAATATATAAGCAAAGAAGGGAAAACAAGACCGCCTAATCTCCGTTATATAACTTGAGATCTTTGGAAACTAGCTATTCAAAACAACATATTCATACTGCAGGGAAAATCCTACCAACAAGAGCGTAGTCCAAGCAATTTTACAATTATGGCGTCACCTTTCAATATATTTGTTAGCATCAATAGAGAATCGACAGAGAATTTTTTGTACTTGGCCAGTATATGCTCAAGCTTTAGCAATGGATGCACTGACAATACCATTCGAAAATATGTATGCTTATGTTTATCCTCCAATATACCCTATTCCCAAAATATTACAATATATTAGACAGTTTCATTGGCAAATTATTCTAATGGCTCCTCAGTGGCCAAGAAGACATTGGTACACAGAGCTACTACAATTCTAATTTCCCCATCAGTCAAAATACCAATTCGAGACGACTTGTTACATCAACCAAAACACAGATTTATCACCCACAACAGGGGCGTAGCTTACTATGTTATTCTACCGAGGCAGGGGATCTGCACTAGTTATTAAACATTTTTAATTTACTGTCATCGTTTTATTTATATTATCTATCATTTGACATAAATTTCCTGTAGAAGTGCATTGACCTTAGAAATTATGTCATTCTAAATATCTTCATAATCATCTTACACCTCGTGGAATTTAAAAACAGCATTTTATTCCATCATTGTTATCATCAAACTATATGAGTAAAGCCAAGTTGATTAACAACGAACTATGATGACTATATCTATATATAATATACCTCTTTAAAGATTTGATCAAACTATCAAACATTATACCGATATTGATCCAACTGTTATTAACGGACCTCCTGTTAACAAATTTAAAATGGATCACGAAATCAGTGAAAAATAGTTTCTACGAACTGTTTGAAGATACCAAATGGATAATTAAGGGTAATAGCAAAATTACCGAACTCCGAACAATCTTACAAAGGGAAAGTCAAAACTCATAAGTATATAAACAGACAAAATCAGTCAACAACCGGAAAACTGTGAAAACCATATTCAGAAGCCATAGCCTTTGAGAATTTTCTAAAGAATTTAATCTTTTTTATTATTTCTAAGGACCACTGTCGTGGGCAGCAGTTTATCATAGCAAAACTGTCCCAGATCGGAACTGGATTTGATTTTGCTCTCTCTTGAATTATGGAACCTCTGTGGCTTGAACTACCAATAACTCGAATACATTTTGACAGTCTCTTCGAGTTCGAGACAAAGATGGTTTGCTGTATATTGATATTGCCTTTTCTTCTTTCAAAATAGACAGCGATCTACTGTCTCTAAAAATTGAGTATTCAAAATAAAGGGATTACATTTGTTAGAAATAGTCTATCTAAACAAGACAGGCAATATCATTTTGGTTCAAATGGTTTCTAAGACAATGAATTACTTGATCATAAAAGTTGTCTTCTTCATTATGAAAATTACAGAAATTTATTGAGGTTGAAGGAGCAACATAAAACTATTACATCATAAACAATTTGACATTGGTTTACATTTGGATTGTTCAGACAATTTAAATTAGCGTATGTCAATGAATATTTGTAATTAAAAGCACAATTAACTAGAGCTATTTGCCATTCTTGTGCTATCAATTAAATCAGTTCCATAGACTGCAAATTGAAATTCTGAGCTTATTTTTTGTAAATTTTATCTTAGAGATATTCATGTAGAAGAATTACAGAGTTGCGTTTGGAGAGTATTTATAGTTGAAGTATTTTATCAAGTTATTGGCGGACGGATTTTAATTTCAATATGTTTATGAATACAGTAATTAAGAAGAGGGGGGGTGTATGGTGTTTAACGCCACTTTCAACAATATTTCAGCTATATCGTGGTGGTCAGTTTTATTGGTGGAGGAAACCCGTGTACCCGAAGAAACCACATACCTGTCGTAAAAAACTGACCAACTTTACCACATAATATTGTATCGAGTACACCTCGCCTGGGAGGGGTTCGAACTCACAACGTTAGTGGTGATAGGCACTGATTGCATAGGTAGTCATAAATCCAACTACCATACGATCACGACCACGATGGTACCTTTGTAATTAAGTAGAAGATATCAGAAAATACATAACACCACCTCATTTTGGATTTCTTTGGAATCTAAATCCTAATGTATATTTGTGACTGGTAAGTATTAAGCAATGACATAAATTGACAAATTTGCAAACAAGTAAACAAGTCCAATCCAATTTCATCCATCCTCCCCATGTAATTTGCTGAATGGATATACACTATGTAGTATTTGATTTCCAACCATAATAAAGTGAGATGTACGCACAGATTATTTGGATTCTTGGGATGTTTTGTTTGGATCATCTGAACGTTTGCAAGTTGGGTGAACCTAAGTTATGGAGATTATCTTCCGCCAAACACCCTTGGTATGAAATGTTTCTGTAATTTTCAAATAATGAAGTAACCATATTGCATGTGTTTCAGATTAACAAAATTCACTGCGATTGATGGAACTGCATTTGGTCTTTTTGATATTGTGTTGGCTTCAGGCAGAGAGCAAAGGTACGTTAACAAATAAGAAATGTCAACAAACGTTGATCATTGAGTTAAGTTGTAATACTGCAAAGTATACTCGTTCATCCTATTCTTAGCGTGTTTATCCAGTTGGTTAATATCTTTAATCAAGGTGGTTAAATTTCTGCATGGAAATTTCCACCAAATTTCGACGTCATTAACGCTGGAAATTAAAAACTTTGGAAGCTTTGGTAATAGGAGAAACATATTCTCCTTCTGCTACCAGTGGATTACAATCGATAGTTAAATTTTCAAATTCTATGACAATCTACTTATATGGGTATCTAAATCCAATTCAACAATATTTCAGTTATATTGTAGCGGTTAGCTTTAATATATTGATGGAGGAAAATGTAGTACGTGTAGAATACCAATAATCTGTCGCAAGTCACTGTACAGGAGTTGGAAATTTATCAATATATCTAGAATATCGTGCAAAATAGGGGAAATACAATGAAAAGTAAAAACACATAGTTATTTGATTTTGTGCACACTATGCGTTTCTGTCATCTTTTATCATGTATCCTCAAGGACAACAGATTAGAAAGCCAAATAAGCAAGAAACCCAAACAATCTAAACAGGATCACATTTGGCTGAAGTCTTACGAATGTAGTGAACAATGAATGCAACGCGATTTTGCAATGGTACATTCGCCGATTTTGGGAGGCTGTCAACTGGTGTTATTTCTTTGCCAGCAATGTTTATGAACAATTCTGTGAGCTTTTCAAATATTTTGTTAATCTTTTATGCATCTATTACAGCATTTTTTTTTTCGATAACTCTTTACTCACAATTCCCGGACGTCCTCAACTGGCTAGGGAACTGTTACAAAACTTCCTTTATAAAATTCAAAATCACTTTGCATAGCTTTTTCTAAATCAATTTCATTAACCTATTAATGGGATGCTATATTGATGTGTAGGTTAAAAAACATATAGTCAATTTATTATTATAACAGAATTATCATCGTAAATTCACAGCTTGTATATTTTTGTGTTTTTTAGTTTATTGGATAGTGTCGAACAAACCTGTAATGTATGGAGACAATATCATCTTAACATGCAAATCAGACAAAATATCTGCATGTTCGGTTCGTCAGTGGTACAAAGGTGATCAGAACAAGCTATTGCTTTACAATAACGGGTCTGTAGATGCAACAAAATATGAGGATAAAACGAACTTGTCATCCACAGAGTTTTCTCTTGTTATTAAAAACTATACTGAGTCAGATCTCAATATTAACTATAAATGTTCATGTGGTTTCAATTCCTACACAAAACGTCTTGGTCTAAAAGATAACAACTTCATTGGTAAGTATATTGATTAGTATATATGATATCATACTAGGTTTCCTTTATATTGTTTCTGCAATAACTGATCGTCAACAACGGCCATTGCTGTTGTTATGTCAATAATGAGAAACCAATCGTGAGTAGCTACAGTAGTTATATGGGTGGAGTAAAACTACCGACCGATCGCCAGTTACTGACAAACTTTATCATATAATATTGTATCGAGTACACCTCGTCATGATCGGGATTCGAACTCACAATGTTGGTGATAGACAGTGATTGCACTCGTAGTTGTAAATCCAACTATCATACGATCGCGACAAAGACGAACCCTTTCAAGTTAATGCAACTATCATCCACATATTATTCACAAATCTATCACATATTAACATTGATTGATTGTTTTGCTCAACGTAAGAAAGTGAAAATGACGTTGTATCGCTCACTTACATCATTGGTATTCAGTAATCTTATTTTACCCTGCTCTGATTCTATTTGAGCAGGTAAATTGCATTGACCGGATACATTTTGTTATATACTGTCACTCAACTAAATATAGCTTTTTCTGGTACCCTTGTTACATGTTATCTGTTGAGTTGAGGGAGCCTAGTTGTAAATCCAGTTCACTTCCTGTTGACAGATAATATCAAAAGAGGCAATTAAGGGACAGCTATATAATTTTACTATTTAATTCGAAATATATACGTCGATGGATAAATGTGATTTTTCAGCAAGATCAACGCAATATTAATGCAATGTCTTAAAATATAAAAAAATATAGTTTATTTGTATTCGACGCAAAACTGGCGAGATCCTCGATAAGCCTCGCCTTCATCTCAATTATCAAGCCACATACACATAAACATGATATTTTATGACACTGTACAAATATTGTATGACAAAAGAACACTACGAAAGATTCTAACCAATAAGAAATGCACATACTTGTATGGCTGCAAATTTTATATGATATACATTTAGTAGTAACCATTCGGTGCATAAATTGAATATTGTGGAAAGAAATTGTCAACAACGGTTTAATTTTAAGCATATTTTATTGTCTTATAAATGTACAATTAGATTGGAAACAATTTATTTCAACTTAGTATATCCGCTCTATACAATAATGTTATATACATAAATAAGTTACATAATATAATAAATGTATACATGGATATATTTGATAAACAGAAGTAATGGGGAAAAAGGGGGGGTGGATAAGGGGATTGAGTGCAAATAAATGATAACATCCTGAGTACAGGGTATAATTTCGTATCATTCAAATCTATTAGAATGGTGTATATATTCTTGGACATTTCTAAACACTATTAAATTGTTTTCGTCAGTTAAATTATCAGAGCCAAATAATAAGTTTTCAATTGAGATAACTGTATACGGTACAATACTCATAATTAATTGCATTCTTGCATTCGTATAAAGGGGACATTCTAATAAATAATGAATAGCATCTTCTAAAGGACATCCGCAGGCGCAGCTGGGGTCACTAATTATATTTGCTCTAAATAAATCTGCTCCCAGTGAACTACACTGATGTCTTAATCTAGTATGTATTATATTACATTTCCTACTTCCTAACAAATAGTAATTAGAAACCTTAAATAAATTCGCCCTTAAAGTTTGCTTAAACTTTGAAGTAGTTTGTATAAATTTAAAATTCTGATCCAATGAATTCCATGAACGTATAGTAGACGGAAAAAACGATTTGGAAAATGTTTCTAAACGACATCTTGGTACCCTATATTGTAAAGAATTTCTCAGATTATAATTGTTAACTACTAAATATTCATTTAGACAGTCCTGTAAATATTCAGGAGCTATATTATTATGTATTTTATGAAATAAAGTAAGTTTTCGACGCCTCCGTCTACAACCTAGTCTCCCAACCGGTTTCGAAGTATAAAGATTCCTTGCTTGCAAATTTTGGCAACCCAGTAATTATCCTAGCGGCTTCAAATTGAAGCTGTTCCAACTTATCTGCATCCCTTGAACAACACCCATCCCATAACTCATATGCATACTCTAGTAATGGCAAAATACAAGTTACATATATTTTATTTAAATTATTCCTGTTTAATATGAACTTTAATTTTCTAAGGACAAATATTTGTTTAGTCGCTTTTTGGCATATATTATTTATATGTTCTGCACACTTGCCATTACTAGATATGGTGACTCCTAAATGTTTATGATTGTCTACCTGATTTAAGCTTTCAGAATTAAGTTTTGATTTATTGGATTTATGTTTTGCCGAAATGAAATAACCATATATTCAGTTTTTTGGGGATTAAAGTCTACTAGCCATTGCTTTGCCCAATTATCTAAAACTTGTAGATCCTAGTTTATCCTGTCGTCAACTTCTAATGGATTAGTAGATGATAATATTAAAGAGCTGTCATCAGCACATAATCTAACAAGACTTTGAATATCATTTGCAATATCATTTATAAAAAGCAAAAATAGTAATGGGCCCAGAACTGACCCCTGCGGAACGCCTGCTATCAGTGTTCCAAGCCAGGAAATTGAATTGTTTAATAAAACTTGTTGTTTCCTTTCTGAAATATAATCTTTGAGACATTTTAATAATTTTCCGTTTATGCCATATGATTTTAATTTTTCTATTAAACCTTTATGCCAAAGACGGTCAAATGCTTTGGAAATATCACAAAAGACCGCAACCGTAATTTGACCATTTTCTAAAGCTATGCAAATTTTATGATACAATTCAATTAACTGATGGGATGTAGAATGACCAGACACAAATCCAGATTGAAACTTATATAATAATTTATGTTCAAGCATATAATTGTAAATATATTCAAACACAATTCGCTCAAATACTTTCCCTACACAGCTTAAAAGAGCTATTGGTCTATAATTTTATAATTTCATGCAATAGATTTGTCTCCCTTTTTGAAAAGTGATAAAACATTTGCAATTTTCCAACATGATGGATACTTTGAAATTCTAAGTGAATGATTAAAATATATATTTCAAGGGTAAGTACACGTGTCTGCAGTATTTTTTTTAACATTTGATGACTAATGAAATCTCCGCCTAATGCTTTACCAATTTGAAGTGATTTTAGTATATCTTTCATATCGTCATCATTTATGTCATCAACATCTAATGAAAACGGTGTTCGTCGAGGTAAGTTTGGTGGATCTATATTATTTGCTGTTGAAGATATAGAGCAAACATAATTATTTAATACGTTCGCTTTATCTGATTCATTAACAACTATGTCGTTGGTAACAGGGTTTATTAAAGGAGGTATAACCATGGAACGACAATTACCCATTACTTTTTTTACAAGTGACGAAAGCGCTTTTGGGTTATTAGAATTTTCATCTAACAAGCCATTGACAATTAAATAAAACTGTTCTTTAGCATGAATTATCATATTATTTACTTTATTCCTTCGTATTTTGTATATATTTCGATTATGCACAGTGGGAGAAGATTTTATTTTTCTATGTAAACGATCGTGAATTCTAATATGATGCCTAATTTCAGAATTATACCATGGTTTATCTGTTCTACGAATATTGACTACTTTGGTTGGAATGCATTATTTTGCCATTTCTAAGTATTTATTTGTAAAGAAATCCGCCATTTCATCTATATCGTTAACTAATGTAAAAAAGGATTCTTCACAATTAAACTGCCTAATTAATTTATTAAATATTTCAAAGTTTGCATTCTTATACATCCATATTGTTCGCTGGTACGTTTTTTGTAGGTAATTTGGAATTTGAAGAGAAATTTTCGTTGCATTGTGGTCACTTTTTTCTCTACATACATCAATTACTTCAGAAAAAGTTACATTGCAATCAGCTGATATCAAAACAGGATCTAACAAAGTTCCATTACCTGTATTTTGATTAATATGTGTAGGTTCATGTATTACATTTTGAAGATAAAATGCATTTATTATATTACTCAAGGAATTATTATTTTCTACCAATAAATCAATATTCAGATCTCCCGTAATAATGACGTTTGTTGTATAATTAAATGCTTCCTCGATAGAATATTCGAAATTTTGCCAAAACGATTGGGTAGCCCCAGGGGAACGATATACCACGCATAATAACACTTTATAATTTGGAAATTCGATATCTACCCAAATCATTTCACTATTTTCAAATTCTAAATCTTCTCTTCTTTTTACTTTTAATGTTTCAGAGATATAAACTAAAACTCCTCCACCAAAACAGTTTCTATCTTTTCTTAATATATTTTCATAGTAACCTTGGATTTGTATATCTCTACTTAGTACTGTGTTATCTAGATGACTTTCGGTTATGCATACTATGGACGAGCCAAGTGCTAATGCTTCAACATAGTCTAATTTATGACGAATACTTCTAATATTTAAATGGAAAATTGAAATTTCATTATCAAAGGGGCCTGGGTTTTCAGAAATATCATTTCCTAATAATATTAACATCAACAATATTAGCGTAAATGTAATATTTTTACAAAATTCCTTGAAAACAAATTTATAAGAAACAACAGAAGATACCTGAATTATGTTGAATACATACTTTAAAAAGGTATCAAATACTGAACATGATTTGACATAAAATAACATTTTCTTCATTGACATTGAATGACAATTATGATAAAAAAAAACTCCAATCGAGATCATGTATTGCATTAATTCATTACCCAGTGTCCATTATCGTCATACAGTTATATACAGAAATAGGATCTCGAGTTGAAGGCTCCCCCCCCCAAAACAAAACATCCAAAAGTACTCCAAATTATGTATAAATTTACTTTCAGACAAGGAAGAAAATTAACAAGATTGATATAAGTAAAAAAATCTTGAATATAAATGGGAATAAAATAATATAATGTAATGTAATATTTCATCCGACTTGTGCAACCAAATCGAGTACACCCTTTGTTAATCACATGGAATGTCCTCGTCCGTTTACAGAATGAACTGTGGATTATAAGAAATAGCTATATTTACACCTTACCGAGTTGTTTATACTAGTGTGAATAGGCTTTTGAATAGGTGTATTTCGGTTAATGATGTTCTTAGATACTGAACATGACACGAATGTTTACAGTAGAACCATAAACATAAAACAATGAACAAATTGAATTATGAGTATCGTTAAATTTACGCAATACACAGAATTGTTTCAATTAATGTGAATAGTGACTTCAAATAAGTAAATTTCTATTCATGATGATTTTTCATCACCGGACATTACGACTGTTTACAATAACAGTAGGACCTAATAATAACCAATAATTTTTAAACAAAACAACAGATACATGTGTCCGTACACGTGGCGTTATGGGTGAGTACATTTGTTTATAAATAGTTTGACTCAAGTAAACAATATTAATACATTGAACTAAGAAAGTTCAAGAGAATAATAATAATCTAAAAAAATAATAATAATTACAAAATTATAATTTTGTTTTATTATTTATATAGTTTGTATATTCAGCCACGTCTGATGAGGTCGTCGATATCTTGCTCAATATTAATAATTGTTTTTGAAGATGTTTCAGTCTTTTTGGCGAAAATTCTTCCATCTCTCGTCCAAAAGGAATTTATAAGTCGACTTTTCCTGGCTTGATTTAGTCAACAACAGTGACCAACAATTCCACTAACATCAACAAAGCGAATTTTCACCCCTCACTTCAACTCATTGAAAACACAAATACCATGATTTGCCTATGGAAATCATGGTGCTGGCTTTGGACACGAACAAAAATGTGGCTGGGTCAAATGAGATCCCACTCTTTCAATTTTCAGCGATATCGCGCCTTTCACAGTTGACTTCCGGTCACTATTGGCTTGGATTTAGGAAATATAGCTATGTATTTGTTTTATCATTGCAGTCCCCCCGTTAAGAATGGACACACATATTCATCAATCCAATGAAAAGATCTCAATTTACATATATATTGAGCGAGTATATCCGCGTCCAGAGTGTTCTATCGCCATTGGGGTAAGAAAAACTAAACGACATTGCATGTACAAGTTTCATATTTCAAGTAAATAACAACACTTGGTGAGATTCCACTAAAACTATATTAATACACTTAATTAGCCCGATATAACGGCGCATTTGTGTGGCTAGTGTGGATAGCGCAAAGAAAACTGCAGAGTACTAAAAATATAAATATTTTAGTTAATCCTATTAAATAATGAACAACAAAACAAACAAAGTTAGTTTAGGAGTAACATGAAGTGTGTCACAGGTGGAGCACGAACTGCTTACCCTTCCGGAGCACCTGTTTCCATCATTGGTTATCTTCTAAACAAAGACTGAATAACACTTGGATAATATTTGGTCTCGCACACAAATTCTAAATTCTGAAAGGTTGTCAAATATCTGCAATCAGTTGAGACACACGAATGCCGCATCAGAAGTGTAATTGTTAGCGTGCTCAACACGAGTGAGGTAGATAGTATGTTCGAGCCCGAGTCGGGTCAAACCAAAGACAGTTGCTGTTTCTCCCCTAAGCACGCACAAGTAAGGAGTACGAAGAAAGGTTCGTTGGATCAGTATTAAGATAATGTGTCCCTGTGGAGCGACTGACGTTCCAGCATGCTAGCATTATAAAAATCTAACTCAACGTGTTGGTCTAGTACATTTCACCTCATCGAAATGTAACTTGTTCTCGCCATGATATGACTAAAATGTTGCTCGCTTGATGCTAAGCAACAAACACTCCCTTGAATGCCGCATGGAACAACAAATCCGTTATGAAGAACTTATAATTTCTTAAATAATGACAACATTATAGTTTTAACTTAACCGGGGTAGAAAAATATAATAGACAATTGTATCCATAGCGACAGTGCGGTATTATTTTTTTTTAATATTATTGTTAAAGAGTCTTAAGCAATAGAGATAACAGACTCCAGAATACCGTTAGCATTGGGACACACAATGAAGGAGAGGCTACCCAAGATCGATAAGTTTACAATTGGGAACTCTACATATATATATATGTCATCACGTTTATCAAGCTTTCATTTTTTCATATTTTTCAGGAGCGAACGTTATTTGATAACTTAATTTTATCATCTGTGAAAAGTGACGTATTTTACTATGGAACATATGAAGAAAGCTTTAACATTGTAGCTGATGACTGCGGCAAGAAACCGACATTGCTTTGTTATATTGCAAATGGATATATTATTGTCACCACCTCCGGAGAGCTAATACGGAACTGCGCAGGTATATAATTTTAATCGTTGCTGTTAAACGTTTGTCTTAAGAAAATGTCAATTAAATCGTGATGGTCATTGTCATTGTTGGAGGATATAGGAGTAAATAGAGAATCCATCGTCCGTCTGTCCGTCCGTAATATGAAAGATTTTATCGCATCATGTTATATCGAGTTCAATTTGTACTGTATGTATTTACAACGTTGCTGAAACATAATAATGTAAACAAGATAGAAAGCTAAGCATAAATGATATTAAGAAAAGATTGAAGATACCAAATGGGCAATCATGAATATTAAAATAAACATGCTTCTTAAAATATTATTTGAAAATAACTTCAATGAACTACATGATAATTGCTTAGAAAATAAAATTAGTTCTATGAAAATCTTGAAGATACCAAAGAGTTATTCAAAAGCCATCAATCGAAGAAGGACAGACAATACAGTTGCCAAAAGTAAAAGGACAAAAGGATCTATAAAACTAAAGATTGAGGAACCTTACTAAAAACCAGGAGGTGAACTTTGATGCTGCGGTTGGCAGTTGCTGCTCTACTAGTGGCACCCTTCGTTTACTATTAAACTATTCGACCATCATCTGATATGGAAATAGTGTTGAACACCATTATGTGTAAATAAATAAAATAACATCGTTAAAACATGAACAATTATATTAAAACACTAAAGCACCTTACACTAAATAGACTCTAGAAAAAACTGAAGGGGTAATCAATAATGGACAATCAAGACACAAGACACAGGACGAAGACAAACAAAATAAGAGACAAAACACAGAAAACTAAGAAGATGAGCAACACATCCCACCAAAAACCGGTGGTTATCTAAACATACGAAGAAATTTAAGTTCTTAATAGTAATCAGTGTGATATACTTGAAATGACGTTAGTTTTCAATTCTCCATCGTATCTCTGTATACATAGGAAACTGACCAATGATATAGCACATTTTCAAATGTACGAAAATAGAATGATACCCATTAAAAATAATTATTGTATTTGTGTAAATTAACATTAACTTAATTAATTACATATTAAATTAAAAAAAAGTATATGTATATGCCAATAACAATCAATTCTGTGCCTAATTTTAAAGAAATATTGTTTATTGCATAAGTAAGAGGCGATGGTGTCAGTACGCCTAGATACACCAACACATCAGCAGAAGCATCCACCACAGACATTTTAGAGAATACATGGGCTGTCTCTTTGTCTGTTGTAGTACTAGTATGTCTTCTTACTGGAGGGGTTATAATCTACAAAAGTAAGAAAATATGTTAACTACTTTTTAGCTAAATAGGCCATAAACTAAGCGATATTATTTTCATTATTGTGCATACTTCGTACGTCCGTCTATGAACGACTGGGTGATTTCTTATAGACAAATGGGCAATTTTCAGTTATCTCATGTCGGGATAAAGTCACTTTACATTATGATAATGTCCACTTTGCATTAGACCAACACGCTTACTTGGATTTTAGTAGTGCTAAGGTAACAGTCCGTGGGAGACATATCACCCCATTCGGGTACATTATCCAGTCGGTTTTTGCTGTTTTTCCTTATTAATGCTGAATTCTCTTAGGAGAAGCATTAATACAAATATAGGTGTCTTTTGTTTGACCCGACCTCACAGCCATGATCTAATGAGTACGATAATAACCATTACACCACCGATTTTGCTCCGTCCGTCTATGATTTATTAGTAGTGTTTGTCCACGTTTTTCAGTGCGGTTCGTGTTGCTCGATCTTTAGTTTTCTGTGTAGTGTTTTGTGGATCGTTGTTTGTTCTTTTGTCTTTTTTCTTTTTGTCATTGTGTGATCTGTCCTTCTTCGATTTACGTAATGGTTGCAACTTATAGCATTAATGAGAAATTTTAGACAATATTCACTATTTCCCCTCTTACTCATCACAACAGGCACGCAACGTCATTTCAACGTTCTTTTCAACTATTTCAAATGTTGAAATTACATTGCTATGGTGCTGGGTACAGCAACCAAAGCATCAGTTTATTGGCCCAGACAGACCTCATATTTACATATATAGTTTATTGTGTGTACTGAATATAATTTAAATACCGCTCACATTTAACGAAAAAAGAATAAATTATTATAATAATTTTGTTGTAGAGAAAAGTATTCAAAAGTGGATAATAACTATGATCACCGAAACTGACGACACCATTGATTCCGATGTCGACCAGAAGCAAATAATGTTGAAAGATGAATCAAAAGTAGACAAATCAAATGACAACGACTTCAATCCCCTAGACAGGTGACTTTTGTTTAATATCGTTTTGTACTACTAATCTATATATCAAAATATCACGTTTTATAAAGAAACTTGCTAGCATCTCATTTATTTATTTAATTTTGTCAAAATAACCATGCATTGTATTTGGTGGAGGTGTTTTTCAACAGACAGTCGGCATACCTATGGGTACAAAATGATGATTAATGGAACAGAAGGTGAGTGACGTGTACATGTAGCTCATCCTAAAACTCAGCAAATGTGAAGCAATGAGTATTTATAGTGAATCTTCATATGTATGATAAGTCTACGAAACCTTAGTACGCTTAGTACCGGCGAAATTATGTTACTTGGACATTTAAATTGATTTGACATTATAATATATATACACAACATATAAACAAGTTAAATTTTGTAAACAAATATGGCGGAACGAATCGAGCGGACCGGTAATCCATCAAGATCTGGCTTGAAACGTGGGCAACCAGAGACTCCTGGTGGTTTATTCCCCAATATTACGCAAACCGAACGTCAGATAAGAGCAAGACAAGACAGTGACAATGCCCAACACAATGTTTCTAATCTTTCAACTATAGTAGAAACGTCAGGAAAGGGGGATGAAATCAACACAGTCGATTCCGAGACCGTAGTTAAGCTCTCTAATGTTGTTATATCCACTCTAAGCAACAAAATTTTTATTGATTCGATCATACCTATGATTTCAAAGCACGTCATTAAGTATATTCAGTCTACTGTTGATGATATGGTCGCCGAATCTGTCCGCACCCACACAGAACCTCTGAATAAACAAATAGAAAACAACCATCATACAATTAAATGTCAAAGTGACCAAAATGCTAAGCAATCCGTAGAAATACAAACCATGCAAGACAAAATTAAGAAAAATTAAAGAGGTTGAAAATCGTATAGAGGAGCAGGAACATTACTCCAGACGAACCAGCCTGAGGTTCAACAACGTTCCTGCATATATGCAATAAAAATCTAAAAGAACCCATCTCAATCGAGGACATTGGGAGAAGTCATCCAATTGGTGAAACAAAAAATGGAAAAAATATCTGTAATTGCCAGGTTTCTGAGCTATAGGAGAAGACAACTTGCTTACGGTAAGAAGCGTGCACTGAAAGACAATCCAAGCAAAATATTCATAACAGAAAATGTAACAAAAAAACACTACGGACTTATCAAACAACTTGGTGAATTGAAATATCAAAACAAAATACATGCTTTCTGGACCCATGATGGGACAATATTGGTGAAACAAACACAATCCAGCAGGATCATGCCAGTTCGAAGCCAAGATGACATCTCGAAACTCAGTTAAATAAATAAACAATCAAATTAAGTATATATTTACAAAATAACATTTCAGATGGATTTAATTGTGTGTTTTTTATTGTTTATATCATTTTCCACATATTGAGATTTACAATATTATATATATATATATATTATTATTATTATTTCTGTAATTTTCCCCTCTATCCTCCACCAGAATTATCATTTAATCATTATCAATTTTCGGTATTACTATCTGTTTTCATCATCCCCCCAAAACAAAATCTGTGTTGTTTATTTTTATAATTCTCCTTTTTGCAAATAATTAGTAATATCAACCCCTCATTATCAATTGTCGATATTAGTTTCTTTTTTCACCATCCAACTAAAAAATATATGTTTTGTTTATTTCTTTAAATTTCCCCTTTGCCCTATAAACAAACTTACTACATTGTTTACATTGTGACTTATAGTAGAAACCGGTCAAGGTAAATTAATTGTCTAAAATTATACCAAATCAAGTGCACCGTTCCGGGTGTAAAAGGCAATAATTACCATCCAATCAGAATCCGTTTGTATACTTCAAGGTCACAAAATAATAGTAACTGGTTTATTTATAATGTTATCTGTTCTATGATGTGCTATTGTTATTAACCAGTATAAGCATGCATAAAACAATATTTATATAAACCATATATAAATTTATGAACTTATCTCGTTATCAGATGTTTAGCTGATGTGAATTTATCTTATTATCAGATGTTTTAGCTGATATGAACCTACCTTATTTTCAGAGGTTTAGCTGATATGAACTTACCTTATTATCAGATGTCTAGCTGATATGTATTTATCTTATTTGCAGATGTTTAGCTGATATATGCTTATCTTCTTATCAGATGTTTTAGCTGATATGTATTTATCTTATTTTCAGATGTTTGGCTGATAATCACTAACCTTATTATCAGATGTTTAGCTGATATGTATTTATCTTATTTTCATATGCTTAGCTCATATGTACTTATCTTCTTATCAGATGTTTAGCTGATATGTACTTACCTTAATGTCAGTTGTTTAGCTGATATAAACCTATCATATTATCAGATGCTTAGCTGATATGTACTTATCTTATTATCAGATGTTTAGCTGATATGAATTTATCTTATTATCAGATGATTAGCTGATATGAACTTATCTTATCAGATGTTTAGCTGATATGAACTTATCTTATTATCAGATGTTTAGCTGATATGTACTTATATTATTATCAGATGTTTAGCTATATGTACATGTTATCTTTTATCAGATGCTTAGCTGATATGAACTTATCTTATCAGATGCTTAGCTGATATGAACTTATCTTATTATCAGATGTTTAGCTGATATGTATTTATATTATTATCAGATGTTTAGCTGATATGTACTTATATTATTATTATATGTTTTGCTGATATGCACTTCTATTATTATCAGATGCTTAGCTGATATGTACTTTTATTATACTTTATGCAAATTTCTTACATTATCCATTCATTTCATTGGACAAGCGGCATTTGTTAATTTTCACTAACCTTTCATAAGCCCCGCCCATCCCTAGCAACGGGTGTTAATGCCTAAAATTAACACCCGCTGAGCCCGAGGTTTGTCGATCCGGAAAAATTAACACCCGCTCCGGCCGAGGTTTACCGATTTTCAAAACTCAAAAATAAAAATTAAAGTTCAAAATTTTCCAAAAATTTCAAAATTTTTAAACTTTCCAAAAATTTCAAAATTTCAAAGAAATTCAAAATTTTCATAAGATTTCAAAATTTTCAAAAAATTTCAAAATGATTAAATTTCCAAAAATGTTTAAAACATTTAAAAGTTTTCATAAAATAATTATAGCTTACCTTGAAAATTAATTATGCAATAGTCAGAATATAGAAGCAAACATGTGATAATATTTATCAAAATATACAATTAACATTTTACAGTAATTGTTATGTAATTATCTTGTTAAATTTGTAGCTATTTGATGTTTTGTTGTTGTTAATAAGTGATTAACGATGTTTTTTAAAACGAGATGACTGAGAAACGTCCTCGAGTTTTAAAAAGCATCTTTAATTATTTTATCGCTATTTTGTATTCATAATTAAATAATTTTTGTTGAGATACTGACATTTTTTTAAACACAATTACTATTTTATATCGTTAATCACTTAATTATCAAGAATTTGGTAAAGTGACGTCATTATAACGTCATATTAGAAAACAAGATAATACTACGTGCGTCCTTGACGACGCTTAGCGATTAGCGATAATTGAAATCATCTCATGCGCCCACATGATATGAAACATATCGGTTTTAAACATGCTTTCTGGACCCATGATGGGACAATATTGGTGAAACAAACACAATCCAACAGGATCATGCCAGTTCGAAGCCAAGATGACATCTCGAAACTCAGTTAAATAAATAAACAATCAAATTAAGTATATATTTACAAAATAACATTTCAGATGGATTTAATTGTGTGTTTTTTATTGTTTATATCATTTTCCACATATTGAGATTTACAATATTATATATATATATATATTATTATTATTATTTCTGTAATTTTCCCCTCTATCCTCCACCAGAATTATCATTTAATCATTATCAATTTTCGGTATTACTATCTGTTTTCATCATCCCCCCAAAACAAAATCTGTGTTGTTTATTTTTATAATTCTCCTTTTTGCAAATAATTAGTAATATCAACCCCTCATTATCAATTGTCGATATTAGTTTCTTTTTTCACCATCCAACTAAAAAATATATGTTTTGTTTATTTCTTTAAATTTCCCCTTTGCCCTATAAACAAACTTACTACATTGTTTACATTGTGACTTATAGTAGAAACCGGTCAAGGTAAATTAATTGTCTAAAATTATACCAAATCAAGTGCACCGTTCCGGGTGTAAAAGGCAATAATTACCATCCAATCAGAATCCGTTTGTATACTTCAAGGTCACAAAATAATAGTAACTGGTTTATTTATAATGTTATCTGTTCTATGATGTGCTATTGTTATTAACCAGTATAAGCATGCATAAAACAATATTTATATAAACCATATATAAATTTATGAACTTATCTCGTTATCAGATGTTTAGCTGATGTGAATTTATCTTATTATCAGATGTTTTAGCTGATATGAACCTACCTTATTTTCAGAGGTTTAGCTGATATGAACTTACCTTATTATCAGATGTCTAGCTGATATGTATTTATCTTATTTGCAGATGTTTAGCTGATATATGCTTATCTTCTTATCAGATGTTTTAGCTGATATGTATTTATCTTATTTTCAGATGTTTGGCTGATAATCACTAACCTTATTATCAGATGTTTAGCTGATATGTATTTATCTTATTTTCATATGCTTAGCTCATATGTACTTATCTTCTTATCAGATGTTTAGCTGATATGTACTTACCTTAATGTCAGTTGTTTAGCTGATATAAACCTATCATATTATCAGATGCTTAGCTGATATGTACTTATCTTATTATCAGATGTTTAGCTGATATGAACTTATCTTATTATCAGATGTTTAGCTGATATGTACTTATATTATTATCAGATGTTTAGCTATATGTACATGTTATCTTTTATCAGATGCTTAGCTGATATGAACTTATCTTATCAGATGCTTAGCTGATATGAACTTATCTTATTATCAGATGTTTAGCTGATATGTATTTATATTATTATCAGATGTTTAGCTGATATGTACTTATATTATTATTATATGTTTTGCTGATATGCACTTCTATTATTATCAGATGCTTAGCTGATATGTACTTTTATTATACTTTATGCAAATTTCTTACATTATCCATTCATTTCATTGGACAAGCGGCATTTGTTAATTTTCACTAACCTTTCATAAGCCCCGCCCATCCCTAGCAACGGGTGTTAATGCCTAAAATTAACACCCGCTGAGCCCGAGGTTTGTCGATCCGGAAAAATTAACACCCGCTCCGGCCGAGGTTTACCGATTTTCAAAACTCAAAAATAAAAATTAAAGTTCAAAATTTTCCAAAAATTTCAAAATTTTTAAACTTTCCAAAAATTTCAAAATTTCAAAGAAATTCAAAATTTTCATAAGATTTCAAAATTTTCAAAAAATTTCAAAATGATTAAATTTCCAAAAATGTTTAAAACATTTAAAAGTTTTCATAAAATAATTATAGCTTACCTTGAAAATTAATTATGCAATAGTCAGAATATAGAAGCAAACATGTGATAATATTTATCAAAATATACAATTAACATTTTACAGTAATTGTTATGTAATTATCTTGTTAAATTTGTAGCTATTTGATGTTTTGTTGTTGTTAATAAGTGATTAACGATGTTTTTTAAAACGAGATGACTGAGAAACGTCCTCGAGTTTTAAAAAGCATCTTTAATTATTTTATCGCTATTTTGTATTCATAATTAAATAATTTTTGTTGAGATACTGACATTTTTTTAAACACAATTACTATTTTATATCGTTAATCACTTAATTATCAAGAATTTGGTAAAGTGACGTCATTATAACGTCATATTAGAAAACAAGATAATACTACGTGCGTCCTTGACGACGCTTAGCGATTAGCGATAATTGAAATCATCTCATGCGCCCACATGATATGAAACATATCGGTTTTAAACATGCTTTCTGGACCCATGATGGGACAATATTGGTGAAACAAACACAATCCAGCAGGATCATGCCAGTTCGAAGCCAAGATGACATCTCGAAACTCAGTTAAATAAATAAACAATCAAATTAAGTATATATATTTACAAAATAACATTTCAGATGGATTTAATTGTGTGTTTTTTATTGTTTATATCATTTTCAACATATTGAGATTTACAATATTATATATATATATATATTATTATTATTATTTCTGTAATTTTCCCCTCTATCCTCCACCAGAATTATCATTTAATCATTATCAATTTTCGGTATTACTATCTGTTTTCATCATCCCCCCAAAACAAAATCTGTGTTGTTTATTTTTATAATTCTCCTTTTTGCAAATAATTAGTAATATCAACCCATCATGTTTAGCTGATAATTACTAACCTTATTATCAGATGTTTAGCTGATATGCATTTATATTCTTATCAGATGTTTAGCTGATATGTACTTATCTTATTATCAGATGTTTAGCTGATTGAACTTATCTTAATATCAGATGTTTAGCTGATATGCACTTATCTTATTTTCAGATATTTAGCTGATATGAATTTATCTTCTTATCAGATGTTTAGCTGATATTTATTAACCTTATTATCAGATGTTTAGCTGATAATTACTTATTCCCAGCATAGAAAATGTTTCAGGATGTTTTTACTGATGTTGCATATAACATAATTAGCATTTACATTTTAAGTAGGTTCTACTGATGCGAGTCGATATAATAACATGATCAATACAAATACAGTTGCAGGTATTTAGAGATGTCTAACAAAGGTTTGTTAGGCTTTTTTTAAAAAAGAGCTAAACATTTTGCTTGATGGGTTTACTGATTGCTTCAAAATTCCTTTTCAAGGAGAACGGAAATACAGAATTCATGAAAATGTTATTTCGGCCGAGCAAAACAGGACGACACTAACAGACAAAATAACTAAGGAAGTCATTGCTGATCAAACAGTTAAAGTTCAAATTCCCACACATGGAGAAATCATACAAAAACAATTTTGATAGTTACAAAATTAAGTCATCAAGAGACACCAGATTATCTATTACTCCTTCAATTTTGAGATCCTTGGTAGGCTCACTAAAATGTATCTATAATTAAAGCAATGCATCTACTAGCTTTTCATGCTTTCTTGCGAGTTGGGGGAAATAACAGGGCAGATACCACCTCAGGAAAACTGCATGACAGCAAACAATTTAAAATTCATATGCGATCACAATAACCCAAAATCAATTGATTTAAATTAGATCAGCACAAACACAGTTCTGCGAGCAACATTCCAACACTATTGATACAAAACAACAAAAATATTGATTTTTGCCTGGTAAAGGTTGTATGGGAATACAATGCACTGGCAAGTCAGAAAACATACCAACAAGAACACAGTCCTGTTTTCATATATGGATGGGTCATCCATTTCACATCAGTTCTTTTCTGACTTAACTTAAGTTATCCCTATAGCTAACATGGGAAAAACTTAGACAATCACAAGTGCATGTCACAGTTTCCACATAAGTGCAGCTACTACAGCAGCAATTCGAGAATAACTGAAGACAAATTCAACCTATGGGGAGGTGGAATTCAAATGCTTTTAAGAAATATGTTACAATACCTGTGTTGAAGTTGTAATATATTTGATGAATGTTGTCATGGGTACAAAGGCCTCTGACAAGCAAGTGTATTAACTGTTTAATTCTAATATGAATGTTGTCATGAAGAAAAGGTCCTCTGACAAGCATTTTTATTAACTGTTTAATCTTATTATGTAAGGGTATGCTTTTTGTTCGCATGACTTTAATTGTACCCATAAATAATTTTAATTCAGTTAATGTTGTGGATGGGGGGTATTGTATTCATAATTTACAAATTACTAGCACAATACTATGGCGAAAAATCCCCCACCTTTGATGGTTGTTTATGCAAATAACTATGATAGTATTTTGACATGAGGTTTTTAGTTGAGCTTAGAATGTTTGTTATGCTATTACTTTAACATGATATTATTTGGTGAGTTTAGAATGTTTTTATACTATCAATTTAACATGATATTGTTAATTTAGTTTGTGTTGTATTTTACATGGTAGTGTTAATTTTATTGTGTCATTTTCTACAAACGTGAATGTTATTATGAGAGTTGTGGTCTTTTACATTGTATATTAACTCATGTTATTAGAATTGACATTAATTGTTCATATTCGTTGTTACAATTTATATCTATTATACATCAATAATTTTATTGCAATCAAAAACACCCATTTAAAACATGTGATTGTACATTAATATTCCCGTATTGTACAACCGGAAGCGTATTTTTTCCGTATTGGACGTCCCAATAAGTCCGTATTTTTTTCGTATTGTACATTATGTAAGGGAAGTAACTCGTTGATTTTTACACAAAGCAAAGCGGAAAATGTTACTTTCAATGGTAACATTAATCTACAATCGAATTAACAGTTTGAGGAAAAAAAGAAAGTTGTTTAGAATAATTGTTGATCAGTTATTTTGCTGTTTTAATTCATTTTTAGAGTTTATGAGATCTGTATTGATACAGAACATTTTCCTAACGAAATACTGTTGTGCAGTGGTTCTATTTAGACTGTATTAAAAGTTAAGCATAAAATTGTTGCTATAGTATTGATAATTTCAGCTGTATAATAAATAGGTCATTATACAGTGTTATGTACAATATGGAAAGATATTGTACTCGTCCGTATTGTATTGAAAACCCCTATTGTACTCGACGCCTGCAGCATCTCGTCCAATACGGGTTTTCAATACAATACAGACTCGTACAATATATTTCCATATTGTACATAACACTGTATAATAATCTCTTAGTATTGACCACTCTCTTATTCGTCATTTATAATAAATGACCATTTCAATTCAAATATGTGTTTGATTATTTTATTGAGGTACTCTATACTCAGCTACCATCAAACAGAGGACAACATTATCACTTAAAGCTTTCCAGGAGTCTGACATCAATGTGTTTTATTTTTGAATCTGTTTTGTTTATCTTACAGAAACTATAGTAACTAAAATGTTAATTTATCACATGCTCCTACATTCAATACCATGTGGGTTGGTAGTGGTCAATAGTGATAATTTAATATTATTTATTTTTATATTTTGTTTTTGCATTCTTTTTGAAACATGCTGCAACCTGGAAAATTTCAATACATGCGAACCTGTAGCTACTCTGTCGACCGAGTCATTGTTCACTGACAACTTTGTAGGCGTGAAAATTGTAATATTTTCATGCCTATCAATTTTTGACAATGGATAGTGGCTTATCTTCTTACATAGTTGCTATTGGTATTTTTTATATGGAGATTCGTTCTGTGATAGTAAAACACAGATATGCAAATGGTTATAGTTTTCAGAACTTGTTGAATGAATTATTGAATAGAATATATTATTGTGCATACTTATATGGATATCCATTTAAATATTATTTTGTTAACATATATTTCGTATTATTTACTATAAATATTGTACTATTGATATCCGGTGATGTTGAAACGAACCCGGGTCCTGAGAACACCAGCACAGACCAGAACTATTGTTTAACCATTGATCATCATAATATATGCAGTATAAGAAACAAGATAAATGTATATATTGTACAAGACGTTGATATTGTTTTCTTTACCGAAACGCACTTAGACGTTATAGTGATTCAGAAAATATTTTATTGTCAGGGTTTGAAAAACCTATTCGGAAGGATAGAAATTCCGCGGGAGGTGGTGTTATTGTGTAATGACCCTATGGTCATTACTTTGCTTTATATTGTTTATTAATGTAACTTCCAAATCTGTTAGGATTATAATGAAGCTGATTGAAATTGTAGTTATATATTGTTTACAAGGGTACAAAACGTACATAATTTAACAAACTGGGTTAAACATTGATTACATGTTTTGTAAAAGTAATGGTCACAAAATTTACAGTAGTTCGCCTAAATTATGTAAATAATATCATATCATTGTCATTTTTCTAAAAGAAAACAGTTATAAATTGTTTCGAACTGGGTTTACAATAAGTTCGTACATTTCAACTTAGAAATGCTCCCCGATGACCCACTTCCTATTCAAATAGTAAAACTACAGGTCACGTGACCGTTAAATTCTATTTTTATAAAGAAACGTGTTTTGGTTTCAAACACTATTATTACGATTCCTGAAACATTCAGATTTTTAATCAAAACCTTAATTTTAATAGAGATAGGCATATTTTCTCACAGTAAATCCAGCGTTCATAGACCTATTTTCGTCTGTGTGATAAGTTATACTGCCGCGTTGGTTGGCAAGCTGTTTGGCAAGCTGTTTGGCATCGATTGCGTCAATTTAAACTACAATCGGGCCCTATAATTATTATACCCGCTTCCAAAAACATTTGTTTAATAAAGGAATAATATTTAAGTAAATGACAAGTTCTTACTTACGGGGTTAGATCTAAAAATCCTATCCGATATACGAGCACCTTGCTCACCGATCTTCCATTGTGTTTGGCAATTGCGGGATTTCCATTGGCTACTGTGACTGAGGGAAAAACTATAAAAAGGGCAGCGATAATGGTGAATAATTCGCTTCTCTCTGAAGTATACTGCCAGAACAAACTAGGCCAAATAAAAGAACAGATCTTGTGTAAAGTGAAGGAATATTGAAAGAACAGATATTTACAGTAAACAGATATTTATTTACAGTATATAACAGAACAGAAATTTATAAAGTAAGAAAAGAAACAGTTTTTTTGTGCACAGATATATGAGCAGACGTCAAAATTTCCATTTTTTTAGTGAGGCAATTATTCCCCACCACAACGACAAATCTAACCCTGGGTTACTTTCCCCTCCCTTTTTCTAGAAATTAAACAAAATATGAGTGGCCATTATTAAGTAGTGTTATTAGAGTAAATACACAAATTGTATTTACATTTTATTTGTAGTATCCATATTCTGATATTGTGAATCAGTGTACTATTTTATTCCACATTGAGATTAATTCCATATAATATAATATGATGAATATATAAAATATGCTGACCCAGAATTGACTTTGTTATTTGTGTAAAGCAGATCAGTGGGAAAATATATCTTAGGGTTTTCCTTGCAATTATTGGAGTTACAGTGAATGACTCTTTCGAGCGTCACTGTGCCACCTTTGTGCAACTTTAGTAATCATACCACAGTGGAATAGGGAGGGGGATTTCTTACAGTTGGTGTCAGAAGTGGGATTGTCAAGTTCTAATGGCAATCCAGTGATCGAACCAGAAGAATTCTTGTTGTGGTGGTTAACTTTGTTGTGGTGTCTGGTGGTTCAATTTTGTTGATTGGCACAGCTTTTTTGAAAGTAAACAGATTTTGCTAAAAAGTTTTGTGAGATAATTTTTCCTGTGAATTAAAGAAGAATACAGATAAAAGAATCATATCCTGAAATCATTGCAATAAAGAAAAGTAATACAGTGTTGTCTTGTCTATAAGCTTAGGAAACATTTTTAGTTGTAATAAGGTTACAGAAAAATAGTATTTAATTTACTCTAGTCATGGCTGAATCTCCAGACCATGAAATCCAAATGGAACTAAATGTAGAGCAAGAACAAGGTCAAGGTGATGCACCAGATGATACAAGTGCCTATAGTGACACAGAAACTCCTCTTTATAGACCAAGGAATTTAAGACCAAACAATGGACCTATCTCAAGTTCAAAGTCTCATAGACTATATGTGAAACCAGAACCATTCGATGGTTCAAGTGACTGGGAGGAATATTTTTCTCATTTCATAAAGTGTGCCTAGCTTGGTCACTGGACCAATCAAGATAAAATGTTAGGATTATCAGCTAACTTAAGAGGCCCTGCACGCATATTTTATATGAGCCTTTCCCAAGATGAAAGAGCTGATTATTACAGACTTGTTGATAAATTAGCCCAAAGGTTTGGGAGTGTAAGACAACAAAATAAGTGGCTTGGTAAATTTGAAGCTAGGAAACGACAGCAGGGGGAATCTATTGCTGCTTTATGGGATGATTTACCCCAGATGGCACAGAAATCTTACAGAAAGCTAGATACACTAGCTCAAGAGGCTTTAGCCCGTAACCAACTTTATAAGTGCATTTCCTTAGAAATGAAAAGTAAATCCATAGATGCCGTAGATATAATTGAGCAACATGAGGCAATTTTTGAGCTTAACGATAAAAAGAAGCCAAATATTGTTAGACAGTTGACTGCTAATGATTATTCTCTAGACAATACAGACAGAAATGTTTCAGATGAAGATTTGTATACGGTGCATTCTATAAATAGTAAAGCCACACCTCTTAATCAAGGCCCAAGACATCAGATTAGTCAAAGTGACACCCTTTTATTAAAGCAGATAAGTGACCGAATCGCTAACCTGGAAGGTTCATTACTGTTAAAAAGCCAAAACCATTATAATTACAACCAACAACCACGCTTTGATATTAATTCTAGAAGTGTGAAGGCCTGTTATCATTGCAATTCTCCAGACCATTTTATAAGAGATTGTCCTAAGAGAAATAGACCATCAAACAATGAATATTACCAACGAAATAATTCAAGTGGCCAGTCACACAGAAATGTGGGATCAGGGGAGATAATATCACCTCAAATAATCAGGGAAACGGAAGACCGTCGGCTTAAAAGGCCAAACGTTGACGAACAAGGATGTTAAAAGGCCTGTAACTAATAGAGAACATGACAAAAATGATGTTTATAATTTGGATGAACGTGTAGGTCACATTGGGTCTAAAACAGGGAAATGGGATAATGGATTATATGTTACAGCTTTTATGAAAACTGTACCTGTACAATTTTTAGTGGACAGTGGTTCAACGTTGACTTTAATGTCTTATAATTCGCTCATGAAGATGTGTACAGATAAAGAACTAAAACTACAAAAGAGTGACTGTCAAATTAAAGACGCTAATGGCAAAAATTTAAAAACATACGGTACAGCCCAAATGAAAATTTTGTTTTGTGATACAATTTTTGAACACAATGTTTTAATATGCGACATCCTTCCAGAGGGAATACTAGGCCAATATTTCCTTTTGAAGTATGTATTAAAGATTTTTATAAAAAAAACTTTGCCTCTGCTTAGAAACAATGGAAATTCTTTGTTGGATAGGGGGTGAAGCTGAAATGGTATGTTTGGTTCAGACAAGGGAAACCATTCAAATTCCACCAGAATCACAAGTTTGTATTCCTGTAAATATACAAAAAATTGAATGTTTAAGCAGGTTTGGTGTATTAGAGCCAAGTGTGGATTTATTCGAAACCTGTGAAATTACCCTTACACCAGGAATTATAGATACCCAAGCTCCAGAAAACATTATTTCTGTGCTTAACTGTGGGGATCAAGATGTGACAATTTACCCGAACATTAGGTTAGGGACATGTGAATCTCTATATGAACAAGAACCTATCAAACAAGAAATGTGTGCTAGAATTAATGTCTCTCAGAAAACTGATAAGCCCCTTGTGATACCAGAACATCTACACGATCTATATTTAAGGAGTTCCACCAAGTTAACTGAATCTGAGAAAAACAAGTTTACCGAATTATTGATAAAATATCAAGATGCCTTTTCAAAATCAGCCACATATATAGGGTTTACTGACCTAGTTCAGCATAACATTAATACAAGAACAGCCCTTCCAATCAGACAACCTATTAGGAGGTTACCTTTTGGAAAAAGGGAAACAGAAAAAGAAGAAGTTAACAAAATGTTAACAATGGGGGTAATTGAGCCATCTTCTAGTCCTGGTCTTCTCCTGTAGTTTTTGTTAAGAAGAAGGATGGGTCCACAAGGTTTTGTGTTGACTATCGTAAGTTAAATGACGTAACTGTAAAAGATGCATACCCCCTTCCTTTGAAATCAGACTGCTTAGATGCTCTGACAGGCTCAAAATGATTCAGTGGTATGGACTTCAGGATTCTGGCAGGTCAGCATCGACCCCTTGAATAAAGAAAAGACAGCCTTTTCAACCAGTCTTGGTCTTTACCAATTTACTGTTACACCTTTCGGTCTCTCTGGTTCGCCAAGTACCTTTCAAAGACTTTTACAGAATGTACTCAGAGGACTACAATGGGAGGAGTGTCTATTATATATGGATGACATAATAGTCCCAGGGGCCACCTTTGAGGAAAATTTACAACGACTGAAACATACCCTTGACCGATTGTTATCTGCAGGATTAAAGTTGAAACCTTCAAATGTGTATTTTTTCAAACTAGTGTTAAATTGTTGGGCCACATTGTTTCTGAAAATGGGGTTAATACTGATCCCGAGAAAACCAAGGCGATACAAGATTGGGACAGACCAAGGACCCAAAAACAAATGAGAGGATTTTTAGGATTATGTTCATATTATCGCAAATATGTGAAAAACTTTGCACAAATAGCTAGGCCACTTCATAAGTTATGTGAAAAGGCATCTAAGTTTATTTGGACAGAAGAATGTGAAATCGCTTTTAAAAGATTAAACGAAGCATTGACCTCCCCTCCAATTCTCGCTTACCCAGTCCCAGGCTGCAAGATTATACTGGACACTGATGCAAGTGATTGCGCAGTAGGGGGAGTCTTATCTCAACTACAAGATAACCAAGAAAAAGTAATAGCATATATGAGCAAAGCTTTGAATAAAGAAGAACATAATTACTGTGTGACAAGAAAAGAGCTACTGGCAGTAATCTCAGCCCTTAAAAATTTCCATTCATATCTTAATGGACAGGAAGTGTTGTTAAGAACTGATAACACAGCAGTCAGTTGGTTAAAGAATTTGAAGATGGCCAGTGGTCAAATAGCCAGATGGCTTCAAGAGATTGGAAATTATAATTTAATAATAACACATCGCCCTGGTAGGCAACATGGCAATGCAGATGCATTGTCGAGGAAATCATGCAAGGCATGCTCAAGACAACAAGACAAAAATATTGAGCTTGAAGCTAAAGATAAAGAGGAGTCTGTTATCAGTATGGATAATGCACAACTCTGTCAGACAAGGGCCATAACTCGTAGTCAGGGCACAAGTAATACCAAATATCCTGTGCAAAATCAATAAATATTAAAAGGATGGGAACTATCAGAAACAAAAAAAAAGCACAGTTAAATGATCAGAACTTAAGTTTCATACACTTGTGTATTGAAACAGGTTCAGATAAACCAGAATGGAATCAGGTCTCTGGTGAAAACACCATTGTTAAAACCTTGTGGAATCAATATGCCCGTTTAAAAGTAATTAATTGGGTACTGTATAGACAATGGATTGATGAAAATGGTATAAATAACAAAATGCAAATGCTTGTACCTGAATCTTTGAAAGAGGAAATTTTAAAATTATATCATGATGTACCTACAGCAGGCCATCTGGGAATAGATAAAACCTTAGAGAAAATAAAACAGCATTTGTATTGGCCATCTATGAAGGATTATGTTACGAAATATTGTAACTCTTGTGATTCATGTGCTGCACGCAAGCCTTCAAGATCTAGAAATAAAGCCCCACTGGGAAAATATGAAGTGGGGGCACCCCTTGAAAGGGTATGTTTAGACATATTTGGCCCATTATCAAAGACAAGAAATGGAAATAAATTCATTTTAACAGTTTGCGATTGTTTCACGAAATGGATAGAAGTTTACCCACTAAAAGACCAAGGGACAAAAACAATAACAGAGACTTTTGTCAATCAATTTATTTGTTGCTTTGGCACACCAATGCAGATACATTCTGATCAAGGGGGAAATTTTCAGTCCAAAATGTTTACAGAAGTGTGTGAACTTTTATCCATTGACAAAACCAGAACAACAAGCTTTAGGCCCCAGTCAAATGGCAATGTTGAAAGATTTCACCGTACCCTTGCTACAATGTTAACTATGTACATTGCAAAAGAACAGAATAGATGGGATGAAAACGTTTCCCAAATTATGATGGCCTGCAGGTCCTCAAAACAGTCAAGTATTGGTCAAACCTCTAACATGTTAATGCTAGGAAGGGAGGTAACACTTCCTTTACAAGTAGTTATAGAAAGCCCAAAAGAAATACTGAAAACACCAGATGTGAATGAATATGTGCAAGAAATGCAAACTCGTATGAATTTGGCACATGAAATAGCAAGAAAAACCCTAAAGAGAAAAACAGAATACCAAAAGAGATACTATGATACAAAGTCTAGGACAATATTTTTTACAATAGGGCAACCAGTATGGTTGCATGACCCAACCACAAGGCGTGGTGTATATCATAAACTGTCTCCAAAATGGAAGGGTCCTTACATCATCACCAAGAAAATTAATGACCTTCTCTACCTTGTGAAGAAAAGTCCAAAACAGACGCCCAAGGCATGCCATATTGATCGACTTTACCCTATCGTGGACAAATTTTCCGAAATAGTTCAAATCAAATAATAAATAAATTAGGAGGCAGTAAATGTGTAAAAGTATTAAGTACATTCCCATGTATTGTGTATTCAGATGTAAACAATTGTCGAAATTGATCTTAGTGTTGCTGTAGGAAACAGAGCTTAGTTGGTAGAGGTTGTGCACCCTCTATAAAATGATATTAAGAGACAAGCAAGGGTATTTGATTAGTAGCGCTAGTCAAATGTGTGGGTGGTGGCCGGCTCCACCGTTACTTTTTGTTTTCATGATACTGGGTCTGATCAACCTAGGAGCAGTGATATTTTTTTGACTTCATATGATGAAGTAGAAGGTTATTTTGTTTTGATTGTTACCTTCAAGGTAGAATTATTGGAGAATCAGATAGGACTTCTCATTAGGTTCAGACGGAATTGAACCTGTTGCCCCTAGTCTTGTAGCTTGGAATACACAATTGTGGATTAGACTTTTAAACGAATGAATACTCCAAGATGGGAAAATACAAGAACAGATTTACCAAGACCATGGCCTAAAGTAATGTGTGGGTGGATAAATGCCTCTAGTCTATCTTTATTTATTTGTTTATATAGTAGTTTTGTGTAAATACTCACATTACAGAAAAAGAACTTCGTGATAAAAACAACATTAAACACAGATTGTAAATTAGTTTATTTATAGAGTACAAAGAAAATCAATCACAGACTTTATAGTTTATTACAAACTTTCATGGAACACATACCGTACATATATTTTTAATATACATCAAGACAATAGAAGACAACCTGATATTTACTAATGATATCAAGAGAGATAATTCAAGACTTAATGTATAATTGTTGTTTTTTTGTGAGTTGAAGTTAACAAGTAACTGCGATTCTATTATTAGTTGTGTATGAGATGCATTTTTATCAATCCCTATAGTGGATTGATCAAGACATTTAATAAAAAAAATGTACAATACCATCACATTCTACGGTACAGATGCTTAACCGGGATAACGTTGAAGAATGACAACATCATATTTCAAATAACAATATCTAAGAGATAAGATGGATCTTAATGAATATGAGAAAACTTGTGTGGTTTCCAAACAGACTTTACAATACAGATGAAAATTTATATTGGTATAAAAAAAGAAATAATAAAAATATATGTAATGTAAACAAGTGTCTATGAAATCTGGTGCAGATTTGGAAATAATTACTTATGAATCTCTCTTCTATATTACAGAATGTCAGTAAATTGCTGATATGAGAAAAATACCGAGTACAAGAGGCCGGCAGAGTTCAAGGAGCATGGAAAGAGGCACCACCCTCTGGAGACCAGGAAACTCCCGAACGGGTTCTTTAGTGAGAACAATGGGTTTTACCTTGCGGTGAACCCAGAAGATTACAGAAGGGTAGTTCGACCCAGCCATTGGGAGAGCGAGGAAGCTCAGGAAGCAAGGAGGTGCATACTTAAGTGGGCTCAGGCAGCCAGAAAACCATCGTTAACCATGAACCAGATAGAGAAGGCTTGGGAACTGGAGAATCACGATGGGATTTCAATCTACAGTGATATCTCCAGTTTCGACGGAAGCAGGACTCAAAACATGATGGAAGACTTTGATGAGGAATATACCCCAGAGAACCCGACGATTAACGAACCGACACTCCGGTCGATAACCATGGTAACGGGGGAGGTAAATGTAGAATATAACAGTCTTATAGATGTATACAGAGTAGAATTAAAAAACACAATATATGAAGACATCAAGAGTACAAGTAGCCTGATGAGGCGAATGTCTACCCTTTAAACATATCCACAATTAGAGGCAACCAGGACCTATAAACTAACTGGAAATAATCTAAAAGAACAATTGAAAGTTGCTTCTAGACTGTTAGGCATCGAAGACCGCCACATCATAACCACCAAACGTATTGAACAAGATTTATTTACTTCTATTCCAAAACCTATGACCAGTATAACAACGTTAACTCTACCTCCAAAACCACTTCAAGATTGTACTACCAGTAACAAGGAAAACCAACCCATCTTAAAATTTAACCTGCCTAGTTCATATTCAAAACCAACTCAAGTCCTATCTTCTAGTGACACACATAACAACAAGCCGCTGTCAGAAAAACAACCCATTAGAAACATAGTTACAATTCAACAACGTGCCCGTAAGATTTTCGAATTCCATTCTATGCCTCTGGTACCTCCCGCCAGTCGAAACTGGGATAGGGAAGAAGTCCTGAAATTAGAGGGCACCACCATCAGTTGGCCTCCACATGGATGGGAAAAAATTAGATCTGATCAACGTAAATTAACATGGGAATTTGCTGCAACAACCCTTGAGTTGAAAACCGTGTCGTTCAATGCCATCAACAGGACCGACCTGTTGGACAAATATAACTGTCTAGCCTTACCTGGCACCTCGGAAGATGGAAAACACTCCGACAACAAGATTAGAAGTAAAGTTAGGTACTACAATTATGAATACCTAAGAATAGTGGCCAATAAGAAAACAACCTCCCGTGAAGATAAAGAAGTTGTCGAGATGCTGGAAAGAGCCTCCTCAGTGCGTAACAAATCCGTTGACTTCTTGGTTCATCAGATCAACCGCTACAGTGTGTCCCTTCGCATAGATGACGACTGACTTTCAACAATGAACTTTTAATTTTATGGACTTTAATTTAGGACTTTAGAGACAAAAATGTGTATAATATTAATTGTAAAAAGTATATTAGGTAAATTCAGATAGGAACAGGGTTGGGGTGGATTTTATTGATGTTATATGTGCAACTACAGTTGAATAGTTGGTATATTGGTACTAAATTAATACGGTAGCGCCTCGGAAAAGAATTTTCCCATAAGATATGATGTTAAATTTATTCCCCAACTTTTCCGAGGTTTTACTATATATATTTGTTACAAGTACTACCACATGTAGTAGCTAAGTGTTAAATAAATTGCTTAGTTCCGTTCTGTGATATTGTTGTGTCTTTAAAACCTAATTACTTGTTAATTAGTATAATGAAATGTCTATAATTTAATTATACGTGGTTGAAATAGTAAAATTTAAATTGCTATTGAAAGTTAATGTTAATTGTTGAAAGTTTAGAGTTGGAAATTTGTTTTTAATTGTTGCTAAATTTTTATTTTTTATACATAATGTTAATTTTTCATATATGTGGTAGATACAGTTTATGGTTACAGGAGCTTAATTAATGAGATACATTCAACAATGTTTCTGTTGTGCCATGGATATTAATTTGTTGGTTAGAAAATACTCAGAGTAATAAGAGTAATTGATAAAGATAACTGAAAAATTAATAGGCTACAAAATAGTTATCAATAACTTATATGGAATGAAAAGATGTGCATAGCATACTATATGATGTTTTTTCGAATACAGGAGTATTCAATGATTGATTAGGGAGGTGTGTAATGACCCTATGGTCATAACTTTGCTTTATATTGTTTATTAATTTAGCTTCCAAAACTGTTATGATTATAATGAGGCTGATTGAAATTGTAGTTATATATTGTTTACAAAGGTACAAATGTACATATTTTAACAAACTGGGTTAAGCATTGATTACATGTTTTGTAAAAGTAATGGTCACAAAATTTACAGTAGTTCGCCTAAATTATGTAAATAATATCATATCATTGTCATTTTTCTAAAAGAAAACAGTTATAAATTGTTTCGAACTGGGTTTACAATAAGTTCGTACATTACAATTTAGAAATGCTCCCCGATGACCCACTTCCTATTCAAATAGTAAAACTACAGGTCACGTGACCGTTAAATTCTATTTTTATAAAGAAATGTGTTTTGGTTACAAACACTATTATTACGATTCCTGAAACATTCAGATTTTTAATCAAAACCTTAATTTTAATAGAGATAGGCATATTTTCTCACAGTAAATCCAGCGTTCATAGACCTATTTTCGTATGTGTGATAAGTTCTACTGCCGCGTTGGTTGGCAAGCTGTTTGGCAAGCTTTTTGGCATCGATTGCGTCAATTTAAACTACAATCGGGCCCTATAATTATTATACCCGCTTCCAAAAACATTTGTTTAATAACGGAATAATATTTAAGTAAATGACAAGTTCTTACTTACGGGGTTAGATTTAAAAATCCTATCCGATATACGAGCACCTTGCTCACCGATCTGCCATTGTGTTTGGCAATTGGGGGATTTGCATTGGCTACTGTGGCTGAGGGAAAAACTATAAAAAGGGCAGCAATTCCGATAATGGTGAATAATTCGCTTCTCTCTGAAGCATACTGCCAGAACAGACTAGGGCCAAATAAAAGAACAGATCTTGTGTAAAGTGAAGGAATATTGAAAGAACATATATTTACAGTAAACAGATATTTATTTACAGTATATAACAGAACAGAAATTTATAAAGTAAGAAACAAAACAGTTTTTGTGTGTACAGATATATGAGCAGACGTCAAAATTTCCATTTTTTTAGAGAGGCAATTATTCCCCACCACAACGACAAATCTAATCCTGGGTTACTTTCCCCTCCCTTTTTCTAGAAATTAAACAAAATATGAGTGGCCATTATTAAGTAGTGTTATTAGAGTAGATACAAAAATTGACTTTGTTATTTGTGTAAAGCAGATCAGTGGGAAAATATATCTTAGGGTTTTCCTTGCAATTATTGGAGTTACAGTGTATGACTCTTTCGAGCGTCACTGTGCCACCTTTGTGCAACTTCAGTAATCATACCACAGTGAAATAGGGAGGGGGATTTCTTACAATTGTATATTTTGAAAATAATATCCGATTTTCTAGACGTGATGACTTAGAATCAGCAAATGTTGAATCAATGTGGTTTGAGCTCTTTACTAAGCAATCTTCTATACTTGTTAACATTACTTATAGATCAACATGCCTGTGCGATCCAAATTATTGGACTCTTTTTTACGATATGTTGAAGGCAGCAATGGACGAAAATGTTAATATTATATCTCTTGGTGACCTTAACAAAAATTTCATGGTTAATTTACCCGCTTGTGTACTTGATATCCTTACAGTTAATAGGTTGACTAACTTATTTGTTAATCCAACACACTTTTCTGGTAACAGCGAAACTTTAATAGATCCTATTTTAGTAACGGACAGTATACCTGTTATAGACAGCTACACTATGCCTATTGACAGATCAATTAGTGACCATGACGGTACATACATGTATGTTACGATTAACAGCGGCTATGACCATAACATATCATTTACTAGAGACGTTTGGAATTACAAGCGTGCTCATTATGATCTTATGAAATCAAAAATAATAAATGACCATTTCAATTCAAATATGTGTTTGATTATTTTATTGGGGTACTCTATGCTCATCTACCATCTAACAGAGCACAACATTAACACTTAAAGCTTTCAAGGAGTCCGACAGTCCGTTAGTCTGACAGTCCGGTAGTCCGATAGTCCGACAGACTAAGTACATTTAATAGCTAATCTAGGAAAATAAAATATCTGTTTTTATTAGAAATATTCGCCTAATCGAGTCTTGCGCACTGTGAAAACAATATCCTGGCGTTACAATATTCTTCTGTGGTTTACTGATGCATATATTAAAAACTGGCGTTGGAAGATTCTAATGTGGTTTACTGAAGTATATATTACAAATATTTTCGTAAAATTAACTGAGTTTTTTTGTGTGTTCAAATGAGAGAAAATTATATAATTACGTTGATACAACATTTCTTGAATTCAACTGTGTAGAATCAACGTAAAGATCATATTAAACGTTACATAACTCGCATTGGCATTTCAAGATGGGGCGTTTAGACCTTTCGTTAGGAAATAAAAAAAACTCCGTTAAAATCGACCATATAATATGCATCTGATTCGCAGAAAGTACATAATTCACTTTATTAACATTGATGAAGTCGCAAATTTTAGAATTCGGAAATATTCTGAAAACTTAAGCATTTCAATGTTCCCCTTGCGAGATTCGACGTGGAAAGAAAACATCACTTAACTTTGTCTTCTTTTTCACAAGGGAGGATATTGAAGCGGAGTGAGGCTTACAAAGATTTTAATAGCATATATTGTTAGTTTTCCATGACTTTCTTTTATTTCAAAAAGTCATATTAACCGATACATTTTATTTTAGAAGGGGCGTTCCCTTTAAATGCGCGCTTGTTTTGTAATGTGACCGTCCGTTCCCGGTAATATTTATTATATACCCCCATCACCATACAAAGTTCAAGATCATCATCTTATAATTAATATTCCAAACTACTAATTACGACCTTGACCGTGTACGCAAATATATTAACTTGCATCCGGTCTCATACATGTCACTTTACAGTGCATTTCTGACACTGTAAATTTCTTCAGTCAATGTTTGTCCAAAAATAGAATGAAATGCGACCTTGACCGCGTTCAACGTTTTTGCGCGTGTAAGCAAATAGTGATTCTGGGTACTTCCACATATAATTGACATGTGCCGTATGAATGTCAATCGGGTTTGGGTATATAAAGTTGGGGTGAAGTTTTAAGGGCATTTGTAGTATGGCCGCCAGGGTTATAGTCAGTAACCGCGGAGGGAAGGTCCTCATCCATAATGGATTTAAATACCAGAAAAAAACAGACAAAGAACAGAATCTATTTATTGGCGTTGTTGGAGAAAAAAATGAGGGGCAAATTTAAGAACATATATTTTCGACTTAAATGATATGAATCCAAATATCCAGATTCTACAAGAGAATGAGCATACGCACGAGGAAGACGATGGTATGATAGGGAACAATGAAGCATTGAATCAAATAAAAGGTGCTGTTAGAGAAGACCCTACTGTCTCCATAAAAAGAGTGTATAATAAAGTTGCTCGAGCTATGAACAGAGGAGGTGGTGACCGGGAACGTATACAAGAATTCCATAGAATTAGAACATCAATGACATGCACAAGACTTGAGCATGTCCCTGCCATTCCTCACACCGTTGATGACATTACAATAGAAGACACGTGGAGAGAAACATGATCTGGTGATAATTTCTTTTTACACCAGGACAATGACTGGGGCATCCTTGTATTCACCACAGACGACAATCTAACATGCTAACAAAGATGTCAGGAGATATACATGGACGGCACATCCGCACAGTACATTCTCCGTTTATACAGTACTTTAGTATACACGGAAAGTACAGAAACAGGGCTATCTGCTTAGTAAATGCCCTGATGACCGGGCAGCTAATTGGCCAATATAGGCAAGCATTTCAAGTAGCAAAGCAGAATGTCAGAGGAACAAGCAGACATCGATGGCGTCCACACCTAGTAATATCAGATTATGAATAGTTTCTAATTGCTACTGTCGAAACAGAACTTCCAAATGCCAGAATAAGTGGTTGCTACTTTCATTATGGACAAAATGTATGGAGAAGAGTGTAATCTCTTGGATTAGCTAGAGACTATAGACAAAATAGAAGACTGAAAGAGACAATTAGGAAAGTGATAGCGATTGGTTATTTACCTATGGCACTAGTGAGGCAAATTTTCTGCTATTGATTACAAGCTGCAGAACGCGAAGGTTGAAGCACCAATTTCCAGAGCTTCTTCACTTCTTCAACTACTTTGAAGCAAACTATTTGAATGGAATCTCTGTCCCTCAAATGTGTAATGGCTATGAACGAAATATGGACACCCGCACCAAGAATTACGTTGAAAGTAAGTAAGAATTCTCGAGATTATTGTTCTTATCGAAACTATTCAATGAATAAAAAATGAAAGGAATATATATATATATATATATATTACGAATTTAGTTTGTTACACATATTTTCATTGGTTCTTCAGCCCTGAATGTCAGCATATATTCGGAAAACAGACTGGGTATATATTTCAATCCCAAAAAAGATTAAAACATGGACGACAAAACATTACGCTTCACTGAATCAATGGTATAATACGGAATAATAAATGTATTTTTACCAAATTAAATGCTGTTTTTATACTCAAAACGGCTGCATGAACAAAAAAATATTACAATGGTTAATTCCGTCACAAATACCTCATCGATTCAGCAAACTCCTATCTTCCACGGCTGTACTATAACAAATAAACAAAACGTTGAGCCTTGAAAACTTTCGACGTCATGGGGCCACACCAAGGTTTTATTTACATTTAGTTAACATTTAAATTGTTTCGCAAACCCGTTGTTTTGTTATGTGATATATTAATGTTATATTTATAAAGTTTATAAAATTTACTACATATGAAACTGTATTGATTTAGAAATGTAGTACAGTATTTTCCTTCATGAGACACCCTATACATGAAATATGACGTGGCACTTATTTTGACGTCATTGAAGAATGACGTCAAAGGTACGGAAACGGACATCTGGAGATACGGAAAATGAAAATAAAAGATGCAAATTTATTTAATACAGTTGGATGTTGTATTAAAAAGAAAAGGTTAAATCCGTAATATATCTGTTATTCAGCTATCAGACAGGGTATACAATGTGACATTCCCGGCTTACGATGTATATTCCCTTCGGCTGCTGCGCCTCAGGGAATATAGATCCTAAGCCGGGAATGGCACATTATATACCCTGTCTGATAGCTGAATAACATATAATATATGTCTATGTCTACAAATATATATTTTATTTTGAATATTTTTCCACCAAAAAAATTTCCTTCCCAGAAACCCATGTTGTGTATTTGAACCGTGAGGGGGGGTGGGAGGGTATGCGTACATTTTTATTATAATTTCCGAAATTTTCTATGAAAATGAAGACCTATGACGTTTTAACCGATAACAAATTATTATATCTTCCTATGACACTAGTTGATTTGGTTTATTGTGTTTAACGCCACTTTCAGCAATATTTCACCTATATCATGGCGACCAGTTGTAGTGGTGGAAGAAGCCGGAGAGAACCACCGACCATGGGCAAGCAACTGGTAAACGTTATCACTTGCGGCTGTGAGTCGAGTGCACCCTTTTGTAATTTACAAAGCCGGGTGCGAACCCACGTCGAATATGTGATAGGCTTGTATGAGTTGTTATTTAATCAGATTACCTAACTCATTGAGCCACATGGGCCCTTTATATGGCACTAGTGAATCAAATTTTCCGCCTATTGATAACAAGCAGTAGAAAGCGTAGGTTGCAGCGGCAATATCCCGATCTTTTTTACTTCAACTACTTTGCTGGTTTAGGTTTAGTTTATGGTGTTTAACTGGAAAATTGTCTTTTTTTCCAATTATTGTATTAGTCATAAATTAATATAAATAATTCTTATTGAAGATTGTTTGTTTGCTTGTTTTATGAATCTGCAAATTTAGTGTCCTCATATTGGAAAGGAAATACATCATTTGGCATCTATCTGTTGTGGTTCATCTGTAAACGCACGGTTTTTCTTCATCTAATAAGAAGAAGAGGAGCAATTACAGGAAAGCCATTTGATTCTGAGGGGAGTGGGGAGGGGGGGCTGATAGTTTTGGAATTAAATATGCTGACCATCGGAAACTAAATCTAAATCTGGCCTTGTCAGGAGAAAATAAAATAAATATTATGTTTATCAGGATTCCTTACTATGATGCAAAGAAAATAAATATTGTGGCCTCCAAATCTTGTAAAAATAAATATTCTGACCCGAATAAAATTGGAAATAATCTGATAGAGAAAATTTGCCAGTTTGTTTTCATCTTAACTCACCTGGCAAATGGCCAGTGTGAGCTTTTACCATCACTTGATGTCTGTCGTCAGTCTGTTTGTTATCTTTTCATACTTCAAGCTTCTTCTTGAGAAATACAGAACAGGAAACCAAACTGGCAGTGATGTTCCCTATGAGTTCCCGCACAAGTATTGTTTCATTGGTGCTGATTCGTCATAAACATTGCCGCCACAGGACTTTGAAATTTCTGATTGGTTAATCTTTTAAAACGTCTTCTCAAGAACCGAAGAAGAATTGGTGTGAAACTTGGTACATACATGTATGTTCCTATTAATGTTGTTAGCAAGTGTTGGGACTTAAGTGCGGATAGGACATTTAAAATGGCCGCCAAATACATTTTCACCATCATCCTTTTGAGAACCGCTTTACATAAGTCACCCGAACTTTCTTTTTCTCTCCAATAGTCAGGATTTTACATAACCCACACACCACCACCTGACTAAGGTGTCTGGGTTTTTTAAAAAAAATATATACTAATATATAGTACATGTAAAATTTGTGACTATTTGGGTTTTTTTTAACAAATTTTTAAATTAAATTATAATAGTAAATACACATACAGTATTTGTAATTTTCTGACACCCGAGCTTAGCAGAGATGATAATGCACAAGTGGTGAACCTTTGGTGGCAAATTGGCCATGGCTGATTAAAATGTTTATATTGACTGATCTTTTAAAAATTTCACCAGGGCCTATGAAACCAGGAGAGCATTCCATGCTCCTCGGATCATCTGGTTTACCTGTTCGTGACTTGATGTTGTGACGCGTTCTTTTATGGCTTTGGTATTTTTACTTATTAGAACAATTGGAAATCTAGATCAATTCTCAACGGGAATAAATCAAAAATAAACCAAAAGCCCAGAGTCCTACGAATAGTTATGAATATGGGAAGATTTCAATAACTACGACCAAATTTGCCCATTTTGTTTCGCATAGACACAAAAACTATGGTGAATTTCTGAAATGATTATTTTCTTCTTCCGGTATAGAACAGGAGTCGTTGCCGACTGTTTCAAGTTCTGTTGATGCTACACGTGTCAGGCACACACAGATGTAGTCACCTAGCATATTTACATCTAAAACGTTCCATATTTTTACAATTAAAATTATATACATGGGATCCATGTCTAGCAACTGGCGGGGCTAACCCTATGGTTAGCTCTAAGCTCCTCGAGGGTAGCTGCAGCAACTGTGCTGGTTGGTAGGAGGTTCCAGTCTCTGACTGTTCGTTGGAAGAAGGAATTCCTGTATGTTTCGTTGTTGGTTCTTTCTTGGAAAAGGCGATGTTGTCCTCTTGTCCTGCTGTCGCTATGCCTAATATATAAATCCCTGTTGATGTCAATCAGGTTGTGCTGGATCTTGTATAGCATGCATATTCTACTGTTCTGTCTTCTCTGTTCTAAGCTTTGCCAATCAAGTGATGTTATCATGTTGGTCACACAACCAGGTGTTCGATCGGTGTAATTGTTGGTGACAAAGCGTGCGGCTCTTCTTTGGATGTTCTCCAATGCCTTGGTCTTACTTTGGCTAGTTGGATCCCATACAGTCGCTGCGTATTCGATGGTTGGTCTCACAATTGCGGTGTAGCTTGTCTCCTTGACTGTCTTCGTGCAGTCTTTCAAGTTCCTTCTAATAAATCCAAGAGTTCTATTTCCTTTGGCAGCTACATTGTCAACATGTTTGTCCCAGGATAAGTTGCTGGTTAGGGTGACTCCTAGGTATTTGTTGGAGTCAACTATCCCCAGTGTGTGGCCATGAAGTTGGTAGTTGGTATGAATAAGTCTTGGACTTATTAGGTGCTACTCTAATGACGGTGCATTTGCTCGGGTTGAAGCTCATCTGCCATCTATTTTCCCAATTTTCCAGTGTGGTGAGGTCTTCCTGTAATAGTTGGCTGTCTATAGTCCCATTTATGGCTCGGAATAAGATGGTGTCATCCGCAAAAAGTCGTATTTTTGAATGTATGATGGTCTCTGGCATATCATTAATGTAGGCTAAGAACAGGAGGGGGCCTAGCACTGAGTACTGTAGTACTCCTGACAGGACTTGAGCTGATGTTCCAGCACTACATTTTGGTTTCGGTTTTCCAAGAACGACTTGATCCATGTAACGGTGTTGTAGTTAACTCCATAGTACGAAAATTTGTGCAATAGTCTGGCATGTGGGACCTTGATTATTTATATCTTGAGGCTCTAGGGAACATGAAGCGTTTAAATTTCTGGCACTCACTTGCCTCTCATTCCAAACTGGAGACTTGACTATATCTTGATATATATGAATCATGATTGATGGTACGGCCGCCATGTGTACCAATTGGATCATATTGCCTCGGCTGAAGGTTCTGGTACGCAAGTTTTTGTCTAGGCAATTCGTTTTAGCGGCGCTAGGTGATTTCGACAGACCCGATTTTATTTAAGCTTTACTTTCAGGGACTGATATACTGAAAGAGGGTGTTAAAAATTCATGATATTAAGCAATGTTTAATTGCATTAATATTTGAATTTCCCCCTACATCCATTATTCAAGTCAAAACTGCAACTCCCCCTTTTCATATAGTCTAGACATATGAACCAGTGTTTTAAGATTTTGACTAACATTTTCTTGGGAGTATTTCTTCGTTTTATCGTATTTCTTCATTCTTTTAGGTTAATATTCAATACATTTCCTTTAGAGAATTCAAAGAAAAAAGGTCCGAATATATTGCCTAGACCCGGAATACGTAGCCTTTGTCCATTGTTCCGGTAGGCTCATCTAGCCAAGACAGTCTTTTCAGTCCAGCCTAAATAGCCTGCTACGTCGGCTCTGTCGAAAAACATAATTTAACAATGAAGAAGACGAAGAGATTTAATTTGATCCAAAAATACCCCTCCCCTCCGAAAATCGTATGGTCGTCTCTTTGAGATTATCAGTGAATTAAAGACGTTTACTATTTTTTTCATTTAAGTGAATGAAAATTCGGTCCTACAAGTACAAATTCAAAAAAATATTCAATAAAATTTGTCAACCTAAACCTTTTGATCCTTCTTATGTATTCCGCTAACCTTTACTTTGTTACTGTTCTTACTTGAACGATGAAAGTGAAAAATAACCCATCTCTGTCGGACTGTCGGACCAGCGGGCTGTCGGACTATCGGGCTGTCGGACTATAGCTACGCACTATCGATACCATACAAATTCATAACTAAATGAAAACAAACATCCCCGTTTTCTCAACTCGATCGCGCATACGTACCCATCCGTAAGAAATTGATTATTATGTAAGATAGATAAGATAAGATTTTATATATAAAGGTTATCGATAAATTTAATTTGAACGGTAAATACTTAAATTCACGTGGCCATCCTTAAATTTACGAGGCCATCCTAATCTCCGCGATTTCTCCTTAATCCTTTAGGGAACGACCATTTAACTTGAAGGGGGGGGGGGTATGTTTTTTTTGTAAAAAAATATTCTGATTATCAATGTTGCTGTAAAAAATATTCTGATTTTGGTGGAGGAAAAAAAAATAATCTGATTCAGAGTTTTTACATATAACCTAATGCTACTTTCTGGAATAAACTCTTGTGTTGTCCGGAAAAAAATGTCTGATCGAAACAAAAAACCATAACCCCCCCCCCCCCCCCTTAAATGGCCGGTCCCTTATGATCACACTGAATTTCAGCTGAAAACGATTAAAATTTAAGGATTCACCAAGGAAATTAAGGATATGCCAAGGAATTTACAATGTTATGTTCTATCACCTGAAACATGGCAGATTTAAACCTTTGTCAATCCCAATAGAACTGCATTGTAAATACCATAGATTGTTCATAATCATTATACTGTGTAACGGGGATATATCCTAAAACCCAAGACCAATAAAATACCCATGTGGCAGATGCTACAAACCAGTAGCAAAGAATCATAGAGCTATATACTGTGAAGTGGGAAATATAAAGTGTGCGAATGTAACACCACAAGAATACAAAGATTTAGAACAGAACAGTGACCCATGGATATGTAATCTGTGTAACAACTTTAATTTTTCAGAATCCTTTTTTGATACAAGCTTAGATCTCTCACATTCATTACATGAGAACAGTAAAGTAGATGAAGATATTTTTGATGAACTCAGGCAACTAAAATGTAAACATCCCAAGAAATGTATATGTGTATACCTAAATTCTGTCATATATGTGAATTATTAACATAAAATACAATTGATATGCTATTCTTGTCTGAAACCAAAATTGACGACCAATTCCCAGATGCACAATGTCAAGTAAACAATTATTACTTTTGGCGTGCTGATCGAGCAGCGTACGGCGGAGGAATTGCTGCATATGTGAGATCAGACTTACCATGTGACCGTAAGAAAATATTTAAAAATATAGAATCAATATGTATAGAAATATTAGTAGGTAATAAAAAAAATGGTTAATTTCAGGTGTCTACAGACCACAAACAATAAATGATAAAACTTTCAATGATGATTTTATTAAAACATGTGATAAAATTACAACAAAACATGATAATTGTATGTATATTGGTGATCTCAATTATGATTTTTTAGATGAGAAAAAATGTGCACCATTGGTAAGTGTTTGTGATATCTTAGATCTTACAAACCTGGTAAAAAGGCCAACATGTTTCACAAAGATAGCAGATCCTACTTTAAATGATGTTATATTAACTAATTCACCCAATAATTGTATGAATGTCTTTAATTTCAATTGTGGTATTAGTGATGTCCACAACTTAATTTCTGTGCAAATAAATGGTAATATAAATCCTGCTAGAAAGAGCATTAAGACATATAGGAGTTTTAAAAACTTTTCTGAAGATTTTATAAATGATCTAATGCAATCTGATTTGGATAAAATTACTGAAATTGAAGATGTAGACGAAACTTATAATAAATTTGAAGAAGTTACGGTCAATACTATTAATGAACATGCTCCTATGAGTTAAAATGGAAAAATGAATGGGGGGCTAAAAGTATGTGGAATCATGGTTCAAGTAACTCACGAGGTGTTGCTATCCTCTTTTCAGAAAACAATTGATTACGAAGTTACAGAAACGGGGCGAGATAATACTGGGAGGAAAATCTCCTGTGTGGTAAAGATATCAAATACCTATAACGTAAATATATATAATGTTTATGTTCCTAATTTGGGTAATGATAAGAAAATATTTATTAATCAATCAATTTCGATGAATCCGGCGGACAAAAACATAGTTCTGGGAGATTTTAACTGTACACTCTTGAAAAGTCTAGATAGGAAGCCAATACCAAACCGCGATGACATAGGTTCAACGGAATTGAAAAAATATATAGAAAGAAATGATTTGATCGATGTTTGGAGAGCACGCAATCCAAACAGTACATATTTTACATTCGGCCGGGTCAATTCACACTCGCGTATAGATTTCATTTTCTTCAGCAGTGAACTTAATTTTGCATCACAAAAGATTAAAATTATTCACTTTCCATTTAGTGATCATGATGGTGTTATCATGACATTGAAAGTAAGTGAACCAGAACGAGGTCCGGGGTTATGGAAGGTGCATTATACCGTTATTCAAACAGATTTATTTAAGTACATATTTGAAAGTTTTTGGAATAAATGGAAACTTCAGAAAAATAACTTCAAAAATAAATTGGAATGGTGGGAGCAAACTAAGATTAAAATAAAAAGCTTAACTATAGGCGTATCAAAAAAATTAAACATAACTGAAACGAAACTCAAGATCTGGGAAACTACTTTAGAGAAACTTGTTGAAAGCAACTCGGACAATAAAAATGAAATATCTGAGTTAAGGGGCAATATTAAAGGGTACTATGAAAAAAAAGCAGAAGCCTCTAGAATTTGATCAAAAGTAAATTGGTATGAAAAGGGGGAACAATCTACAAAGTATTTCTTTAACCTAGAGAAAAAGAAGGGTAAAGAAAAACTATGGAATAGAATTAAAACTAACGATGGCAAATATAAAGAGGATATTGTGTCTATTTTAGAGGAACAAGTAATTTTTTTTCGAAAAACTCTTTACCTCAGAAGGATGGGACAATGATTCGGCCGCATATTTATTAAATAATTTGGAAAAAAAATAAGTCAAGAGGATAAAGAGATTTGTGATGAAGGAATAACTTTGGATGAAATTTCAAAGGCAGTAAAATTACAAAAACCCGATAAATCACCAGGGGAGGATGGGATTGTTAGTGAATTTTACAGACATTATTGGTATCTTATTGGAGAAGATTTTGAGTCTGTGGGGAGGGAGATTTTTGACCAAAAACTACTTAGTGAATCTCAGAATAGGGGAATAATTACACTTATGTTCAAATTGGGGGAAAGTGAGGATATAAAAAACTGGAGGCCTATTACTCTTCTATACGTGGATTACAAAATTGTGTCAAAAATATTAGCCGAGAGACTAAAACGTGTATTACCAAATATAATTAATACCGACCAAAGGGGGTTCGTAAAGGGTAGGAATATTTTTCAGGGGAATAGATTATTACAGGATATCATAGACTATACAGAAATGGAAGATGAAGAGGGGGCAATTATATTCCTAGATCAACAGAAAGCGTTCGATAGAGCTGAGTGGGGGGTGGATAGATTTGTGTTTTGAAAAATATGGCTTTAGTGACTGTTTCAGGGGCTGGGTAAAAATGCTTTTCAAAAATGCAAAAACAAGTATTCAGACGAACGAATTTGTATCCCGCTTCGTCAACATTTCACGTTCAATCCGTCAAGGATGCCCAATCGCTCCGATGCTATACATTTTGCAGGCGGAGACATTGGCGGCATCCATTGGACCCAATCCCAAGATAGTAGGCATATCTTTACCAAATAGAAATGAACCGGATATAGAGTCAAAGGTAAACATGTTTGTTGATGACACTCAATTGATTAATAAAACTGAAGAATCCATCGAGGAAACATTTAAAACACTTGAAATATATGAAAAAGCTTCTGGGGCAAAAATGAATTTGGAAAAAACAGTGGGGATGTATCTAGGGAAATGGCGTAATAAAAACCCGAGATTTAAAAATATTAAGTGGTCAACAAAACCGGTTAAAGCTTTGGGGGTATTTCATGGATATGCAATTGACTTAGAAATGATTTGGTTAGAAAACATAAATAAGATAAAAAGTTGTATGGAGGTTTGGAAATCAAGAGATCTTACGTATTTTGAAAAAAATTTAATTATCAAATCATTTGTCTTATCGGTAATAGGCTATGAAATAGAAATGAGGGGTATTCCAGTAAAATTTGAAAAGGAAATAAATTCCATCATATGGGATTTTATATGGGATGGTAAAACAAATCAAATATCTAGAAACGTATGCAGTTTACCACAGAATAAAGGGGGGATGGGAATGGTGAACTTGAATAACTTTATTAAGGCAAAGCAAGTTAAATGTATGCATAATATAATACACTCAGAATTAGATAAATGGAATGTTATTGGTAAATATTGGCTGACATCAATGGATTCAAAATTTGAGACCGATTTTTTTCTCTGTAAATGTTCAGATATCAAAGATATTGGACTAAGGAAGATTTCAAAATATTATCTGAATCTCTTAAATTGCTGGTCTGAATTTCTGAGTTTAAATAAAATTAGCACAAAAGAAAATATATTAGAGCAACATATATTTGGCAATTAGAAAATAAGATATAAACGAAAAGCTCTATTTTTGTCCAATTTCTCCAAAAGTAGGTTTAAAAAGGTGAAAGATATCTGGGATCAAAATAGTAAAATATTTGTAAATTCCACTGAAATATTCAATAGACTGCGTGATAAAAGAAACTGGATTGCCGAATACAGCCGTATAAAAGCATAATTTTCTCATGAACTACTTCTCATGCTCAAATCAGACAACATTAATCAAGAAAATACTAAAAGCTATCCATTTACATGCGAATTTATAAAAAATGATAATATTCTAGAAAATAAAAAAAAATTCTCCTCAAAGATATACAGTACTTTTTTGCAATAGAAAATATTCCAATACGTCAACAAAAATGGGAAATTTATTTCGGAGTAGAATTACCATGGGAAGAAATATGGGGTAGACATTTTAAAAATCTCGCAAATAGAAAATCCAAACAATTACAATGGAAAGTGATACATAGAATAATATATACAGAAGAAAGGTTGCAAAAGATGAATAAATCTCCAAATGGTAGTTGTCATTTCTGTAAAGACCCCGAAAATTTAATGCATCTTTTCGTTAACTGTAAATTGGTGGATAGTGTGTGGACAGAAATTTTCCAAAAAATCAATGAATTTTATGAACAAAATGAAATTAAAACTATATCAAATTCAGAAAATTCGATAATTTTAGAAATAAGCCACAGAGACGACCAAATTACGCAATAGTCAACACAATTTTGACAACCACCAAGTGGATGATTTGGAAAGAACGAAATGTTGCTAAATACCAAAAGAAAAAAATTACTAAATTAAAAATTATCAACTTAATTAAAAGCGAAATTTCATTCATATTTTCAAAAGTAAAACGGGAAATAATATCTATACAGAAATGACAAATATGTGTTGTATCTAACTGTTTCCATATAAATTAATTTATCTGCGTCACGGTGTTTGTAAATGACCAGATACACACTCATTTCTAGTACATTGTTTTATTGACACATATATTGATTATTTCTTACTTACAAAGCTGTGTGTTAATATGTAGACCCTATAGAATCCAACTGCATTTTCCCTATAATTCCATTTGAATGAATAACACAAACTGATGATAATTGTAGGTCCCAAGAATGAAAATAGGAAAATGTATGTAAGAATAAATAGCCAGGTTGCTGTCGTAAAACTACACTCAAAACAATAAGGTCTGTTCGATTTATCAGGTAACTGCAGATAGTTTTATTTAGTGATACCGTTCTCAAATCGTTATAATTAGTTTTTTCTATTTGCTACAGTAATATTTATTATAAAAAATAAAGTAAAAAAAAAAAAATTAAATGTACATGTATGTTTGTAATTTTCATTTTGTGAATGAAATGGAGTGTATTTTTTTTACTCAATTTGATATTTTCCCTGGTCAAATGAGCTATGCAAACCACAGGGGCCCCTATGTATCTCCCGTGGGCTACATAGGGTAATTATATAGCAGGCTTTTTGAATAAAATAATCTGAAATTTAAAACAAAAACAAAAAACAAAAAAACATGCTCCTATGAAAAAAAAAATCAATCTCAAAGTCAGCCCCTTTAATGAATAAAACCCTGAGAAGTGCTGTTTATAAACAACGGATGACATTACGGTTTTCACAGTTTTCCGGTTGTTGACTGATTTTGTCTGTTTATATAATTATGAGTTTTGACTTTCCCTTTGTAAGATTGTTCGGAGTTCGGTAATTTTGTTATTACCCTTATTAAGCAAAGAAATTTAGCAACAAATTTAAAAAAAACAATCAGTTAGAACATATTTCTATGAAAGATGTGTTGGCGGACCAAAATCTACTGACTTTTATCCAACAATTAAACCATTTTTATCTAATAAGGGTAATAATATAACTAAAGATAGTATCTTAGAAGACAATAATAAGACCATAAATGACCAACTTCAAGTAGCAAATAATTTTAATAATTATTTCATAAATGTAGCAAAGGATATTGGTAATGATAATAATTTATCTGCCGAAGAACATCTAAGTATTAAAATTATAAAAGAAAATAAGAAAGAAATTCCTAAATTAATATTTCATGAAATTGAAAATGATTTGTATTAAAGCAAATAAATAAAGCAAATTCAAAAAAAGCAACCGGACGTGGTGGCATTTCGGCAAAACTTCTAAAATTTGCAAAACCAGATATTGTTAAACCAATTACAAATTTAATAAATAAATAAATAAATAAATAATTCCATTTTTCCAGAAAAAAAAAAGAAGCCCAAGTTGTACCACTATTCAAGAAAAATAACTCTTTAGATAAATGCAATTATAGACCTGTAAGTATCTTACCTGCTATTTAAAAATTTTATGAAAGAGCAATATATGAGCAGAATGTGACCTTCTTTGACAAAGTGTTTCATCCTTCTCTGTCACCATTCCGATCGGGTTATGGTTGCTAAATAGCTCTTCTAAAATTAATAGAAGATTGGAAAAAGGCCCTGGATAAGAATAAATTTGCAGCGGCCATCCTCATGGATTTGTCAAATGATTTTGACTGCCTTCCCCATAAATTGATAATAAATAAACTAGATGCATACGGAGTAAGTGAATCTGCATTGAAACTGATAAAAAATTATCTCTCTAACAGAAAACAGTGTGTCAAAATCGACAATATAATGAGCGAATGGGAAGACATATATAAATGTGTACCCCAAGGTTCTATTTTAGATCCAGTACATTTTAAAATATTTATAAATGATATATATTATTTTATACAAGAAAGTTCCCTCTAAAATTATGCAGATGATACCACTTTGTCATATGAAGACCACAATCTGGATCAATTAATCACAGTACTTGAAAGAGACAGCCTAACTGTAATAGACTGGTTTACTGAAAACCAAATGAAAGCAAATCCAGACAAATTTCAAGCGATAACAATTGGAAATAAAACTAAAAAATGAAAATATATCTTTTAATCTCGATGGCAATATAATAAAATGCGAAGATGAGGTAAAACATTTAGAGGTCACAATAGATTTTGAACTGAATGTTAATAACAAATAGCTGTAAAAAAGCCTCAAGACAACTGAACATTTTAAAAAGAATTGGTAAATACTTAGCAAAACTTGGTAGACTTACAATATACTATTCTTTTATTTTATGGAACTTTAATTATTGCCCTGCAACATGGCACTTTTGCAGTGAACAAAATACAAATAAAATGAAAAAAATACAATTTAGAGCTCTGACATTTATCTATGATGATACTGACAGCACATATGAAGAACTTTTAACAAAATCCAAATTATCAACTTTAAAAATCAGGCGAATTAGAACTATAGCCATTGAAGCATTCAAAATTGTCAATAAAACCAGTCCTTTGTACCTACATGATTTAATTACAATTAAACAAAGTAAATATTCTTTCAGATACCAAAATACCGCTAGTATACCATCAACCAGAACAACTAGGTATGGTATTAAAACTTTTAAATATTTTGCTGCCAAAACATGGAATGAGCTACCAAACCACTTTAGATTGGAAAATTATTTTAAACAATTCAAAAACTTGATTAATTCATGGAATGGTAGCTCATGCCACTGTAATGCTTGTAGATAGCTTTAAACCATAATTTTATTTATTTATTTATTTGTTTTGTTCATCTGTGATGCTTTTGAAATCTGTGCTTTGTCTTTAATTATGGTTACTTTTTAGGCTGCTAATCTTAATTTATTTACTTAGTGCTTGAACTTTCAAATTAATTAGTTTAAATTATATTTAATATAGATGTTTTCATTTTTGCTAGTATTTTTATGTACCTTGTATGTATGCATGTATGTTGTTTTTGTTATATGTATAGTCGATTTGAAAAGCTCTGTAGAGCTTGTGTTTTATGTATGTTGTGATATGTATCGACTTTAAATAACACTTTATTTATTTAATATTTGATGGCCCTAGGTGTAGGCAGTACGGTACACAACATGACATTAAAGATAATAGTTGTATGCATCCAAAAGTTAAATCATACTTGCAAAAAATTGAAAGGTATTAATATGCTCTTATATTATGTAATTAAAAGATACAGGTTCATATGCAAAAGTTTGTAGCTAATGGTTAAGAAGATAGATCTGTTGCGAGAGAAACAGTAAATTATATTAGTACATACATGTATAGTGCTTTGGAAGGCAGTGAAGTGATATTATAGTAAGATAATTGCTGAGTATTTTATTTTATTATGTTATTTCTAGTAAAAATCTTGCGTACTTACTCTTGTTACATAATGATTTTTTACTCTTTATTTCATTGGTTTAGAATTTATCACCTGACATTCCATTAATATTTGAATTGTTTGATTAAAATCCATATTGACTCTCTTTCACTTTCACTTTCCATTGCATTATGTATGACGTCATAATGAAGTGATTAATTTCATATTGACTTGGGTTTCACTTTCACTTTTCATTTTAATGTAGTAAAACAATTACAGTCTTTTGTATCGGCCTTAGAAATCAATATTCACCGCAGCCTAAAGTCTATAAAAACTCGTGTTGACCTCCACAAAAGACTGTAATTGTATATTATATAAACAGCTATGGCTACTTGCCGAGAGAATTAAATATATGAACAGGTACAGTGTATTTACAGCTTGTTGCTGACCTATAATAAACAGCTACTTGCTGCCCAAAAATAAACAGCTACTTGCTGCCCAAAAATAAACAGCTACTTGCTGACCAATAATAAACAGCTACTTGCTGACCAATAATAAACAGCTACTTGCTGATCAATGATATACAACTATTTGCTGACCAATAATAGACAGCTACTTGCTGACCAATAATAAACAGTTTCTTGCTGACCAATAATAAACAGCTACTTGCTGGCAAATAATACACAGTTCATTGCTAGCCAACAATAACCAGCTACATATATGCATGTACTGGCTGATCGATAATAAACAGCTACTTGCTGACTAATGATATACAGCTATTTGCTGACCAAGAATGAACGGTTACTTGCTGACCAATAATAGACAGGTACTTGCTGACCAAAAATAAACAGCTACTTTCAGACCAATAATAAACAGCTACTTGCTGACAAATAATAAACAGCTCCTTGCTGACCAATAATAAACAGCTACTTGCTGACAAATAATACGCAGTTAATTGCTAACCAATAATAACCAGCTACATAATAATTAATATAGAGTTTTCACTACAAATGTTGATAGGGGGATTTTAGAATTATAGATGGAGAGAAAATTCGACCGAGAGTCAGAAGGTCCCCAGTGGGTTCAGTGTAGAGCCCAGGTAGGGGGTGCAGGTGGAAGTACATTGTACCCCAGCCAGATTTTGATTTGGTAAATTTTGACTTGCTTTTGAGGGCGTTTCCTAGCTTTAAGATTGTTTCTTTTTGCATAAATTTACACTGACTAACTTTGAGAAAATAAAAAATGTAATAAACCTTTTCTCAGACAGGTACACAGGATTTTCAGGACCTTCTTGACCAAACAAGTACGCATATAAACTAAGAAAACCTAATGAAGAAGGAATACAAACTTTGCTAAAGTCAGAGGCATAATCCTTAACCACAAGAATTCCCTGGATATCAAATTTTACACTATACTTAACATGGTGATGCACAATACAGATGGACATTTAACTGGTGTTGACCAAAACAGGATCGCTCGGGATTCACAAACCACATAAATTATCACAAAGACCGAAGCAAGACTATAAAATAGTTTTTGACAAATAAGTAATCCAAAATGACTTATTTTCTGTACCATATGGAATGTAGTTTATGTATTTTTATATATATAAATATTCCAATCGACACTTTGCATTAACAATCTTTTTATTCCGACTCCAGTGTACAATCATTACAATTGATGAAATTAACATTTATTGTAAATAACGAAAGTATGATACCGAAGGGACAAATGTACAATGTCTGTATTGAGAAGAGTTTAAAGACTATCACTAATCCATAGACAGTGAGAAAAAGAGATAATAAACACAGTTTGATTTAAACATAATCCTTTTAAAAACCTTTGAGTATCATAGGTTATTCTAATAGAGTAAGCATTCTTTCACCCATTCAATTTAAAAGTGACAAACTTAAGTTGGCCTTGGGGTATCTTTATCAGTTTAATACGAGGTCATCATAACATCTTAGGAATGTGATTCATACCACATTTGTATACACAAAACGTCTTTATTGAACTGACCATCACCGTTTAAATGTTAATAGATTTTAAGGCTACTACAAAATATTACATTATATAATTACATCATTTAAGCGATATCATATAGAATGTGCTACAGTATGCAGCAAATACCCGTATGTAGTTTTGCATTCTAACAAACGAATACTACTAGCCTCAAAAAGAGAAACAATTATCATATGCATTTCCCTATTTTACAACAACAAACATGAACAATGACAATTAACAAATACACACCCTTTACAAACAGCAATTAAAACGTGCATCTAATATGCATCACCTTCTTTGTGTTCTTCCATACAACTATTCAACACGATTTCTTTTAATCACATCAGACCTTTTGAATCTTGACGGCAATGGTATTTGTTATCTTCAAATATTTAGATACGGAGATTATTTACCTATGACTCTTTAATTCTACAAAGGGATATTGTTTAACCAGGTGTTATTTTTATACTGATGCACATATGTCACTCAAAAAATAATTTAGTTGCAACAATGACTGAAGTAAATAATGCATCAACAATAATTAGCATAAACCACAACACACTGCATAAATTAAAACCAACTATACTAATTGCACAATTTTCCTCCTCCTCCCTATGGGGAATTTAACATGGGGATGTTTGGTTCTATGTGGGTCCTGTACTACTTGTGGCACCCGTCGTGTTACTCTTTTTACAAACCTGGCTATAAGTCATGAATGGGGTGAGAATCGACAAGTGGAACATATCAAGATTTTCAAGATTTTTTCAGATTTTATTAGATAACGCTCAGACACAATATATGTGTTACTTGAGGTCAAAATATACAACAAATTTTATGTAAATGTCGAAATTAACAGATAACAGAATTACGACATGGAAAATGCAATGCATGGTTATTTTGACAACACTATTAAAAAATAACAATTAATTAAAAAATAAATAAATACGATGCAATATACAACATTTTGTTGTACAATGTAACATGATATTTTGATATATAGTTTAGCATTGCAAAAAGATATTCAGCGTGGGAGAACGAACTGTAAAATACGTGTAAACCTGAAAACGAAACCTACAAGATACAAAATATTTACAAGATGTCTTCAATGGAAATATTTGTATGTGATTGTAAAGAAAATTGTTCCTCATTCAAGTCGACACCACTGTCAGTTTGTTTGCGTATCTTTGATTTCATAGCCAATGTTTTATTCCTGTGGTCAACATCAGAAGTAATGATGTACTCAGCTTTGGTGATCAAAGTTCCTTTTTCCTTTTGAATAGATCTACTTATACTTCTCCCTAAAAAATAATTATATAATTATTTTTTTGGGGGCTTAAATGTACAGTGAGCAGTATTTAAATTATATTCAGGATTAGAACACGTATCGGCACTGTCATGGTTTATTAGATATACAGTAAACCTGTCTAAACCGAACCCTGAGTAAACTGAAAACCTGTCTAAGCCAGACAAAATTTACAGTCCCATCTACTAAATGTCTATGCAATTTCAACCTGTGTAAACCAACACCTGTCTAAACTAAACAAATTATTCAGTCCCAAAGGGGTTCGGTTTAGACAGGTTTTACTGTATTTGTTATTGAAATTTACAGTTCTTAAATCATGTATTTATTATCAAAACTGAGATTATCCTACCTCATGCATAGGTGACCTTAAACGATTTTGGCTATACTGTTTTGACTCTTTAGTTTTTTTGCTCCCTAAAACTTTTAAATTATTTGGCTTTCCAACATTTCGACTTTGTGAGCGTACTTGAGGTTATTCCAGAAACGCGTAGTTTACAATGGGTGAATTGTGTATTTGACTTGTACCGTACAATCAAAAAATTTCTTATGAGATTTGAACTGAAAAATGTTGTAATAAAGTGGATGATTTTTATCAAATGTAACTTATTTAAATAAAATAAAATATTACGACTATAGCGAAGCAATATCATCCCGAGCGAGTCGTTTCTTGGATAACGTGAAGTAGACATTTCACCTGTTAGTAATGTCCCGGATAACTGAGAAACTAGGATATTCGAGTACTCTCGGGTTAAAATTTTCCGTCCCTTCGAATTCGATGCAACTATCAATTTCTTATTGTTATTCATTGGGAAGACATACACCAATGATGCAATACGAAAAACAGATCACAAATGGAGAAGCGAATCTGTGTTTCCGTACTGACGTTTGAGAACCATTCATCTAGAGAGGGATTGTGGTCCAATTAACCGGTTTAACCCCGATGCATTTCTGTGCTTGTCTCTAACTAGAACCTGGATTCCCAACGCTATCTCGCATGGTATTTATTGGTGTTTGTTGATTTGAGGTGAGAGGTGATTTTTCGGTTTTGTTTATATTGTTGGAATTACTGACCATCACTTTTTAAAATTTCTTGTCATAAAAAAATAAATAGAAAATTTAAATCAAATATCTTCAATCAAAAATTGACGAAGACTAATAATACATCATATACGGATGAAACCTCATCTGTAGTGTAATAGTTAGCATATTCGTCTCGAGTGTGGTAGATCGTGTGTTTGAGCTTCGGTCGGGTCGTCAAACTAAATACTCTAATAAAATTGGTAGTTTTTGCTTCTCCGCTAAGAATGCAGCATTACGGAGAAATAGCAAAGATCGAGTGGGAGCGACATGTCTCCTGCGGACTGTTGTGTCAGTAAGCTAGCACTATTAAATGGAGTTTAAAATCAGTTAAAATATTTGCTTACTTCTTATGTAGATTATAACTACTCCAAGAAATCCTAATCCACACAAACCGACACATACTGAAACATATTTAATGTCTGCTGTGAAAGCTTCGGTTGATGTGCTGTTGTATCCAGGAGTATTGCCACCATCGCCATTTACTTCTGCAATAAGCAATATTTCTTTAAGTTTAGTCACAAAATTGATTGAAGATGACATATACATAATAAAATAACATATACAATGTACTTAGTTATGTTAACCTTAATTTACATTTTACAAATGTAAGAATATTGTTGTTATATTATTGGTTATTTCAGAGAATATTACATCATGCGTATCATTCTATTTTCGTACATCAACATTTGAAAAAAATGCTCTATCATTGATCAGTTTTTCAATGTGTATAGAGTGTGACATCAAGAATACGATGGGGAATTAATAAAACATAACGTCATTACAAATATATCGAAATTTTTACTATAAATTTCCTCCAATGTCTAGTTCACCCCCGGTATGTGGTCGGTCCGTGTTGCTCATCCTTTTAATTTTCAGTGTTATGTCTCTTATTTGTTTGTCTTCGTCCTGTGTCTTGTGTACCAATGTTGCCTGTGTGTCTGGATTGTCCATTCTTGACTACCCCATTCAGTTTATTTAGTATAAGGTGCCCTAGTGTTTTATTATAATTGTTCATGTTTTATTGATGTTATTTGTATTTTGATACTAAACAGAGTCGACTAGAGTCAACTAGTGAAATAACGCAAAATAAACATGTAAAAGTATTGCATTACTTTGTAGATGATATTAAATGACTTAAAACATATTTATAAGTTAATTTTATTGACGTTTTAGTTCTCACGGAGTAAAAATATACAAGAAAGATCGGCGCGATTTACTTCCGGTTTACCAAAATAGAGACAAGTAACTTTTATAGTTCTTTTCGACTGAGATATGAAATATTATTTTTGCTAAATAACTCATAAGTGGTATTTGAGTATTAAATCATATTTTTAAAGCACATGCATGTTGAAATTTAGGTCAGATTCATGTTTGTCAAAGCAAAATAAAAGTGCTTAGAAATTTAAGTCTAGGGCATGAAAATGCTTGACCTATCTGAAGTTCACTAAATGAACACATGAGATGATGATACAAACTTCAGATACAAAATCAATGTATATGCATAGGAGAGCTTTTTATTTTTGCTTCTTCCTCCTCCGCTTGACGGATGTGTATGCATTAAACTGACCTTTTTTTTTTACAATGTTGATATAAATTTGTCTGTTATATTTTTGTGTAATTGTTCTTTTGTCACCTATTTTGAAATGTATATAAACAAAAAAGAAATAACTTATTATTCATTTAAATATAATAATAAATGCTTAAGTGTAAAATTATTTTGAAATTAATAAAAAAAAAATGTGTAATCATCGAATAGATAACAAAACAACGACAATAAGCAGTTTCGTCTTTTTATTGGATTTTTATTGGATATGTATGGATTAAGCTGAACTTTTATTTCACATGTTTATATAACTTTTTCCGTAATTTTTTTGTGTAATTGTTCTTTTCTCACCTTATTTGAAATGTATATAAACAAAAAATAAATAACTTATCATTTATTTAAATATAATAATAAAAGTGTAAAATTATTTTGAAATTAATAAAAAGTTTGATAATCTTCAAATAGATAACAAAACGACGACAATAAGCAGTTTCGACTTTTTATTGGATTGTTCCTCCTCCGCTTGACGGATGTGCATAGATTAAGCTGAAATTATATTTATTCACAATGTTGAAATAAATTTTTCTGTAAATTGTTTGTATTATTTATCCTGTCTTAATAATTGTTCTGTTATCACCTTATTTGAAATGTATAAAAAAGAAATAATGTATTACTCATTTGGATATAATAATAATTGTTTAAGTATAACATTTATTTTGAAATTAATAAAAAGTTCGATAATATAATGTTTCGGTTAATAACAAAACAAGATAATAAGCAGTTCGTTTTTCTTGTTTTCGCTTTTTCCTCCTCCACGTGACGGATGTGCATGGATTAAGCTGAAAGTTTTAAAGAAGACTACTGTTTTCTCCTAATAAATTATTAACTTTATAATTAATATTAATGTCTTGTGAGGTATTAGTATAACCAGAGCCTGTAATCGCTCACCTGGATCAAAGCTACTTTCAATAACAACGCAACTCCACTGTGGTGGCCATCTTGGTGGGAAAGGCCAACTGCCGGACACAATTTTTGAAGAGGACCATCCAATGATTATTCCATCAAAGTTTGGTTCTAATTGAGCTACTGGTTCCAGACAAGATGGTTTTTGTGTGAAATTCCCATAGGATCCTATGCTAAACATTAAATTCAGCTGTGCAGCCATCTTGGTCAGAGGGGCGGGACCACCAGACACAATTTTGGAAGAGGACCATCCAATGACTATTTTTTTTTATCAAAGTTTGGTTCCAATTGAGCAACTGGTTCCAGACAAGAAGATTTGTATGTGACTTTCCCATAGGGTCTTATGTTAAGCTAAGTTCGGCTGTGGGGGCCATCTTGGTCGAAGAGCCGTACCGCAGGACACATTTTTCGAAGAGAACCATCCAATGACTATTTCATCAAAATGTTGTTCTTATTGAGCAAATGGTTTCAGACAAGAAGATTTTTATGGGAATTTCCCATAGGGTCCTATGTAAAATTAAGTTCGGCTGTGGCGGCCATCTTGGTATGAGGTCTGAAAGGCCAGACATCATTTTGAAAGGGGACCACCCAAGGATCATTTCAGCAAAGGTTGGTTGATATTGGCTCAATAGTTTCAGAGGAGAGAGAACACATTTTTTTAATTTCATCCCCTCTTTTTTCTATTTTTAGTTTGGTGGCCATCTTGGTTGGAAGTCGGGATCACCGAACACAATTTTGGAAGAGGACCATGCAATGACTATTCCATCAAAGTTTGGTTCTAATTGAGCTACTGGTTCCAGACAAGAGGTTTTTTATGTGAATTTCCCATAGGGTCCTATGTTAAGCTAAGTTCGGCTGTGGGGGCCATCTTGGTCGAAGGGCCGAACCGCAGGACACATTTTTGGAAGAGAACCATCCAATGACTATTTCATCAAAATTTTGTTCTTATTGAGCAATTGGTTTCAGACAAGAAGATTGTTATGGGAATTTCCCATAGGTTCCTATGTTTAATTAAGTTCGGCTGTGGCGGCCATCTTGGTCGGAGGTCTGAAATGCCAGACATAATTTTGGAAGGGGACCACCCAAGGATCATTTCAGCAAAGTTTGGTTGAGATTGGCTCAATAGTTTCAGAGGAGAAGTTTTTTTTTAAATTTCATCCCCCCTTTTCTATTTTTAACTTGGTGGCCATCTTGGTTGGAAGTCGGGATCACTGGACACAATCTTGGAAGAGGACCATGCAATGACTATTCCATCAAAGTTTGGTTCTAATTGAGCTACTGGTTCCAGACAAGATGGTTTTTATGTGAATTTACCATAGGGTCCTATGTTAAACATTAAGTACAACTGTGCAGCCATCTTGGTCAGAGGGCGAGACCACCAGAAACAATTTTGGAAGAGGACCATCCAATGACTATTTTATCAAATGTTGGTTCCAATTGAGCAACTGGTTTCAGACAAGAAGATTTTTATGGGAATTTCCCATAGGGTCCTATGTTAAGCTAAGTTCGGCTGTGGGGGACATCTTGGTGGAAGGGCCGAACCGCAGGACACATTTTTGGAAGAAAACCATCCAATGACTATTTCATCAAAATTTTGTTCTTATTGAGCAAATGGTTTCAGACAAGAAGATTTTTATGGGAATTTCCCTTAGGGTCCTATGTTAAATTAGGGTCGGCTGTGGCGGCCATCTTGGTCGAAAGTCTGAAATGCCAAACATAATTTTGGAAGGGGACCACCCAAGGATCATTTCAGCAAAGTTTGGTTGAGATTGGCTAGGTAGTTTCAGAGGAGAAGATTTTTTTTTAATTTCATCCTCCATTTTTTTCTATTTTTAGTTTGGCGGCCATCTTGGATGGAAATCGTGATCACCGGACACACTTTTGGAAGAGGACCATCCAATGACTATTCCATCAAATGTTGGTTCTAATTGAGCAACTGGTTCCAGACAAGATGTTTTTTATGTGAATTTCCCATAGGGTCCTATGTTAAGCTAAGTTCGGCTGTGGGGGCCATCTTGGTCGAAGGGCCGAACCGCAGGACACATTTTTGGAAGAGAACCATCCAATGACTATTTCATCAAAATGTTGTTCTTATTGAGCAAATGGTTTCAGACAAGAAGATTTTTATGGGAATTTCCCATAGGGTCCTATGTTAAATTAAGTTTGGCTGTGGCGGCCATCTTGGTCGAAGGTCTGAAATGCCAGACATAATTTTTGAATGGGACCACCCAAGGATCATTTCAGCAAAGTTTGGTTGAGATTGGCTCAATAGTTTCAGAGGAGAAGATTTTTTTTAATTTCTTACCCCCTTTTTTCTATTTTTAGCTTGGTGGCCATCTTGGTTGGAAGTCGGGATCACCGGACGCCATTTTGGAAGAGGACCATGCAATGACTATTCCATCAAAGTTTGGTTCTAATTGAGCTACGGGTTCCAGACAAGATGGTTTTTATGTGAATTTCCCATAGTGTTCTATGTTAAACATTAACTACAGCTGTGCAGCCATCTTGGTCAGAGGGCGAGACCACCAGACAAAATCTTGGAAGAAGACCATCCAATGACTATTTTATCTAAGGTTGGTTCCAATTGAACAACTGGTTCCAGACAAGATGATTTGTATGTGAATTTCCCATAGGGTCCTATGTTAAGCTAAGTTCGGCTGTGGGGGCCATCTTGGTGGAAGGGCCGAATCGCAGGACACATTTTTGGAAGAAAACCATCCAATGACTATTTCCTCAAAATTTGGTTCTTATTGAGCAAATGGTTTCAGACAAGAAGATTTTTATGGGAATTTCCCATAGGGTCCTATGTTAAGCTAAGTTCGGCTGTGGGGGCCATCATGGTGGAAGGGCCGAACCGCAGGACACATTTTTGGAAGAAAACCATCCAATGACTATTTCATCAAAATTTTGTTCTTATTGAGCAAATGGTTTCAGACAAGAAGATTTTTATGGGAATTTCCCATAGGGTCCTATGTTAAATTAGGGTCCGCTGTGGCGGCCATTTTGGTCGGAGGTCTGAAATGCCAAACATAATTTTGGAAGGGGACCACTCAAGGATCATTTCAGCAAAGTTTTGTTGAGATTGGCTCAATAGTTTCGGAGGAGAAGATTTTGTTTAAATTTCATCCCCCCTTTTTCTATTTTTAGCTTGGTGGCCATCTTGGTTGGAAGTCGGGATCACTGGACACAATCTTGGAAGTGGCCCATGCAATGACTATTCCATCGAAGTTTGGTTCTAATTGAGCTACAGGTTCCAGACAAGATGGTTTTTACGTGAATTTCCAATAGGGTCCTATGTTAAACATTAAGTACAGCTGTGCAGCTATCTTGGTCAGAGGGCGAGACCACCAGACACAATTTTGGAAGAGGACCAACCAATGACTATTTTATCAAAGGTTGGTTCCAATTGAGCAACTGGTTTCTGACAAGAAGATTTTTATGGGAATTTCCCATTGGGTCCTATGTTAAATTAAGTTCTGCTGTGGCGGCCATCTTGGTCGGAGGTCTGAAATGCCAGACATAATTTTGGAAGGGGACCACCCAAGGATCATTTCAGCAAAGTTTGGTTGAGAATGGCTCAATAGTTTCAGAGGAGAAGAATTTTTTTAAATTTCCTCCTCCTTTTTTTCTATTTTTAGCTTGGTGGCCATCTTGTTTGGCAGTCGGGATTACTGGGCACAATCTTGGAAGAGGACCATGCAATGACTATTCCATCAAAGTTTGGTTCTAATTGAGCTACTGGTTCCAGAAAAGATGTTTTTTATGTGAATTTCCCATAGGGTCCTATGTTAAACATTAAGTACAGCTGTGCAGCCATCTTGGTCAGAGGGCGAGACCACCAGACACAATTTTGGAAGAGGACCATCCAATGACTATTTTATCAAAGGTTGGTTCCAATTGAGCAACTGGTTTCAGACAAGAAGATTTTTATGGGAATTTCCCATAGGGTCCTATGTTAAGCTAAGTTCGGCTGTGGGGGCCATCTTGGTGGAAGGGACGAACCGCAGGACACATTTTTGGAAGAAAACCATCCAATGACTAATTCATCAAAATTTTGTTCTTATTGAGCAAATGGTTTCAGACAAGAGGATTTTTATGGGAATTTCCCATAGGGTCCTATGTTAAATTAGGGTCGGCTGTGGCGGCCATCTTGGTCGGAGGTCTGAAATGCCAAACACAATTTTGGAAGGGGACCACCCAAGGATCATTTCAGCAAAGTTTGGTTGGGATTGGCTAGGTAGTTTCAGAGGAGAAGATTTTTTTTTAATTTCTTCACCCCTTTTTTCTATTTTTAGCTTGGCGGCCATCTTGGATAGAAATCGTGATCACCGGACACAATTTTGGAAGAGGACCATCCAATGACTATTCCACCAAATTTTCGTTCTAATTGAGCAACTGGTTCCAGACAAGATGTTTTTATGTGAATTTCCCATAGGGTCCTATGTTAAGCTAAGTTCGGCTGTGGGGGCCATCTTGGTCGAAGGGCCGAACCACAGGATACATTTTTGGAAGAAAACCATTCAATGACTATTTCATCAAAATGTTGTTCTTATTGAGCAAATGGTTTCAGACAAGAAGATTTTTATGGGAATTTTCCATTGGGTCCTATGTTAAATTAAGTTCGGCTGTGGCGGCCATCTTGGTCGGAGGTCTGAAATGCCAGACATAATTTTGGAAGGGGACCACCCAAGGATCATTTCAGCAAAGTTTGGTTGAGATTGGCTCAATAGTTTCAGAGGAGAAGATTTTTTTTAAATTTCATCACCCCTTTTCCTATATTTATCTTGTTGGCCATCTTGATTGGAAATCGGTATCACCGGACTCCATTTTGGAAGAGGATCATGCAATGACTATTCCATCAAAGTTTGGTTCTAATTGAGCTACTGGTTCCAGACAAGATGGTTTTTATGTGAATGTCCCTTAGGGTCCTATGTTAAACATTAAGTAAGCTGTGCAGCCATCTTGGTCAGAGGGCGAGACCACCAAACACAATTTTGGAATAGGACCATCCAATGACTATTTTATCAAAGGTTGGTTCCAATTGAGCAACTGGTTCCAGACAAGAAGATTTTTATGTGAATTTCTCATAGGGTCCTATGTTAAATTAAGTTCAGCTGTAGCGGCTGTCTTGGTCGGAGGTCTGAGATGCCAGACACAATTTTGGAAGGGGATCACCCAAGGATCATTTCACCAAAGTTTGGTTGAGATTGTCTCAGTAGTTTCAGAGGAGAAGATTTTTTTTTAATTTCTTCCCCCCTTTTTTCTATTTTGAGCCTGGCAGCCATCTTGGATGGAAGTCGGGATCACCGGACACAATTTTGGAAGAGGACCATCCAATGACTATTACATCAAAGTTTGTTTCTAATTGTGCTACTGGTTCCAGACGAGATGTTTTTTATGTGAATTTCCCATAGGGTACTATGTTAAGATAAGTTCGGCTGTGGGGGCCATCTTGGTCGAAGGCCGAACCGCAGGACACATTTTTGGAAGAGTACCATCCAATGACTATTTTATCAAAATGTTGTTCTTATTTTGCAAATGGTTTCAAACAAGAAGATTTTTATGGGAATTTCCCATAGGGTCCTATGTTAAATTAAGTTCGGCTGTGGCGGCCATCTTGGTCTGAGGTCTGAAATGCCAGACATAATTTTGGAAGGGGTCCACCCAAGGATCATTTCAGCAAAGTTTGGTTGAGATTGGCTCAGTAGTTTCAGAGTAGAAGATTTTTTTTAATTTCATCCCCCCTTTTTTCTATTTTTAGCTTGGCGGCCATGTTGGTGGGAAGTCGGGATCACCGGAAACAATTTTGGAAGGGGGCCATCCAAGGACTATTCCACCAAAGTTTGGTTGCAATTGGCCCAGTGGTTTCTGAGGTGAAGATTTTTATGTGAATTTCCCTTAGGGTCCTATGATAAGTTAAGTTCGGCTGTGGGGACCATCTTGGTCGAAGGGCCGAACCGCCGTACACAATTTTGGAAGAGAACCATCCAATGACTATTTCATCAAACAAATTTTCTTATTGAGCAAGTGGTTTCAGACAAGAAGAATTTTATGGGAATTTCCCATAGGGTCCTATGTTAATTTAAATTCGGCTGTGGCGGCCAGCTTGGTCGGAGTTCTGAAATGCCGAGCTCAATTTTGGAAGAGGACCACCCAAGAATCACTTCAGCAAAGTTTGGTTGAGATTGGCTCAGCAGTTTCAGAGGAGAAGATTTTTTTTAAATTTGATCCCCCCTTTTTTCTAATTTGCATAAACGGTCAAAATCGGCAAAAGTTCAAAGTTGATAAAAAATCCCAAACTATATGTTAAAAAGCTCATCATTATGCTTATGCAGTTCAAATTTGGGCACATTCTGGCTTAAAGTAGAGCAGTTTTAGCCATTTGAAGAAATTTCTATTTTTAGTAACGATGGCCATCTTGGATACAGGACGGCGCTGACGGATACAATTTTGAAAGGGGACCAACTAAGGATCATTCAGACAAAGCTTGGTTGAAATTGGCCAAGTGGTTTCTGACAAGAATATTCTTAAATGATTTTTTGCTTATTTATGCCAAATTTGCGTAATCAGTCAAAATTGCCAAAAGTTCAAAGTTCATAAAAAATCCCATAGTATATGTTAAAAAGCTCATTATGCTCATACAGTTCAAATTTGGGCACATTCTGGCTTAAAATAAAGCAGTTTTGGCCATTTGAAGAAATTTCTATCTTAGTATCGGTGGCCTTCTTGGATGGAGGGTGTGGTTATCGGACATAATTTTGAAAGGGACCCACCCAGGGACCATCCATGCCAGGTTTGGTTTAATTTGGTTCTGCTGTTTCAGAGGAGAAGATTTAAATGTGATCTTTTATCAAAATATGCCTAATTTGCATAATCGGTATAAATCGGCTGAAAGAAAAATTTCAAACAAAAACCCCAAATATATGTTAAACTACTTGCAATGTAGCTGCAGTTAAAATTTGAGCTCATTTTGACTTATACTAAAGCAGCAATGGACAATTGAAGAAATTTCTATTTTTAGTAACAGCAGCCATCTTGAATGGAGGGCGGGGCTGTCAGACACAATTTTGAAAGCGATCCCTCCCCCCCCCCTCCCCCTGGCAGGTTTGGTTTAATTTGGTTCAGCGGTTTCAGAGGAGAAGATTTAAATGTGATCTTTTATCAAAATATTCCTAATTTGCACAATCAGTATAAATCAACTGAAAGAAAAATTTCACAGAAAAACCCGGAATATATGTTAAACTTCTCCTTGCCATGTAGCTGCAGTTAAAATTTGAGCTCATTTTTACTTATACTAAAGCAACAATGGACAATTAAAATTTCATCCCCACTTTTTTCTATTTCTAGCTTGGCGGCCATCTTGGTTGGAAGCCGGGATCATCGAAGGGGGCCATCCAAGGACCATTCCACCAAAGTTTGGTTGCAATTGGCCCAGTTGTTTCTGAGGAGAAGATTAAAATGTGAAATGTAGACGGACGAACGACGGACGACAAACGACGTACGAAAAGTGATGACAATAGCTCACCTGGCCTAAAGGCCAGGTGATCAAAAAAAGAATGTTCTTAATAAATAAACTTTTTACTAATACTTTTTTCATTCCTGTTTTAAAATAAACTTTTTAATCGCGGACCATAATTGATGTCCCGAGCCTCGTGCAGGATTTCTAAGTGGTTATAGCTTTCAATATACTTTAAAAAATAAAATAAAAACATTATGTAAATAGAAATGATGGCGGATTACCTAAGAGGTCCCGGGTCACGTGCAGCACATCTTGGTAGGTTAAAAAGTCCCCATGTATTAAACTTAATTTCTTCGATAAAGCTAAAGAATAAAACATTAATTTTTTTCAATTAAGGGAAAGGGAGGGCCTAACCCACATTGCTCATGGCCTTGACGTGGCGTGGGGGCTCTAACATTCTGTACAGTCCTTTTTTAAATACACTGTAATTTATGATATGATTCTGCTTCAATATTTAATTTATCATATAACTTCTACCATTGGCATCATATTCTCAATCAATCAATCAATGTTATTTCCAATAAAAACTATATCTCAAAATTACGAACACTGTACAGAATGATAGTCTAACATGAGCCTTTTTTTCCATATTTTTTTAAAATTATATCCCAAATCCTTTCTTAATGCCCTTATATAAAATAAAATTCATACAACAGTATTGCAGTGATAAATTTGTTTATTCAAGTGTCACATTATGCCTGCCATAAAATGTCCAAGTCAATATCCAGCCGAGGTTAAATAAACAAGACACGACAAAATACATATTGACCTTTATTTAAAGATTAAAATAGTCAATTCAAAACAAATGTTCATGAAAAAAAATGTATGAAACACGATTAATAAGGATAAACAAATTGTGCATGTGTAAAACTTGTCAGCGTTTCACAATTCAAATACTTGGCTTTAAAAAAAATCTTATACATTGATTTTGTATCTTATGTATGTATCATCATCTCATACGTTCATTTTAGTGAACTTCAGATACATCAAGCATTTTCATGTCCTAGACCGATAATGATCTTAAATTTAGAAGCGCTTTTATTTTGCTTTGACAAACATGAATCTGACCTAAATTTCAACATGCATATGCTTTAAAAATATGATTTAATACTCAAATACCACTTATGAGTTATTGACAAGAATTATAACAGTTACTTGTCTTTTTTTGGTAAACCGAAAGAAAATCGCGATAATCTTTCTTGTATATTTTCACTCCGTGAGAACTAAAACATCAATAAAATTAACTTATAAATATCATTTAAATCATTTAATATCATCTACAAAGTAATGCAATACTTTTATATGTTTATTTTGCGTTATTTCAGTAGTTGACTAGTAAACTGTAGTCGACTCTGTTTAGTATCACCCGTATTTATTTACGTATCATGGTGTTCAACACGATTTCCGTACCTCAGTTCACCCCCAGTTTTTCAGTTAGGTTCGTTTTGCTCTTTAGTTTTTTGTATAGTGTTTTGCAGATCTTTTGGTTCATTTTTCTTTCGGCCATTGTGTTGTCTGTCCTTCTTCGATTTACGGCTTTTGATTACATCTTTGATATCTTCAAACATTTCTTAATATCATTTATGTTTGCTTTTCTGCATTGTTTTCATTATTATGTTTCAATAATGTTGTAAATACTATACAGTACAAACTGAACTCGATATAACATGATGCATAAAATCTTTCATATTACGGACGGACGATGGTTTCTCTTATCCCCTTTTCTCCATCACTTCTGTTTTTCAAATATATTTATATAATAATGTTATGTTAGCAATGACTATGCCAATATAGTGGTCAGGGTTGAAGACATAGTGCATGACCCGAAGGAGATTACACTATGTCTTCAACCCTGACCACTATAAGGCATAGTCTTTGTGCTAACACATTATTATTATTATTATTATGTAGATTGTTATATGTAGACAAAATATATTGCGAACTATTACAATAAAGGGGGTCCTGATATTGGTGACTAATATATTGGACCAGATAGTCTTGAAAGTGTGAGAATATTCTTTGTTTCATTTAAGGCTTTAAAAATATAACGATTTTTGAAGTTTGAAATTTAATTAATAACAATAACAAGTATTAAACTAGAGGCTCAGTGGGCTGAGCCTGTGCCGCTCACCTTTCATTCTGCTTTGAGGAAACTAAATACAGAACCTTCCATAGGTGCTTCCCACCAAATTTCGGTTCATTTTGGCAAAGTAGTTTCAGAGAAGAATTTTTTTAGAAATCGACCAATCTAAAAAAAGAATTGCCTGTGGCAGCCATGTTTGTTAATGGATCAAAACGAAATGAGCAATCTCTATAGAAGACCTTCCATAGATGCCTCTTACCAAGTTTCATATTATTTGACCAATCGGCTTCACAGGAAAAGCCGTTTTAGAAATCGACCAATAAGAAACAAGAATTGCCTGTGCCAGCCATATTTGTTAATAGACCGGGATGATATGAGTAAGCTGTATAGAGGACCTCCCATAGATGCATCCTACCAAGTTTCGGTTCATTTGTCAACGTGGTTTCAGAGGAGAAGACTTTTAAAAATAGACCAATCAGAAACAATAATTGCCTGTGGTGGCCATGTTTGTTAACGGATCGGGAAGAAATAAGCAATTGCAACAGAGGACTTTCCATAGTTGCTTCCTACCAAGTTTCGGATCATTTGGCGAAACGGTTTCAGAGGAGAAGAATCTAAAATATCAGCAAATCAGAAAAAATAATCGCCTGGGGCGGCCATGTTTGTTAATGGATCAGGACGAAATGAGCAATCTTTATAGAGGACCTTCCATAGATGGTTCCTACCAAGTTTCAGTTCATTTGGCTGAGGGGTTTTAGAGGTATATATCTGTAATTCAATTCTGATATCTGTATAGAGATAGCTGCATTTTGAATACTAATATATCTATATTTAAACAATAGTTATCTTTCTTTTAACAAAAAAAAAGATTTTTTTAGAAATCAACCAATCAGAAACAAGAATTGCCTGTGGCGGCCATTTTTGCTAATGGATCGGAACGAAATGAGCAATTTTAATAGAGGACCTTCCATAGATGCTTCCTACCAAGTTTCGGTTCATTTGGCAAAGCGGTTTCAGAGGAGAATATTTTTTAAAATAGGCCAATCAGAAACAAGAATTGCCTGTAGCGGCCATCTTTGTTAATGGATCGGTACGAAATGAGCAATCTTTAGATGACTTTCCATAGATGCTACCTACCAAGTCTCGGTTCATTTAACAAAGCGGTTTCAGAGGAGAAGATTTTTTAAAATAGGCCAATCAGAAACAAGAATTGCCTGTGGCTGCCATTTTTGTTAATGGATCGGGACGAAATGAGCAATCTTTATAGAGGACCTTCCATAGATGCTTCCTACCAAGTTTCAGTTCAGTTGGCAGAGGGATTTCAGAGGAAAAGATTAAAATATGAAAAGTTAACGAACGACAGACGACGGACGACGGGCGACGGACGCCAAGTGATGGCAAAAGCTCATATTGCCTTTGGCAAAGGTAAGCTAAAAACGTTTAGACGACTATGATAGATTGACAAATTAGATCCGCCCCCTTGCACGTGGACTAGCTATATATAGCTTGACAGACAGCTGAAAACCCAACCTTCCCCGCTTGAAACTGGCATTGTAGATGTACGATGTTGGCATAGTATATCATAGTATATCAACGCTATATAATTCTTTGTGATATATACCAAAATATCGTATGAACTTAAATAACAGAAGAAATTTACAGAAAGCATAATAATTATGTATATACATTTTTATGTAGTAATAAATATTTCTCTATTTAATCCTTTATGAACAAGAAATGTGTGCATCACAAAATACGCCCGTCTATATAAATTATCAAACGGTAAAAAAAAATCTGTTGATAGTAACGGTGACCTTGACCTTTGACCTAATGACCCCAAAATAAATAGGGGTCTTCCCTTTCCACAGTCATGTGGTCAAGTTTGGTAAAGATCCAATATACAGAACTAAAGTTATCATGTGGAAACGACCCTGTTGTCAAAAATTATATTTATAGTAACAGTGACATTGACCATTCAAAGGGGAGTCATGTGGCCAAGTTTGGTAAAGATCCGATAAACAGAACTAAAGTTATTGTGTGGAAAACTGTGTGGACATCCGCCCTCCCGCCCGCCGCCCGCCCACCATACCCACCATACCCAATCACATAATACGGCCCGTCTCGAGACGGGCATATAAAAATCATGCAATATATTCTTGTATTTTACTGTTTGTCTCGATCGTCTTCATAAGATCCGGAAAAAACATCGTTGCGTTCTGAATGTCATTCATATTGCACTAGTGCAAATATTAAAATATCTTGTATTTTACTGTTGGTCTCGAACGTCTTTATAAGAACCCGAAAAAAATAGCGGTGCGTTCCGAATGTTATTCATATTGCACTAGTGCAAATATTAAAATATTCTTCCTAGTGCAATATAGAAATGATATCTGAAAAAATCATATCTTGACAGTAAAATAACACTTCAGAAGAAGAAATATTTATTACTATATAATAAAGGGGTTATTGCATGAATATTGATGAATATTGTTCCTCGCAGTGTATCATATTGCACTCATACGCTCGCGCAATATGATATACTGCTCGAGACAATATTCACCAATACTCATGCAATAGCCCTATATTATTATATATGTAACTTGCTGTAATTTTCATATTGCATGGAGCGGATATACGAAGTTGATATAACTTGTTTCCAATCTAATTGTACATTAATAAGACAATAAAATATGTTTAAACTGAAACTGATGGTTTCTCTATTTACTCCTATTTCTTCCAACAATAACAATGGCCGCCACGATTTGATTGACGTTTAATAGCATTTAAAATCCGTTATCTGTACAGTTCCGTATTGGCTCTCCAGAGGTGTTGACAATATTATATTGATTTCCGATATAACACAACAATGTCGGTTACTTGCCGCAATGATCAGCTACAATGTTAAAACTTGCTTCATATGCTGCATAGTAAAATTGGCCACGTTTCACAGATGTTAATGTTACGCTAACAAACACTGTTCGCTCCTGAAAAATGATATATTTATATGTAGTTCCCGATTGAAATTTACCGGCCTTGGGTAACATCTCCTTCATTCTTTATCCCAATAGTATTCTGTCCGAGTCTATTATCTGTGACGTTACGCACGATATTGCGTCAATGATTAGCAATCTTATATACCGGTATTTCTTTGAATATGAAGTTTCTACTTAAATATGTTAATACAAAACATTCATTTTTTTGTATTTTTAATTTGCATGAACCTACTCCCCATACTGAGTGATAAAATGTTGTCATAATTATCCGGAATATCTAATAACATGACATGAATTATAACTAAAACGTCATATTGTATTAACAACAGTCTCTTCGCTGGGACACATTTTCTTAATACTGAGCCAACCAGTCTTTTGTCTTACTCCTTAATGGTACGTGCTCAGCGGCGAAAGAGTAACTATCTTTGATTTGACCCGATTCAGGCTCAAACACATGATCTTCCTCTCTCGTAGAAAGCACGTTTAATATTACACCTCTGCTGCGGCATTCGTGCGTCTCAACTGATTGCAGATATTTAACAACCTATGTATCTCTTACTGACTTTCAGAATTTAGAATCTGTGTGCGAGGCCAAATGTTATCCAAATGTTGTTCTGTCTTTGTTTAGAAAAAAACCAAGGATGAAAACAGGTACTTCGGAAGGGTAGGCAGTTCCTGTTCCATTAGTGACACCCCTCGGGTTACTCCTAAGCTAACCTTTGTTTGTTTTGGTGTTCATTATTTAATGGGATTGTCTCTTAACTAAAATATTTCTATTTTTTGTACTCTGCAGTTTTCTTTGCGCTATCCAGACTAGCCACAAAAATGTGCCGTTATATCGTGGCAATTAAGTGTATTAATCTAGTTTTAGTGGAATCTCACCGAGTGTTATTACTTACTTGAAATATACAACTTGTACATGCAATGTCGTTTTTCTTACAGCAATGACGATAGATAACTCTGGACGCTGATATACTCGCTTAACATGTATGTAAATTGAGAGCGTTTCATTGGATTGTTGAATATGTGTGTCCACTCTTAACGGGGGGACTGCAATAATAAAACAAATACATGACTATACTTCCTAAAACCAACCCAAAAGTGACCGGAAGTCAACTGTGAAAGGTGCGATATCGCTGCCAATTGAAAGAGTGGGATCTCATTTAATACCGCCACATTTGTGTACGTGTCCAAAACCAGCACCATGATTTCCATAGGCAAATTATGGTATTTTTGTTTTCAATGATTTGAAGTGAGGGGTGGATGTTACCTTTGTTGATATTAGTGGAATCGTTGGTCATCGCTGTTGACAATTAATTTCCACAATATTCAATTTATGCACTGAATAAATGTATATCATATAAAATATGCAGCCATAGAAGTATGTGCATTTCTTATTGGTTAGGATCTTTCGTAGTGTTCTTTTGTCAGATGAAGAACTATAGTAGCATTATCTGAGACATCCTTATGCTTCATAGACAATATTTGTGCAGTGTCATAAAATATCAAGTTTATGTGTATTTGGCTTGATAATTGGGATAAAGGCGAGCCTTATCGAGCCTTTCGCCAGTTTTGCGCCAATTACAAATAAACTTTATATTTTAAGACACAGCATTAACATTGCGTTGGTCTTGCTGAAAAATCACATTTATCTATCGACGTTTATATTTAGAATTAAATAGTAAAATTATATAGTTATCCCTTAATTGCCCCTTTGATATTATCTGTCAACAGGAAGTGAACTGGATTTACAACTAGGTTCCCTCAACTCAACAGGTAACATGTAACAAGGTACCAGAAAAAGCTATATTTCGTTCAGTGACAGTATATTACAAAATTTATCCAGTCAATGCAGTTTACCTGCTAAAATAGAATCAGTGCATGGTAAGATAAAATTAATGATTGCCAATGATGTAAACGAGCGATACAACGTCATTTTCAATGTTTTACGTTGAGCAAAACAATCAATCAATGTTAATATGTAATAGATTTGTGAATAATGTGTGGATGATAGCTGAATTAACTTGAAAGGGTTCGTCTTGGTCGTGATCGTATGATAGTTGGATTTAGAAATACCAGTGCAATCAGTGTATATCACCAACGTTGTGAGTTGGAATCCCGATCATGACGCGGTGTACTCGATACAATAGTATATGATAAAGTTTGTCAGTAACTGGCGACCGGTCGGTAGTTTTACTCCACCCATACAACTACTGTAACTACTCACACTTGGTTTCTTATTATTGACATAACAACAACAATTGCTTTTGTTGACGATCAATTAATGCAGAAACATTTTCAAGTAAACTCAGTATTGTATCAAATGTACTAATCAATATGGTACTTACCTATGAAGTTGTTATCATTCAGACCAAGACGTTTTGTGTAGGAATTGAAACCACATGAACATGTATAGTTAATGTTGAGAACTGACTCAGTATAGTTTTCAATAACTGGAGAAAATTCCGTGGATGACACGTTCGTTCTATCATCATATTTAGTGACATCTCGAGAAACTGTATTGCAAAGCCATAGCTTGTCCTTGTGACCACCGGCATTTAACTCTGTCTCTCAACACATGTTAATATGACATTGTTTCCATACATTACAGGTTTGTTTGACGCAGTCCAGTAAACTAAAATTTGACTATAATTTTATTTTCCTACAAATCAATATACCATCCCATTAATAGGTTAATGAAATTGATTTAAAGAAAGATTTACAAAGTGATTTTGAATTTTATAACGAAAGCTTTGTAACAGTTCCATAGCCAGTTGAGGACGTTCGGGAATTGTGAGTAAAGAGTTATCGAAAAAACAATACTATAATAGATGCATAAAAGATTAAAAAAATAATTTGAAAAGCACACATAATTGCCCAAAAACATTGCTGGTAAAGAAATAACACCAGTTGACAGCCTCCCAAAATCAGCGAAAGTACCATTCCAAAATCGCGTTGCATTCATTGTTCATTGCATTCGTAAAACTTCAGCCATATCTGATCCTGTTTAGATTCTTTGGTTTTCTTTCTTATTTGGCTGTCTAATCTTTTGTCTTTGAGGGTACCTGATACAGATTGACAGAAACGCGTCGTGTGCACAAAATTAAATATATATGTATTTTTAATTTTCATTGTATTTCCCCCTATTTTGCACGATATTTTAGATATATTAATAAATTTCCAACTCTTGTGCAGTGACTGATTATTAATATTCTACACGTACTCCGTTCCTCTCCACCAATAAAAGTAACTGCTACAATATAGTTGAAATATTGTTGAATTGGACTTAGATACCCATATAAGTATTGATTCTCATACTGCTACCAGTGTATTAAGATATTTCTCCTTTCAAATTGTAAAGCTCTAGCTTTAGCGAGAGCTTTCAATTTCAAAATCTAGCTTTCGATTGTAATCCAATCCAATTGGTAGCAGAAGGGGAATCTGTTTCTCCTATTACCAAAGTTTCTAATTTCCGTCGCTAATGACATCGAAAGGAATTCAGTGGAAATTTCCCTGCAGAAATTTATCCACCGTGTTTAAAAATGTTAACCAACTGGATAAATACGCTAGGAATAGGAGGAACGAGTATACTTTGCAGTATTACAACTTATATCAATGAGCAGCGTTTGCAGACATTTCTTTTTAACAATTATCTGTTAACGTACATTTGCTGGCTGACTGAGTCAAAACAAATATAAAAACGACCACATGTAGCTCCATCCAATACATTTTTTTCACAGTAAATGTCTTTCTGCTGAAACACATGAAAAATTGGTACTTCATTATTTTTGAAAATACCAGAAAAATTTCGTACAAAGGGTGAACAAAGTTTTTTTTCTCAGTTTGAAGGAAGATAATCTCCCTAACTTATGTTCACCCAACTCGCAAACGTTCAGATGATCTAAACAAAGCATCCCACGAATCCATTTAATTTGTGCGTGAACCCCAGTTTACTTGACGGGAAATCAAATACTACATAGTGTATATACCTTCAGAAAAGTACACGGGGAGGATGAGTGAAATTGGACTTATTCATAAAATTGTAGCTTGTTTACAAATTTGTAAATTTTATTTCATTGCGTAATGCTTACCAGTCAGAAATATACTTTAAGACTCAGATTCCAAAGCAATATTAAAGGAGGTGGTGTGGTGTAATGTCTTATATCTTCTACTTAATTAAAAAGGGTCATCGTGGTCGTGATCGCATGGTAGTTGGATTTACAACTACATATGCAATCAGTGCCTATCACCACTAACATTGTGAGTTAGAACCCGTCTCGTGGGAGGTGTACTCGATACAATATTATGTGATAAAGTTTGTCAGAGACTTCCGACAAGTCGGTGGTTTTCTCCGGGTATTCCGGTTTCCTCCACCAATAAAATTGACCACTACGATGTAACTGAAATATTGTTGAAAGTGCCGTTGAACACTATACCCCCTCTTCTTAATTACTGTATTCATAAACATAGTTAAAATATTTTCGCCAATAACTTGATAAAATTCTTCAACCATAAATTAAAAAGTTCAATGATAATACATTTACATGATTACTTTCCAAATGTAGCTCGTCGGAAAGATAATCCACTCTGCAATACTTCAACATGAATTTCTCTCAGATAAAATCTACAAAAAGAAGACTCTGAAGTTCAATCTATAGAACATATTTCATTAGGACAGGAAGGACAACTAGCCCTAGTTACGTGTGCTTTTACTTCAAGTATTCATTGTCATATGCTAATCTAATGGTCTGAACAATCCAAATGTAAATCCAATGTGAAATTTCATGTGATGTAATAGCTTTATGTGGGTCCTTCAAACTCAGAAATTTTCTGTAATTTTCATAATGAAGATGACATTTTTTAGGATCAAGGAATTCATTGTCTTAACAACCCTTTGAACCAAAATGATTTCACCTGTCTTGTTAAGATAAAACATTGCTCATCGATTATCTCACTATTTTTAGAGACAGTAGATCGCTATCAATATACAGTAAAACTGCTGTGGCTCGAACTCGAAGGGACTGTCAAAATATGTTCGAGTGTTCGGTAGTTCGAGGTTCCATAATTCCAGAGAGAGAAAAATAAAATCCGGTTCTGATCTTGGACAGCTTCATTGTGATATGAAAAACTGCTGCCCACGAAAGTGGTCCTTAGAAGTAATACAAACAAAAATTCTTTAGACAATTCTTAAAGGCTATGGCTTCTGAATACCCATTGATATCTTCCAACTGTTCTTAGAAATTATTTTTCACTGATTTCGCGATCTATTTTAAATTTAAATACGAGATCTGTTATTAACAGTTGGTTCCATATAAGTATATAATGTTTGATAGTTGGTATATATATTTTTAAAGTCCAACTTTCATACTTTAGCATATGATCAAATCTTTAAACAAATAGAATTAGAAGCCATTATATGTGTTTCTTTTGGTATAATAAAGACATAAAAACATAGGTAGACCGGAATTTCATTACTCATACATTCCTATTTTTTATGAATCTTGAGACCACGTATTTTGATATTATTCGATTCCAGTAACTATAAAAACAAATTTTATGAAACAAAACAAAACAAAAACACTCTAAATAATATTAATGTATGTATTAACATATTTAGATATTGTTTTAATAAACTTTATTACGATTGTAAGCACATCATCATGCGATTGTTTCAATTATTATCGTGTGTAAGCTTAGTGCAATAAATAATCTTTCTTGATTAATCGTAATTAATGTCTTTTTTAAAGGTTCAAGTGGACATTTTTATAGCATTCTCAAACAAGTGGTAAATCCCATTCTTGCACAATTTAACTTTGAGAGGCTTAGAATTAAAAACTCCTTTGATAAGCCTTATAATATGAGGATGTTGACATATTGGAAAATTAGTAACTGATGAAAGCAACACTGATAACATTCATCTGCATTTTTTCTGTAGTGCAACCCTTCATCAAAAAGAAAAGCTAAAAAATCTGCAATTTCATTAAAAGGTGCTAAATATGGATCAATTTCCATTGAATTGCACCAGCTATTAAGCTTTTTGAATTTACTGGAGTAATCCTTTTCTTCAAGATATTGACATGAGCTTTTCCTTATGCGCATTTTGATTTGATACCTCTGTCGATAGCAACCAAGCATTCAGATTGAAAATCAGAGGTTGAGGGTTGTGATAAATCTGGGGGTTTTTTTTGGGTGATGTAACTAGTCGTCTCGAATTGGTATTTTGACTGATGGAGAAATCAGAATTGTCTAATATATTGTAATATTTTGGGTATAGGGTATATTGGAGGATAAACATAAGCATACAGATTTTCGAATGATATTGTCAATGCATCCATTGCTAAAGCTTAAGGATATGCTGGCCAAGTACAAAACATCTCTGTCGATTTTCTATTGATGTGAACAAATATATTGAAAGGTTACCTCATAGTTGAAAAATTGCTTGGACTACTCTCCTCTAGATAGGATTGTCCCTGCAGTGTGAGCATGTTTTTTGAATAGCTAGATTCCAAAGATCGATGCAAAGATCCCAAGTTATATAACGGAGATTAAGCGCTCTTGTTCCCCTTTCTTTGTTTATATATTAAACTACAGTTGAATTGTCTGATCTGATCAGTACTGACTTCCCAATCAATTCTTTCAGAACATGCTTTACTGGCATGTGAACTGCTTCTGTTCTAGCAGGTTGATATGTAATTTCTTTTTGAGAGGTCGACCAAACTTTCTGAAATGTTTCGTTGTTCATAGATCCCACAAACCATGTTTTTGAAGCATCTGTGGTTATGTTAGCATATGTTCAGCGTTCTTTGCTGAATTTAACCACCATTTGAAATTCGAGATTCAATATCTGAAATTCGAGATTCGAAATTCAATATTCCGATTAACCATTGGGTGGAAAGATAACAAACTGATGTTTTTTTCTGGACAATACAATGCCGCTTAACAAATTACTGCACAAGTAATATATATAATTATGTATTCCTTCCAAGCTGTAGCCACTATTTCATCTTTATCAAATTTATGGTTATAATCTTTCATCACACGTTGACAGATCCGATGTAGAAGAGGGGCCGAAGGGGTGTCACATATTATTTTCCCAAATTTTATAATTTTAATTGTGAGGATCAAATAAGAGTTTACCTCCTTTCATTTTTACGACTGATTACAGTGTATATTCTTTTTCACAAGAATACAAGCAGGATAATGTAAAAAACATGGAGAAGGTATAAGAGAAGATGTCATTTGCTGTCATCGTTTTATTTTTATTATCTATCAATTTGCATAAATTTCCGGAAGAAGTGCATTGAGCTTAGAAATCATATGTCATTCTAAATATCTTCATAATCATTTGACACCTCATGGAATTTAAAAACAGAATTTCATTCCATCATTGTTATCATCAAACTACATAACTAAAGCTAAGTTGATTAACAACGAACTTTGATGAATATATATTACAATATATGCACTACATATCATAGAATATTTTCACTGACAAGTCTGGTTTATGATTATTTTATGTCTGTTTCATCAACATATTTTGACATTTATTACTGTAACTATCAGCTGGACAAGTGCAGAATTTCATTCATGTGTGGAAAAGAGACTGTTATCCTAGAACTTCATTTAAACAGATAAGTTGTTTTTGACATAATGCTCTTATCAAAGACTATCCCTAGAAAATTTACATTTAAAGAAATAAAATGCTTAATATATATTTAATGTATTTATAAATTAAATATATATTAATGTAATCGATATCATTTTCTGAGAACAAAGTTGTTGCATATTTCCAATAGTTCTATTAGTTTCAGAGGAGGATTTCCGACTTATTTTTTGTCGAAATCAGCCCAATTTGCATATTTTCTGCCATAATCAACAAAATCAGAGACATCCAATATACACAATTGATAACGTTAAATGTGTATAAAACTAGCATTTAGATTACATGTATTAATAAAATCAAGATCGATGCAGACTAGGTACATACAATTCATAATCGGACCAAGTACATACAATCAGCATCCAGAATCACTGTCAAAAATCCGCACCCGGAATCAATACATAAAATATGGAACCGACCGATAAGATAAAATACTGACCCCGGACAGGAGAGAGGTCCATGGATAACGTGATAATATGTCCTCTCTCGTAGCATCTTCATACAAACACATGTTTTAGCTGAGTAGTTGATTTGTGAAATATTGTCGTAGGTACATGTAGATAAAATAACAGTTTATTATACTTGTAGTTGAATCTTGAAATATCTTCATCAATACGAAAGATGTAAACACAAAGAAAGTAAAACAATTTAGTACAATACGTTTATTTATCAATTAATAGGAGAACAATATCATCCATATATGGAAAGTTATCAATTAATAGGAGAACAATATCATCCATATATGGAAAGTTATCAATTAATAGGAGAACAATATCATCCATATATGGAAAGTTATCAATTAATGGGAGAACAATATCATCCATATATGGAAAGTTATCAATTAATATGAGAACAATATCATCCATATATGGAAAGTTATCAATTAATAGGAGAACGATATCATCCATATATGGAAAGTTATCAATTAATAGGAGAACAATATCATCCATATATGGAAAGTTATCAATTAATAGGAGAGCAATATCATCCATATATGGAAAGTTATCAAGTTATTAAGAGGGTAAATCATTCAAACATTGTAGTAAAAAATGCACTTAAAAGGTGATCTTGTTAAAGAAATCTTTATTGAAACGTAGATTTTTTTTCCAAACTGTTGTAGGAAACATTTGCATGTAATTAAACTTAACAAGCAGTAAAATTAAAAGAATCTCGAGTCATCGTATCAATAATTATTATCAAACAATTGGCATAGTCTAAGCAACTCTTTTTTTCTTTACTAAGGAATGAATAGTTTCAAACATACATAAATATATCAAGGCCATTCTATTGTTGCTATCCTAACGACCAAAATGATATGCTCTATTGACAAAGTCATACCTATTAATTGTGTACTTTGTAGAAGTAAATCAACTTTCCTATATAATTTGGTCTTATGAGGAGGGGGTAACACGTGTTTTGTTCTTCCCCTCACTACAACTCCCTAATCGGATAAAAAAAATGATCCCTATGGCAGTTCTATCAGATGGACGAACATTTTATTGGGGAAACAGGTAAACGATCAATGGTGATGATGATCAATCGATCATATCAGTCACGTCTATCTGCAATAGATTATAAATATATTTATTTGCATAGCTCTACGAAATTCGTTTTACTTCTAAAACAATGTTTAATATTGGAACTAGATTTGGTTTATGGCGTTTAACGCCACTTTCAACAACATTTCAGATATATCGTGGTGATCAGTGTTATAGGTGGAGGAAACCGGACTACTTGGAGAAAACCACCGACCTGTCGCTTGTCGCTAACAAACTTTATCACATAATGTTGTATCGAGTAAACATCACCATGAACGGGGTTTCAACTCACAACTTTAGTGGTGATAGACACTAATTGCACAGGTAGTCGTAAATCTAATACGATCAAGACGGCCCCAATAATGGAACTAAGAAATTTGCATTTGTTTATTGAGTTATAAATTCACATACTTTTAAATACGTGTTTCGTTACCATTGGATATGGACAATGCAATTAAGCACACCCTACAGTCCTACAGTGAGTGGACAAAAGTATACGTACGATTCCAATTTCCTCAGTATATTTCACACAAAACTATATTTATTTTTCTCAAAATATTAGTCTGAAGTAAACCGATGTCCGATTTTAACAATATGTTATCAACAAAATCGGAAAATGATGTAGTTTATAGCAGTAATTTTTGAATAATTGATAGGATCATGTTTTTGAAATCCACATGATTTAAAGACGATCTAAAATTATCTCTCTGCAAAAGTACTATCAATGTTTTTCGCTTTGGACGAAATTAATTATGTTTCGTGTTGAATTTGTATATTCTTTACATTTTTAGTTTATGCAATTATTTAGGCATTACAAAGAAAAACAATATTTATTTTTTCTTATGTTGATAAAAAAAAATTGCTTTGAACTGATATTTCATGCTTGGGACGGGTATTTGGGAAAAACACACGTCTAGAGACAATACAATTTCCCACACCGAAAGTCGGTGTATTTATCTGAAGATGGGTATTTTTCGGTACACAACATACGGTGACGCATACTATTCGATGGGGACCCGTTTGCTCAAAGTATTCCCTTAACTAAGATTTTACCAAGGACTACCTCAATTCACGAAAAAGGTCAAGTAGTATGTACACTTAGGGATCGTTTCACTGACATTTGCCCGACATTCAGTGAAAGTGAAATGTCCATTGACAATGGAAACACTTCTTGATTTTATAATTAGGCATCTCCTGGACCCTGATGCAAACAAAAACCTGTTTGCAAATAATAATCACTAGTTTTTAAATGAATTGTGATTGATTAACAATCCATGTATTCCTTGTGGAGGAGATATGGATTGCTGGACATAACCCTATAATAATGTTATTTGAAGAACTAGGATGCCCCATTATACAGACTCTCCATGCAATAAATAAATATACAAGTAACAGAAAAATACCTTACACACAATTGCCATGATATTATTTTGGGTTAAGCGCATTAGTTAGATGGGCATTGATTTCTCATATCACTCCTTTGGACCCCCATAATAAATAAACATTTGAAAAAAAAATAATGCACAACTACATTGCACACATCATATGTTGTGCCAGTTTCACTTCAATCTGTTTATTGGCTACTAATGAGTTGTGAATTGATGGGTACAATAAACCTATTCTACTTAGTGTCATAAATGTTCCAATTCATACATACAAGCAATCTCGACTGCTATTAACTAGTGCATTTTATAAACAAATAAACACACCCGTTGTTCTCAAGCATTTATTATTAATTTTAGTTTGCTTGTTCTTTTATTTTAATATAAGAATGAACTTATTTCATATAATTAAAAATGCTGTACGTGTTTGCTTTTTTTTCTTCTAGTTTGTTCTGTATGAAATTATGATAAAAGACATTTCATTGACCATAAGCAATTCTTAATTTAAAAGCTTTATCTTGATTGATCGTTTTAGATATTGAATATCGAATCTCGAATTTCGAATTTCATATATTGAATCTTGAATTTCGAATCTAGAATCTCGAATGATACTTCTGGGCTTTCGTAGATTTCAGATGAGGAGTAAATGGAATTTTGCTTTCCAAATTTGGGACACTGGTCTGCAAAAGCATATCAGAAAACGTTGAATTTGTTTAATATATAGACGAGCATTTGGTATCATTTCTATGCATGAAGCCATTATTCCCAGCAGATGTAATATCTTGGTGTGTTCTGACCTTTCATTAGATTTTGAATGGCTAATTGCAATTTGCGTATTGTTTCTATTGTAGGTGATATTGGTCATTGGGCAAGATCGAATTGACCCCTAGATAAACTAAAAACTATCTGGGTACTACATTTTACTTTTCTGTGTTTATTATAAATCCCAGAGAAATAAACAGTTTGACACATTTTTTTCGATCTTGAAGAAAGTATCTGTGTGACTGATTTACTAGAAACCGATCGCCTAAAAAGACCGCTATTCTGATGTTCTGAGACCGTAATAATGCTGCTATTATGGAAACAATGTTCGTGGAAACTCTGGGTGCATCTGTGGGGCCGACACAAAGTGTTTTCCATTGAATGCAAAATCACAGATATTGTTTGTATTGTTTTGAAAATTGGAACTTGTAGGTATGCATCCGAGAGATCAAGGATAATTGTCCAATCTTTTGATTCCATTAGATTCAGACCTTTGCTTAATGTATTCATTTTGAAGTGTTCTTTTTCCGGAGATAACGTCTTAGAGATCTCAGATTTATGACAGATCTCATTTTCCCATTCCCTTTGGGTACCATGCAAACGATACTGTAAAAACCTGTGTGAATTTGGTTCAAAAGAACGAGTTCTATTGCATTTTATTTTTATAAAGTATTTACTTCTTCAACAATAATGTCCAAAACTTTTATGAAGTTTTTGTTTCCAGTATTTCTATAAGAAAAGGGTTTTGTTGGAATTCCAAATTGCAGTCCTGATTTATTACAGGACTGCAATTTTTTCCAATTTAAAAAGAAATAGATGTCACCCTATAGTTATCTCTAGATTTTGCTCACCTTTGAGCCAACTTTGCTGTTTCCTAGGAATCCGAAAATTCCCAAGCCCACTGCTGGCTGACGCTGGTTTAGAAATCTGGCCCTTATTTTCAAATCAGATTATTTAATACTTTACGAGAATTATTTCTTTAGATTTATAAGGAACATGCACGGGGAATGTATTTCTTTTTCTTAATATTTATAACTTTGATCATACAAATGTTTTGCGGGAATGTTTCAGATGAACGAATGGTGTCATTTTTATTTTCGTATGAATTTGAAGAATGTTTTTTAATATATACGCTTCGACAAAAGTTCAGAGGGGCCCATTATTGTTTTAAAAACAAATTTCTCCTTTTTTTAAGAATACAAGAAGTTAAAAGGATGTTACATATCCTCTATAACAACTATCAAGCAAATAATAATTCCCTTCGTCACTATAAAATTATGGTCAACCAAAATCATGACTAATTTGTGATTTACAACTAGGTTAAACTACAAATGGAATAGAATTTACATTTTAATTTTCCGGTAATTTTTCTATATCTTTTTTTTTAATTTATTGGGAGAATCGCATCGGTGACGTAATGGATAACGTGCGATAAATCGTGGATATGAGCCCCGGTAGGGTCAAACTAAAATTGGTATTTGCTGCTTCTCCAATAAACATGCAGCAATAATGACCAAGAGCAAATAATAGCTAGCTCGGAATCGGGATAGTGTATCCGAGTGGAGCGACATGTTTCCACATGGACTGTCAGCTTAAACATATTTTATTTGCCAAATATAGCAAATTGTGATCAGACACAAGTTTTCCAAACTTATGAAATCTTCTCCCGAATACAATCATTTACAATATGTATAAGCATGCGTAAGTGAAATGATATAATATGCATATAATATACCGGTCTATAATATAGCAGAACGATTATATACAAAACGTAGGTAGAAACTATATATGAAAGAAAAGAAAGGAGAATAACTACTTTTGGAGATGTGTGTTGATTCTTTAAATCATGTATATAGACAAAAGTAAAGCTTTTGGAGTCTTTAATATATTTGAAGACATGCTTAATAATAGTTGTATTGTCTTGATATGTTAGGAAGTCACTTCCTTTTGTCGGTATATTTACAACCTAGTGCAAAAAAAGCCCAACTAAGTGTGTTGGTCTAGTATCAAGCGGACATCATTAATCGTTATACAATATATGATATCAATAATAAAATGCACCAAACTGTGACCATCAAGTGATCAAATATACATCATGCTTATAGTAAATTTAACTAAAGGAATAATATTGTTTTATAATTTTGGCATTTAGTGCAAACAAAAACATATTCATCTAAAAACGTATATTGAATCACACAATTAAGTGATATTTTGATTAATTTTAAAATGCAATTCTTGAAGTCTTCAAGGATGTTATGTTGGATCGGAACCATTTTGTGAATTGCTCTAGGTTATACACATAATAAGTAAAACCGCATCTATGGCGTAATGGTTAGCGTGCTCGCCTCGAATGCGGGTAGTTCATGGGTTCTCTACTAAGCACGCAGCACTAAGGAGAATATGAAAAGACTGGTTTGCTCGGAATTAGAATGATGTGTCCAAGTGGAGCGACATGTCCACCCGCGGACTGTTGTTTCAGTGAGCTAGAACTATAAACAAAATCCAACTCAGCGTGTTGGTCTAGTACAAAGCGGATCTCATCATCATCTCATTGAAAATTAACTTGTTCTCGCCATGATATAGCTGAAAAATTGATGAATTGGCGTAAAACAACAATCACTTAATCACTCACATAATAATTCACATTATGTTTTATTAAGACAGGTGGTCTTTTCTATAAAAGTATTATTAACATCATATAACATTAAACATTAATTTACACTTAATAAAACTATTCTTCAGTAACGTTCTCCTCATCACTATCATTGTCAATTAACTGAGGTTCATCAGTCAGATAAATATTACAGTCCACCGAACTATACCTTGATAACTCACGCATCCCAAATACCAACATGAGCACTTGTATCTACTACACGGGTTCCTACTCGGTATTGATACTACCACCCTTTAACTAGTACTTCATCGATCTTTCCCATGAGTTCTCATTCGGCTTATTCACTAATACTTCATATTCACCACATCTTTTAAATGTTCTTTGGAATGCGTTAATTTTATTTGATATATATCAAGCGTTAATTCACGTAAACCATCTTCCTGTAGTTTGGGGAAAGTTTTGAAAAACAATTCTAGCACAGAGCAAATGCGAAGCAATGTCGCAGGGATTTTTGTCTACTCCTTGCTGGTCAATCCTCTCTTTCAGATGATTATGTTTTTGGACAAATGGCATATTTCACAGGGAATAAGTTCATCGTCAAGTTTACTGGTATTAAGTGGTTTTAGATTTGTATTTAATATTGGACATACAAGTGACAGATAATCTGCGTTGAAGGGAATTTGACAATTTACAAGCTCACACTGCACACTCCTCTAACATTCTTAGTAGTAAACTTATTAAGATAATTAATTTAATTAACGGTTCATTTGTTAATTATAATTTCATTAGCAACTTTGATATACATGTATAAGTCTTATTTATTAAAATAAAAGGTTTAATCTGTAATTTAATAACATTTATCAAGCTCATCATTTATTTAACATTTTCAATTATAAATTTGATACCTCGTACCCAAGCGTACTCAAATATGTTATCTGTATGCCATTATATTTACAAAGGTTACCAGAAATAAATATATATATATATATTTCTCATACTCAAACGTATTACAATTTCATACAATTCATTCTTACATGATACAAGTATTGATACAGACATTTAGTATCATATAAAAATTACAGAAAAGAAAGTAACTGACCTTAGAATAGAAGTGAAATATCCAAGGAAAAAATCAGTGTTATCCATCAAAACCAACATAGTGTCAATCGAAAAGTATAGACAATATAACAATATAATTTAACTGCCAAAATAGTAGTGACTAATGAAGATAAAGTAATGCTTAATTGCGGTTCCAAGAATGTTCAAAATTAAAATAGCAGAACCAAACGTATATAATAGGTTTCCTCCCATTTCGCCTTATCTGATATATACTGGTGAAAAGGTAGAATAAATATAATACACTCCATGAGTATGTCATGTCCTAAAACAGATCGACAGTAAAATCAATAAATCAAAACAATATCAAAATAATTAGTTACACTTTGTATTTACAAAAATGTGATATGTAAGAATAAAAGTAATTAAATAATTAAGCTTAATTAAATTATTACCAATAACTAACACTACAGATGAATAGAAAAGTAACTATAGGCTCAGTGGCCTGAGCCTGTGTCGCTCACCTTTCATTCTGCTTTGAGGAAACTTAATACAGAACTTTCCATAGGTGCTTCCCTCCAAATTTCGGTTCATTGTGGCAAAGCAGTTTCAGAGAAGAAGATTTTTAGAAATCGATCAATCTATAACAATAATTGCCTGTGGCAGCCATGTTTGTTAATGGATCAAAACGAAATGAGCAATTTCTATAGAGGACCTGTCATAGATGCTTCTTGACAAGTGTCATATCATTTGGCCAAGCGGTTTCAGAGGAAAACCTGTTTTAGAAATCGACCAATAACAACAAAAAATTGCCTATGACGGCCTTGTTTGTTAACGGATCAAAACGAATGAGCAATTCCCATAGAGGACCTTCCATAAATGCTTCCTACCACGTTTCGGTCCATTTGGCCAAGCTGTTTCAGATTAGAAGATTTTTAGAAATCGACCAATCAGAAACAAGAATTGCCTGTGGCGGCCATGTTTGTTAGTGTATTGGGACAAAATGAGATATTTATATAGAGAATCTTCCATAGATGCTCTCTACTAAGTTTCGGTTCATTTGGCAAAGCGGATTCAGAGGAAAAGATTTTTAGAAATCGATCAATTAAAAAACAAGAATTGCCTGTGGCAGCCATATTGGTTAATGGATTGGGACAAAAGGAGCTATCTTTATTGACCCACCACCCCCATAGATACATCCTACTAAGTTACGGTTCATTTGACAAAGTGGTTTCAGAGGAGAAGATTTTTTAGAAATCAAGAAATCAACCAATCAGAAACAAGAATTGTATGTGGCGGCCATATTTGTAAACGATTTCGGGACAAAATGGGAAATCGCAACAGAGGACTTTTCATAGATGCCTTCTACCAAATTTCGGTTCATTTGGCCAAACGGTGTCAGAGGAGATGAATCTAAAAATCAGCCAGTCAGAAACAAGAATCGCCTGTGGCGGCCATGTTTGCTAACGGATCGAGACGGAATGAGCAATCTTTATAGAGAACTTTCCATAGATGCATCCTACTAAATTTCGGATCATAAGGCCAAGCGGTTTCAGAGGAGAAGATTTTTAGAAATCGACCAATCAGAAGCAAGAATTGCATGTGGCGGCCATGTTTATTAATGGATCGGGACGAAATGAGAGGACCTGCCATAGATGCTTCCTACCAAGTTTCAGTTCATTTGGCTGAAGGGTTTCAGAGGAGAAGATTAAAATGTGAAAAGTTATCGAACGACAGACGACGGGCGCCAAGTGATGGCAAAGGTGAGCTTAAAAAATAGAGATACATGTGTATATCTATTACAAATGCATTTTTTTTCTATTTTAATGCATATATCTGCAATTCAATTCAGATATCTGTATAGAGATAACTGCATTTTGAATACAGATATCTATTTTTAAACAAGAGTTATCTTTCTTTCAACAGAGGATTCATATAATAGAGATTGTTCTAAATGGTACCAGGAAAATAATATTATGTATAAGCAATCAGTGCCTATCACCACTGATGTTGTGAGTTCGAATCTCGATCAGGGCGTTGTGTACAACAAGTGCCGGATTAAGATAAAGAGTGGCCCTAGGCTATTCCACTTGTGAGGCCCCTCCCAATTCCCCACCTTCACGACTGCAGGAAGATGGAAGTGTGCTTAATCAAATTCAATAAAGGCAAAGATGATGATGGGTGCTTAATGTTCTGCCATATTCTGAAATTGAGTACAACTGTGTAAGGAAAATTACTGAATCGTTGCTTAGAAAGTGCAGTATACATTATGACAACATAAGTGTGAAAGTCCATTAATAACCGTGTTAAATATATTATACACCTTGGCCGTAGTCCCCCTAAAATTTGAAACATATCGAGCCTATAGGTAAATCCGGCACTGTGTACAACATTATGTGATAAAGTTTGTCAGTGATTCGCGGCAGGTCGGTGGCTTTCCCCGGATCCTCCGGTTTCCTCCACCAATAAAACTGACCGCAACGATATAAGTGAAATATTGTTGAAAGTGGCTTTAAACACCATCAGGCAAACACTATATATATATGCATACATGTGCCATATAGAACTTCAATATTCATGCACATTATGCCTTTATAAATACTGCAGTGAATGAGTAATATAACAAAAACGTAGATACATATGTATCTAAATATCCAAATCATAGCGTACGGTGCTTTTCTGAGATAACCTTCATAATGTACGCTCATAGTTTAAATATTGGAAAGACAAATAATTTAAAAGTCTTTGTGAGCAATAAAGCCAAGGATTGCGTCAGGCTGATTGATTGACCTTAGTTTTTTTATAAATTACATTATTTTGGAATTGTAATGTTCAAATATAAATATATATAATAGACTGTGACTATGTCAGTGCCTGACTACCAGGGAGATTGTACCCTCGGGGACTAATAGTACCCCAGTAAAAACAGCATCTGACTAATGGACGATTGATACTCTCGGGGACTAATAGTACCCCAGCAAAAACATCGATCTGTCTGCACCCGACTAATGGGCGATTGGTACTCTCGGGGACTAATAGTACCCCAGCAAAAACATCGATCTGTCTGCACCCGACTAATGGGCGATTGATACTCTCGGGGACTAATAGTACCCCAGCAAAAACATCGATCTGTCTGCATCCGACTAATGGGTTATTGATACCCTCGGGAACTAATAGTACCCCTGCAAAAACATCGATCCAAACAGTATTATATAATTTAATACATACGACACGTTTAGGGAATAACCTTCCGCAGGTACGCTCGGTCAAATGACCGGAAAGCAAAATTATTTAAAATTCTTTGGGGGCAAGTAAATCAAAGGTTCTACACGGGGTAGCCAAAATCAAATAACGTTACCTCTATTTACTATAACCATGCCCAATGTCACTGCTGGTGGAATTTTTTTTCCCCGAGGTCATTGCAACTTGGTAGCTTCACTTAAGCAATTATGAATAACGAAATTAACGACAACATACCGGCTAGGACGTCACCCGGGTTAACAAGGTCCTCATTTGCTACTACACGGAACAGGGTAGCAAATGATATAAATACTGTTACAGTGACAGCCGGAACCTTTGAACCGTAATGAGAGCGGGAGGTTTGGCGCCTTAAAATCTGATTCAACCCACCATTTCTTTAGAAATGCTTGTACCAAGTCAGGGTCATTCCGGTTTTCACAGTTTTCCGGTTGTTGACTGATTTTGTCTGTTTATATAATTATGAGTTTTGACTTTCCCTTTGTAAGATTGTTCGGAGTTCGGTAATTTTGTTATTACCTTTATTTACTATAACCATGCCCAATGTCACTGCTGGTGGAATTTTTTTTCCCCGAGGTCATTGCAACTTGGTAGCTTCACTTAAGCAATTATGAATAACGAAATTAACGACAACATACCGGCTAGGACGTCACCCGGGTTAACAAGGTCCTCATTTGCTACTACACGGAACAGGGTAGCAAATGATATAAATACTGTTACAGTGACAGCCGGAACCTTTGAACCGTAATGAGAGCGGGAGGTTTGGCGTCTTAAAATCTGATTCAACCCACCATTTCTTTAGAAATGCCTGTACCAAGTCAGGGTCATTACGGTTTTCACAGTTTTCCGGTTGTTGACTGATTTTGTCTGTTTATATAATTATGAGTTTTGACTTTCCCTTTGTAAGATTGTTCGGAGTTCGGTAATTTTGTTATTACCTTTATTTACTATAACCATGCCCAATGTCACTGCTGGTGGAATTTTTTTTCCCCGAGGTCATTGCAACTTGGTAGCTTCACTTAAGCAATTATGAATAACGAAATTAACGACAACATACCGGCTAGGACGTCACCCGGGTTAACAAGGTCCTCATTTGCTACTACACGGAACAGGGTAGCAAATGATATAAATACTGTTACAGTGACAGCCGGAACCTTTGAACCGTAATGAGAGCGGGAGGTTTGGCGTCTTAAAATCTGATTCAACCCACCATTTCTTTAGAAATGCCTGTACCAAGTCAGGGTCATTACGGTTTTCACAGTTTTCCGGTTGTTGACTGATTTTGTCTGTTTATATAATTATGAGTTTTGACTTTCCCTTTGTAAGATTGTTCGGAGTTCGGTAATTTTGTTATTACCTTTATTTATCAGTTAGATTGACATTACTATTATGTATCTTACGGTATTAGTTCCATTCTGTGATGTTCGTTACGATTTCCGGATAAAAACGATGTTTAGTTCATCTTTACCTACAGTTGTTTGTAGGAGGGCTCATATTTTATTTACGTTGTTTGCGTTGTTTGCGAATATTGGTGTCCAATACATATTGTGTTTTGTTTTTGTTTTGTTTTCTTCGTCTTGTGTACCCTATGTTGCCAGTTTCTCTGGATTGTCTATGTATGATTGCACTTTAGGTATTCTCTAACGTTTATCTAATAACTTACATTATTTATCAACTGCAAATTTCAAAAATAACTATTTCTAAGACAGCACCGAAGTTCTCACTCTTTGATGGATGATACCCCCGGGCACTAATAGTCCACCAAGCAAAGGTATCGACCCAGCGATAAATATTTAATTTAGTACGCACAAAGCTTTTCAAGAATACCTTCAATCAGGTACCAACCCAGCTAGCACACTACGTATTCACAACGTTGCAGTGTGGTTGCTGTTTGGTCAGGTCCCTTTCTTACGTGCAAATTACGTTGCCACAACGTATTTTAGATACGTGATATGCAAGTCGTTGTGACAACGTATTTTCCAACATTTCTTTTACGTACGGATATGGTCTTGATGCTAACGCTAAAGCTCAAACGTAATTTGTACGTCCTGGTAGCGTATTCAGAATACGTTATATGCAAGACGTTGTGACAGCGTACTTTCCAACGTTTTTGTTACGTACGGATATGGTCTTGATACTAACGTAAAAACTCAAACGTAATTATTACGTCCTGGTAACGTATTCAGAATACGCTATATACAAGTCGTTGTGACACTGTAGTGTGAACGTTTTTGTTACGTACGATATGATCTTGATGCTAACGTAAAAGCTCAAACGTAATTTTTACATCCTGGTAACCTATTCAGAATACGTTATATGCAAGACGTTGTGACAATGTACTTTCCAACGTTGTTGTTACGTACGGATATGGTTTTGATGCTAACGTAAAAACTCAAACGTAATTAATACGTCCTGGTAACGTATTCAGAATACGTTATATGCAAGTCGTTGTGACACTGTAGTTTGAACGTTTTTGTTACGTACGAATATGTTAAGGTAAAAGATCAAACGTAATTTTTACGTCCTGGTAACGTATTTCAGGATATATTTTATATGCAAGTCGTTGTTCAGACAACCGTATTTTAATATAAAGATAAATCATTATGGTATTTCACTGGAAAAGGGAAAGGATCTTAATTAAAAAGTTTAAATCATGGCGATTTGCAAAACATGCTTCAAAAAGTTATTTTAAAATTACTACTATAAACTACATATCTTTCTGCTTTCCTTGATGAAATAATGATTAAAATCGGACGTGAATTGATTTCAAGATAATATTTTGAAAAAAACTGTAGTTTTATATGAAACATATAGGGTAAATTGGAAGCATGTGCATACCTTTGTACATTGTCTGTATCTCCAAGATTTAATTACTTGCAATAAAATTACCATATCCAAATATTAGAAGTACTTTTCCTACAATGTGGAAATTCAGTGTGTCCGTCAACGATTCGATAATAGAAAGTTATTGCTATTTCCGGAATTTGAATTTGCTACCAAAATTCAAATCATTTTGATGTTTTGTGACAATTTTAACAATTTCTTTGATGTCCCGAACATACAACAACCTCGAGTTTAGAAGCTAAAAATATAAGGTTAGTCAATAGAATTACATCTATGAATGAGCAATCCAAATTGATTTACGAAAATACTGTGTTGACGCCAAATGTCATTCAGAATTTCAAGCATTGCTAAATTTTGTGTCGAGCCTCATTGGCCTCAATTGCATGTATTACAGACATTTTTACATAGACTCTAAAGATCAGATGAAGGTTAGAGGCATCCGATTTTCATTTTGTCCAGGAACCTCGAACATTTAATTTGTATTTCATTTATTTTATTAATTCAGCTTGATTTAACTTACATTTTAAGCCAAAGGTATCATTTTCAAGTTCAGAAAATAACTAATCTCGTTGAGATTAGGATTCCGAAGAAATTTTCTGTCTGTTCTTCATCCTACAGAAAATTTCTTCGGAATCCTAATCTCAACGAGATTAGAAAATAACATGCATGCAATTAGAAATTATATCTTTAATGTAGATCATATGAAAATTGCAGACTTCCTTATGATGTCCCCATCTTAGATATGCAAATTATCAAATGGCACCTCATTTCTGGCTAGTATACTACATTTGTATTAGGAGGCAGGGGGCAGTAGCCTCTTCTTTTTTTTATTGCTAAGACAGTATGATGATATATATAAATGAGACTGAATAAAATAACTTAAATTTCTTCTTTATAATTTCAGAGCTGGTTCATTTCTGTAAAAGTGGTAAAGAAGTACAATTGGATTTGAGGTTATAAGCTGTTATAGGCACATACATGTACAAATATAACTGATCATGACCATGTGACCTTTGAACATAGCAAACCAGTCGAAATAATTCCTGCCCCCATGTAATATTGGAAACCACAGATGTCACCTATTTCATGTCCTGTAATGTCAGACTGATCAACACATAGCTATAGCTAGACAACAGCAAATTTCACCATCATGTAATCAGAGGTAATCCATTTCATGTTCTTCTAGCCAGACAAGTCAACAACATTATATTTTACTATCAAATAATCTAGTCCTGAGGCAATTTTATAGGGATTAAACTCTATCGGATCACGAAAGCTACCATGATGAACCAGAAATTAGATTTCATGCACAAAGAACATATTGATATATATAAAACTAATGAAAGTAAGTTAATGATACATTATTTGTACATGCATACACTTATACCAATAGAGCTCCTCCCACATTTACAGTGTGTGGCTATCACAGAAACAAAGGGTTCTTTAGGTGAACTTGTTACATTTATTTACATGTACGCAATTTACTTCAAATACAGAACATTTCTTAAGAAGAGATTTACATGTACATGTATGTTAGATATCATGAGTTACAGTTGACTATAAAATCAAAAAGAATTTTTTTTTATAAAGATCAACCTACAAAAAATGTATCTGATAGAGATCCCACCTCAAAAACAAATTAACTACAGTACCTGTAATGAAATTTTGAGAAATCAATTAATAAGGAATATAGTTATGTAAAAAAAAACTGCAGAAAAAATGCCTAACATTCCCAAGAGTAAATAATTATATTAAATATGATCCTTTTTCAGAGCTTTGTTACATGGACTTAATTTTTTGGTTCATTTCTTCTTTTCTTTTTAAAGTTTTCTATATTAAGTGTAGAAATAATAAAAGCATAGTAAATGACGATACATTATTTTTGTAATATTGGTTAGTAGAGAAGTACTGGGCATGGGTGATTATGCAGCTTAATTGCTATTTAATTAGATCACACCACTGATTGATCGATATAAATTTCCTCCCCACTGATGGGTTCTTACATGGAAATATTTGAAGCACAGGTTTTGGGAGAAAATCTATATTTACATCATGGTGCAATATACTCCATCCTTCAATAAAGTATGGTATACATTAAGACTGCAAGGCTGCTTTCTATAAATATATAAAACTAAATATTATGCAAGTGCGGAGGGATACGTCGTGCATTTATGCGCTAGGCAGTTCTTTTATTTCTTTAAGAAAGAAAGAAAAATTAGGGTTGTATTTTTTCTCTGTGGGGGATGTGATATATTGGTTTTGATATTTTTATTTTGAATTGCTAAGCTTAAAAGATTATTGTTCTTTGTTATATTTTTATATACAATTAACAAGAATATTTTGGGGTTACAGCTTTTGCAGGATTGGGATGTGTACACTGGTAGATCTTACTATGAAGCTTACGCTTCAGGGCCCCTTATATCCTGGAAACAACTTTTCTAATGAACTAGCTTTTCAACAAAATTAATGGAGTTTTTTTAAGTCTTTGTTATTAAAATAAGGCTATTTTTGTAATAGAATCATAAGTCAATGGGATAAAGTACTTAATATTGACCTTAGAATATGCTCCAATTCCAATTTCATATGGCCTCAAAATGTCCCTGTAATTAGTAAAATTTCCAAACTTGTATGGGGGGTTTCAGCACTTGAATCCCAAGCTGTATGGGCTCCTTGACTTAGCCAGAATCTATTCATAGCCTACATGTTGGCAGTTGGATTCCCGAATCCTTCGTTGGTGCACAGCTTAATAGTTTGACAGCTCAGTCTGTTAGAACCAATCAGAACCACAAACAGACATATGAATTCTTAATTCAGGCTGCACTCCTCTGGCTTGTGCATTCAAACACCAAAAATCAAGATTATCACCTCTTTATCCTAACGATCCCCCTCTAATGACCTTCATCTCTAGTAATTTAAAGAATGAACAAATTCTTTTTTCTGTGTATTGATGTTGGATGGTGTGATCTTGGTTCCTACAAAATTTTTTTCGTTTTTGGTAATTTTCTATTATATCTTTTTTAGTGTTTAATGTTAAACTAAAGAATAGATGTATAAGTCAAGTTTGTTCTTATAAGTTTGGTCCATATTTAGCAGGCCTAAGCAGGGTGATATTTTTATATGTATATATGTACATGTATTTCTGTTGTTTCCTTAGCCAGCAACTAATGCTTCAGTTCCCATATTTATTGAGATATTTCTGTTTTCAAGCATAAAATGCTCTTAACACAGTACAGCAATTTTAATAAACATCTGAGATATAGTGGTTAAGTTTGAAAAAAAACAATTATCAGGATCTCCAATGGAACAACACCATTGAGGAAGATACCTTCCGCTACCCAAACATCTTTGCTGGTGGGAAAGGGATCAATGTTTGGCCCATTGTCAAGACTCCACCCCAACACCCTGTTCATGGCCCTTTTGACCTTGTTGGTTATTCTTGCTGGCTGCAAAAGGGCCCACATAATAGTTCAGGGAGCTTAAAATGTAGGTCCTCCACTGAATGTGTACCTATTCATTACTTTTAGAGATGTTATCTATATACATCTAAAATTTTGTCAAATGCAACATTCACAAGATAAAGATTTTTAGTACATTTATTATACATGTTTTTTAATCTGATATATTTATTATTACTGGACATATTTATATTTGTATAATAATTACATCTAAACATTTTGGCATCTTTAAAATAGATTATGATGGGAGGAGTCTGAGAGTAGAAAGAGTGTTTCATCATCTGTAAAAGTTGCAATAATTTGGATTAATAAATGTTTAGAACTTTATATTTTATAAGTGAACTCAATAAAATTAAGAACATGGGATGGAAATAAGAACATCACAAAAGGTCCTTAAATACACAAAAAATAATGTAGTTGGTAGTTGCATGGTGTAACAGTCTTAATGGGATTATAGTTACCCTACTATCCAAATTAGGTTGTCACAATGCTTTGACAACGTAATTTGGCTATTAAAGTCCTTTTAGGGTTGTATATTGTAGTTGTATAACTATGAAGAGATGGTTGTAGTTGCGTCGTTTAAAGGTCTTTAGGTCGTCGTAGTTACGTTGTGTAAAGATCCCTAGGTGGTTGTAGTTACGTTGTGTAAAGATCCCTAGATGGTCGTAGTTACGTTGTGTAAAGATCCCTAGGTGGTCGTAGTTGCGTTGTCTAAAGGTCCCTAGGTGGTTGTAGTTACGTTGTCGAAAGGCCCCTATGTGGTTGTAATTACGTCATGTAAAGGTCCTTTGGTGGTTGTAATTACCTCGTGTAAAGGTATTATGATGGTTGGTAGTTACATTGTGTAAACGTCCTTAATTAGTTGAAATTACCTCGTATAAAGGTCTTGTGATGGTTGGTGGTTACGTTGTGTAAACGTCCTTACATGGTCATGGTTGTCGTTTGGTTGTAGAATGGTTTTTCACTACGTAGTACCACAACGTGGTATTTACGTCAAGGGGAGTCTACAAATCGGCGTAGCTAAAACGTAAAATTATTACGTTGTAAAAACGAAAAAGTTACGTTGTCACAACGTTTTGACAACGTAATTTGGCTAGTAGGGAACAGTCAAAAGATTGGAAAATCATAGCATATAAAAGTCTGTGGAAGCAGGTACACCACAGGACCTAACCACGATAGACAAGCTCGACTGAGGTTACCAATGATTGAGGTAGATTGACCTTTGTTATAATCATTTACATTATGTTGGAACAATAACTTTCAATGATAAATACACATGTATAGCGAGAACAAGTAAATTTTCAATGAGATGATTATGAGGCCTGCTTTGTACTAGACCAACACGCTTAGTTTGATTTTTATAGTGCTAACTCACTGACTCAATAGTCCGCGGATTGACATGTCGCACCACTTGGACACATTATGACAATGCCGAACTAACCAGTCTTTGCACGTTCTCTTTAATGCTGCGTGCTTAGCGGAAAAGCAACAAATCCACTATATATCGCACTCTAGACGAGTACGCTAACCATTACGCCACCGATGCTGTTGTCATTACCAGACATTTCCATTATTATTATATATATATTCCGAATATTTGATTTGTTTATTTGTTTGCTTGATGGTGTTTAACGCTACTTTCAACAATATTTCAGCTATATCGTGACGGTCAATTTTCAGGTATTGGTGGAGGAAACCTGAGGACCCGGAGAAAACCATCGATCTGTCGCAAATCATTGACAAACTTTATCACATAATGTTGTACACCTCGCCCTGATAGAGATTCGAACTCACAACATCAGTGGTGATAGGCACTGATTGCATAGGAAGTTGTAAATCAACTATAATACGATCACGCCCAATATCAACAAGAGTTGAAACATGTATACCATATATAATAAATTATATATTAAATAATAAATCATGCAATGAATCAAGAAGTGTCTTCTAATAATACAACCATTGTCAATTTAATTAAAATATAATTTTAACGGAAATATTATGTATTCAAAAATGGGAAACGTTCGATGTTCCTGTTTTATGGCCGACAATTACTGGATATCAGCATATCAACTGATCTAAAACACAATTCCTGGTGTACTTATTAGAATTAAACAACAAATGGTATAACATATTGTTCAAAGTGACAGGTTTCACGTCTTCTGTCGTCCGATAACTTTTCACATTGTAATCTTCTTCTCTGAAACCCCTCAGCTAAATGAACTGAAACTTGGTAGGAAGCATTTATGGAAGGTCCTCTATAGGGATTGTTAATTTCATCCGGATCTGTTAACAAACACGGCTCCCATAGACAATTCTTGTTTCTGGTTGGTCGATTTGTAAAAATCTTCTTCTCTGAAACTGCTTAGCCAAATGAACTGATACTTGGTAGGAAGGTTCTGTATTATGTTTCCTCAAAGCAGAATGAAATGTGAGCGACACAGGCTCATTCCACTGAGCCTCTAGTTAAGCGTAAACATGTTAAAATGCACTTACCGTAATTGGTCATGTATGGTATGCATCTATGCGATCCTTGCAAAAGAAGAATGGAACCTTTAAGTTTGATTTATTGGTGTTTATTGTCACTTTCAATAGTATTGCGACTACAAGACTTCTGGGGGGGGGGTGGCGGAGGAAAACCCAGAAATATAAAGCGAAATGATGGGAAAATCCCAGTCCTTTGGTAGGAGTTAGGAAACGTTAATATTTGAGGTGTGTATCTAAGTTCCAACTCAGTCAGTGGTGTTATCCTTGTGGTCAGAAGTATATGACGGTGGACCACTCTACCAGCATGTCCCACTCTATCCTTTATGAGTTCTTGTGTATAATACTCTGACAAATAACCTGGTCAAGCAATTTTCTCTCCAATAAAATGAGTATTGGTATTATGGACATCTGAATAGAGTTAATAAACTGTGATTACATATATGTATTTAAATTCATTTTCACACATATGTGTATGATTGAAAAAAAACCCATATATTATTAATATTAATATTATTTTTCTCTTTGATTTTGATTGGTCTAGTTATAAGTGCCTTGTTTATTTTATATACAAATAAAATAGTGTACGATTGTTGGTGTTCATCAAGTTTTATCACTAAGAGTTATTTCCCTTGTCTTTATGAAATTAGGGATCAATAAAAGGGGCAAATATTATAAGATATGATTTGTTTTCAATTTAATGGTAGGGGCCGTTGTGGTCGTGATCGTATGGTAATCGGATTTACAACTACTATGCAATCAGTGCCTATTATAAACCAATAACGCTGTGAGTTCGAATCCCGTTCATGGCGAGGTGTACTCGATGCAAAGTTATGTGATAAAGATTGTCAATGACTTACTGCTGGTGGGTTTTCTCCGGGTACTCTGATTTACTCCACCAATAAAACTGACCTCCACGATATAGCTGAAATACTGTTGGAATTGGTGTTAATCACCATAACCCTGAATTAAATAGTTAACATGTAACACTTCAGATTCTAGTCCTTTTAGAGCAGTGACAAAGTGAGAAAAAGTTGCATTTTAACAGATTTTAATTTCACTTCATACTATACGGCTGAAAATTGGCATATGGATAACTAAATGCATCCTCTTGCAATTTTTATTTGTCGTCAAAAATTCGCATGGCGCCATTTTTGGGAATTCGACTTTTAGTTACGACATTTGAAATAAAATAGAATAGAAGGTACGCTAGATACATTGATTCGCATTTTAATACTGGGTTGAAAATATATTTCATTTTACCGTATGCAAACTCTATCAACCCAATATTATTCATAATGTATGAAAAATAAAAATTTTAATACTTTGTTAAAAAATTATATCAAAAGAAAACGTGAAATGTCCCTTTATTTTATAGTTCCACTAGGTTTTATTTCTATTTAATATACAAAAATATCTATCACATTGCTAAACAATTGACATACTAGATATGCATTTGATATATTATCTCAATACTTATAAACATTAAGTTGTTATTACCGTCATCAAAATGATTATCGGAGACGATTAAAACACACACTGCAAAATCCTGGATTTAAAACTTCTTCCGGAATCTCATTACCTCCCGACTCGGTCACTATATTTAGTTTGATCAGTCGCGTGCACCAAATTGTCGAATTCACCCTGCTTTATATCTATTTTTTATTTTCATTTGTCTGTATATCCGGTGTTAATTGATTTTTGTAAGTTGTCCGCGAAGTTTTGAAGAGGTTGCAATATTTTATAATCGTAAATAAACGAATTATTAGATTAAAGATGGTTATAATAATAGATATAGGTGTGTATAATTTTTGAAACACGTTAACATATCGGATTGAGTTCTGAAGAGTATTCGGAAAATGTCAAAATGTAAAACTCGGCCCAGTTGTTCAAAGTAGCCAAAACTGTTAATGTTAATTAACTTCGAGAAATGAATAATTTGTCAGAGATATTGTGATGAGGTAGTTAATATATTCACTCATAACAGCAAATCAAGCTTTATGAGCTCGGATGAAATTTGCAATAAATTTATATATGAGTATGGAACTTTAGATCAAATACAAGCTGGTGATATCAAAATGGTTTACCCTGACGTAAGTTGCTGTAAGTCGTACACTAGCAAGCATAACATTGCCGTCTATGTCGGCAGAAAATGTGGTACAACGGGCTCCGATCAGGACAGTACTGTCTCTACTATTTTAACCCTCTCACAGTCTGTTCCCATCGATTGGAATGTTTGTATCTTTTGTAACAATAAAACGCGCAAAAATGTTAAAACTCTTAAGAAAATAGAGTCCATTGAAAGAATAAGTCGCATTCTGGACGCTCCAAATCATTACTCTGACTCGAATATGACTCATAAGACCAAACAGGAACATTTTAAAGAAAGAGCGAAATCCGAAGAACCAACTGATGACCAGCTCCTTCACAGTATCGCCAAAATCATTCGGAATGATATTGCGAAAGTATAATTTTCTACCGAACATGACCCAACACCAGTGGATGCATCTCTCAGCCATTCTTTTCATTCTATACCCAATCCTTTAATACAATTATTCAATTGCGTTGCAAATGACAAGGCTTTCAATGCTGGTGACAATACTCCTGCAATGCAGACAGATGGATTGAGAACATGCTACGAACAAATTGAATGTATAGTGGCCATCAGTCGTAATATGTTATGCCCCTTCATCTTGGCCTCGCCATACAAGCATATCGCGGTTTGATTACAAACAATCAGAAACTCCCGAATAGCAACTCATTGTTACACAGAACTGCGTAGATTCCAAACAAGTGTCGCAAACCATGAACTTGAACATATTAATGGTGATCGGTACATTCGTCCCATAACCTAAGGTGGTCATCTGATTCAAGAGGGTTCAGATAACATTGGCATTAACGCAAAAACAGTAGACGGAAAGAACACGTTCCACTCTCTTTCAATTCAAATCTGTGGACGAACTAGCGGTATGTGCAGAACGTCTTAAACTGATGACACTACCGCCTCGCTCACCGATGCTTTATCCTTCACCAAGCCAAAATCTAGCGTAGAGTCACCACGGCGTACAAATGAGTTTGACAAAATTAAATCCTGTTACAACGGAAAACGTACTATGGATCATCACTAGACTTGTATCCAGAGATGTCATCGTGTTTACCATCCATAGTGAAACCATGACCCAAACAATACCTTACTGAACATGATTCCAATGTCTGTTATCGGAAAAGATGTCCGATGTTACTGATGTTGCATACCCTCCAATTATTGATGCAAAACCGACAGACATATCCACAGTACTTAGGGTTATGAAAACATGTCCTGATATGTCAAACTATGCTGGCCAAGAGCATGCTATCCAAGCATTTGATCAACAACTTTATGCGATATACCAGCAAGTAAAATGGTCAAGACCTGGTATCTTTGAGCCCCACATCCTCAGACTGGATGGTTTTCATAGTCTCTCTACTTTTTTCCGCATTAATTAGGTAAGCTGTGGGCAGATGGAGGCCTTCGCGACTTGTTGGTTGACTGATGTGTATGCCTCTAATACAGTTGAACAAATGTTGATAGGAAAACAATTCAACAGGGCTGGGCTGTCAGGGGATTCACACTTGTATTTTATTCCCTTACATTTATGCATATAGTGACTTTTATACACTTGTATAGAACATTTGACCACTTCGAAGAGATCCATGACGTGTTTCTGGGACTGTCTGTTTGATTTCCATACTAATATACGTGAAATATTTACATGATCAGGAAATTTGTTACCAGGCTGCATGATCAAAGGAAAAACTGTCAAATATATCATCATGACATGAACAAATGGCGTGTGAACATAGCTACAAATCGAGATGCACGGTTGGTCAGATTATCCGCTCTGAAGCAGCACTGAAACAGCATAGTCTTCGAGCATCCCTTCAGACCGAAATCTGGACTACCTTACATGTTACAAAACCCCATATTCCATCACCATTGGAATACAGATGTAGATCTGCTATTTATTTCTGAAACTAAAATTAATTCCTCTTTTAGAAACAGCATTTTTGAGGTAGCAGCCTACAAGCTTGAAAGACACGATAGGGATATACATGGAGGAGGCTTAGCAGCATTCATTAGGACAGACATACCAGCTCGGAGGAGACACGATCTTGAATGTAAAAACTTAGAAAATATCATTTATGAGGTAACTTTGAATAAAACCAAATGGTCCATCGTATGTGTATACAGACCACCTAGCATGTCAGATAAGAAATGTAGTGATCAGTTAACAATCACTATTGACAAATGTAGTACACAATATGATCATTATTTATTGATGGGAGATTTGAACTATGATCTTTTATGTGAAAATAAAGGGAAAACTCTTTTTGTTTTAATGGTACTATTTGATCTTTGTAATCTAATAAAAGAACCTACATGTTTCATGAAAATTTGCAAGAATTCACTTTTAGATGTAATATTAATAAATTCAAAATCTCTGTGTTTTAAAACTTTAAACTTTACAACTGGTATAAGTGATTGTCACAACATGATCAGTACTGTCATCTATAATATAACACCAGCAAATGAAAAACAAAAGATTAAATAAAGAAGCTTTAACAATCTGGGTGTAATTGCTTTAAATGAAGATATGTCTAAGGTAAATATACAGGTACAATCAAATACAAGTACAAATGAGATTGATGTGAATGAAATATATGAAACTTTTGAATCAGATATAAATACTATTTTTGATAAACATGTTCCAACAAAAGAAATGCATAGGAAAAATAATCAGTTGCCATACATGAATAGAGAATTACGTAAAAAATATATAACAAGAAAATGTATTATTCCAAATTCTTAAAAGACTAAAGTTCTAAAAACTGGGAACAGTACAGAATAAGAAGAAATTTAGTAAATAAGTTAAAAAGAAAATCTGAAAATAATTATTTCCAAGAAAGATGCACCGGTGGCTGTAAACAAACTGAGTTCTGGAAAACCATGAAACCCTATTTCTCCAAAAAAATCTTGTGGAACTCAATCTAGAATTATCTTACAAGATAATGATAAAATTGTAACTAAAAATGTTGATGTAGCTGAAGTTTTTAACAAATTTTTCGTAAATGTAGCCCAGGACATCGGCAAAGATTATATTTTCAATAAAAATGACCATCCCAGCTTGCAAAAAATTGAAGATAAAAATTTTGTAAAAAACAGTTTTGAATTTAAATCAACTAATGAAACATTTGTATCTAAAGTCATTGATAACTTTAATGTTAAAAAAGCAACAGGTGTTGATAAAATCTCTGTCAAATTGATGAAACTTGGTAAAATATCACTCTTATCACCAATCACAAATAATAAACATGTCAATAGACTCAGGTATCTTCCCAAATAGACTAAAGGAAGCACAGGTTACACCCCTATTAAAAAACAATATCCTTTTTTAAAAGTAATTATAGGCCTGTCAGCATATTACCTATACCTTTCAAAATATTTGAAAAAGTTCTATCTATTCAATTGTCAGATTTTTTTTATAATATTTTTGACCATTTTTTATGTGCGTTTAACTACTCTTTTAAGACTTTTAGAAGATTGGAAGCAGGCTTTAGATTGTAATGAGTATATAGTAGCAATTTTAATGGATTTGTCGAAGGCATTCGACTGTTTGCCACATGATATTTTAATATGTAAATTGTCAGCGTATGGATTGTCAGATAATGCTACAAAACTCCTGCTATCTTATTTATCTAACAGAAAACAACAAATTAAAATAGGGAATATTGTTAGCACATGGGCAAATATACAGAAAGGTGTTCGCATGGTTCAATTATTTGCCTCTGCTTTTTAATGTATTCATAAATGATATATTTTATTTTATAAAACATTGTGATTTATACAACTATGCAGACGACAACACCCTGTATTCTCTATAACCTGCAGTTCTTATCCTATACACCTTTTATACAGAAAATAACAACCAAAACACAAACTTATGTTTGTTGACTAGCTCGCTACTTGAATATATTTTCTGAGCTGCCGGATTTATTCAATATAAATCAATGTGTTCAATACAATATGATATGTCTCAGTATACAATAACTAAACTAAAAAAAAACGTTGAGTTCACACATAAACTTACAATATACAAAATATTGTTAAATGACTAAAAAATGCACCATTCTAAGTTTGTCTCGTGGCCGACCAGGAAAAAAACATTTTTGGAAACCTGTATCCTTTTGTCAATGCCAGGCGAAACCAAGTGTAGGACCTCACTTGATATAAGAAAGCTCAAAAAATGTATCTGACAAATTAAGAGGAAAAACCACTCTCAGTCCGAAGACTGCGGCTTGAACATTTTGTTTTTGTTTTTGTTTTTTTAGACTAAAATATATCTAAATAAAAATAAACCAAATCCGATTACCTTTGTGTAGCCAACCTCCTAACCTTAAGTCCGAAATTATGCAAATCTGAACCAACATATATATGTATATCAAAATATAATAAAACGGATTATATAAACATATATAACAGACCTAGAAAAATTTGATGTTCACTCAATGAAAGCGTGGCTAGAAATGACTATTCATTCACTAACCATTTAACACAATAATTTTGGCGCCAAAAATTGCATACGCCTCCGAACTATTTCGGGAGAAGACAATACATTCCCGTTATACTTCGTGCCACGGAAATTAATGATTCTTTTCATTCTCCAAATTTTGACGAGGTAGTAAATGTTTTGCAACAAGAAAGTAATATACTCATAAATTGGTTTCATTTTAATTGCATGCAAGCAAATCCAGACAAATTTCAAGCGATTGCAGTTGGTAAAAAGACTTTTGATAAATCACCCATTTTTCAGATTGGAACTGCAAATATATCATGTGATGAGGTAGTTAAACTCTTGGGTGTTGATATTGATTTCATGTTAAATTTTGATTGTCATATTAAAAATATTTGTAAGAAAGCAGTTCAACAATTAAATATATTAAAGCGTATAGGTACAAATCTTAGCAAATTGAACCGGCTTACTATTTTTCACACTTTTTTACTATCAAATTTAAATTTTTGCCCCCTGTCTTGGCATTATTGCTCAGAAACTAATACGAAAAAAAATGAAAAGATACAGGGAAGAGCTCTACGTTTTGCTTACCAGGATTATGAGGCATCTTATGGGAACTTACTGATTAAAGCAAAATGCCAACACAGCATATCAGGAGAATGAGAACAATGACACTGGAAACATTCAAAATTTTAAATGGTCTAGCAACACCTGTATTATCTAATTTAGTTCAAAAACAAGACCATAAATATAATTTTCGATATACAAATCTATTACAGATTCCACAGGTAAAATCATCAAGGTACGGTAAGAGTTCATTTAGGTATGCTGCCCCGGTCTTATGGAATTCACTTCCAGACAATAATAGAAATTGTTCTAATTTCAATGAATTTAAAAATCTTATTTCTTTTTGGAATGGTAAATCCTGTGCATGCATAGCATGTCAAAATTCTTAGTTATTTGTAACGGAGCGGTATACCAAAACTTTCAGTGTTCTGCTTTTATTTTTCTGCTTTGCATTATCATTTTATTTGTGTGCTTTAATTTGTGCTTTGCTTTGCTGTGTTTTTATGTTTCATTGCATTATGTATTACCTGCTTTGTAATATAATTGTGCATGCTTGATAGTTATGAACATGTATGTGCTACTTGTGTCTGCATGGTTCTAACTTCAATGAATTTAAAAATCTTATTTCTTTTTGGAATGGTAAATCCTATACATACATAGCATGTCAACATTCTTAGTTATTTGTGAGGGGCGGTATACCAAAATTTTCAGTGTTCTGCTTTTTATTTTTTTTGCTTTGCATTATTATTTTATTTGTGTGCTTTATTTTGTGATTTGCCTTGCTGTGTTGTTATGTTTCATTGCATTATGTATTACCTGCTTTGCAATTTAATTGTGCATGCTTGATATTTATGAACATGTATGTGCTACTTGTGTCTGTAACTAAATGTATTGTATATGTTTTTATGTAATATTTATATATGTCGGTTCAAAAGCTCATTGCGAGCTTATGTTATATTGTTTGTGTCTTGCCGACTTTAAATAAAACTTATTTGAATTTGAATTTGGCAAAAAGGAAAGGATTCGCTACAACCGGTATACGTTGAAGGACCGATGTCAGCAGACACTTTGCAAGATCTTGTATGTTCATGCAATGGTACATCGCCATGCAAAAAATCATGCGCTTGCTTCGAGGAAAACCTTGCATGTACAGATGTATGCTTCTGCCAAGGGTCAGAATGGTGCAACATGCACAAACGCATACATTGAGAGAGGACATTAGTCAGTAATTGGACAATAAACGTTTCTTGGAACATATTGAAGCTACTCTTATGTTTATGTAATTAGAAGCAAACTTGTTTTCACATGGTTGTGTACGACAGATACAAAGAACCATCTCGAAAAATAGTACATTTTTTGTATACTAGTACCATTCATGTATGCCTACTCTTCAAACTACCCATGATTGTTCGTTTACAAAAATCATCTTACAAGATGCAGAAACTGTTTACCCTTTTCGTGTGCCTTTATACACAAGCAAACTTATATTTTGTGTAGGGTTACTCATTTGCTTTTAATTTTCAGTGTAATGTTTTCATTTGTTTGTCTTCCATCGTCTCATTGTGTCTTTTATTGACGTTGTCTCTATATTATCGTTCTTCATTTTCACTTGGGTTTTTTTTAATTTTAGTTTATTTCATAAATGAGAGAATGTATATAGTGCATCAAATCCACTCAAAAATATTTCAGTTGATTGGATTTCACACATGTTTGATGTTCTAGTCAAGATGTTTCATTTTGTCTCCTTCCCATTACTCAGCTTATGTTAAGTAAAGCATGTTATATTTTTGGGGTTTTTATTATTTTATTTATTGGATACACATCCCTTTGTATACCATTGTATTTCAATTAAATTTCAACAGTAAAATTACTGATAAAGTTGATAATATAATTGGAAAGCAAACAAAAATGTTGTATCTTTTCCTGCGCTTTTCTAAACGTCATAATAAGTAAAAATCAGTCGACGTCTTGTAAATAGATTTTAGTTTTCGGACAAAGGATTGATAAATACCAAGTTGTTTAACCAATAAAAGATTATCATATTATGTTGGACTATACATGTAGATCAACAGTGTTTTAGGTTCAAAAACATAATTTTACTATTGTCAGTATACAGAGAGTATAATACTTATGGATCTATAACCCACATATACTTTGTGAAGGCTGTCATGGTTATGATCATATGGTAGTTGGATCTACAACTACCTGATCAATCAGTGCCTATCACCACGAAGGTTGTGAGTTCAAATCCTTCTCATGACGAGGTGTGCTCGATACAACATTATGTGATAAAGTTTGTCAGTGACTTGCGGAAGGTCGATGGCTTTCTCTGGGTACTCCGGTGTCCTCAACCAATAAAACTGACATTCAAGATATAACTGAACTATTGTTGGAAATGGCGTTAAATGCCATAAACCCAACTATCATATGTGATAAAGTAATATCAAATATCAAACTCATTGGTGATTACCGCCTTTAGATGTGTATAATATGCATTAATGTATTGCATGCATGTTGATTATAAAAATACAAGATACAGTCAAACCTGTTAAAAGAGGTTCAATTCATATGAAATTTTCTATGACAAGAAAAAACAAAGATGACCTTTTAATACATGTGGATGCTTAATAGCGGTGACAACGTAGGCTGGGTTGACTTAGTTGGATGTGCAAATGATATTTCAATTATACCATGGTGGTCAGTTTTGTTTTTAGATAAAACCAGATTACCGGGATGATAGGTCACACGCATTTCATAATTAAATGGCATACTTTATCACATAAGCTTGTATCAGCTACACTTCGCCAACGAAGCACCAGATCTTATCGGTGTTTTATGGCTTAATGGCTCTGTTTGCATTGATATGTGTCAATCGAACTACCATACAATCAGGGCCACATAGGCCCCTTGGTTCAACTTGAAACTAATTTTATATTACATGTACATTGTATGTTATATTGATGATATTTTTCACTTGTTATCATGCTTGATAAATACAATATATGAATATCATGTTGATTTTTATTCTGGCCATGTTGAAAAAAAATATTTGGATTCCATGTTCTTGTATTCAAATATTTATCAGATAAGAGTTTCATTACAGTCTTAACATTTATTGTCAAATACAATGTGTTATGATGCATTTTCGCCCAGTGCTCTGAAAGAATTGAATTTGACTGTTTTTGCCCTGCTGTTGATAAGAGGAGACACAGGGTTTTAGTGATTATACCCCCTTGTTGAGGGACACAGATTTCCTCCCCATTTCTTTACATGGACAGGATGTTGCCGAGTTCACCCCAATCATAGGCAGATGAGTCTTCTGAATGACCCTGTTGTCAATGAGTAGATGAATAATATGTTTCTGGTGTCACCCAGTCGACCAGTGTCCAGGGACAGGGTTTAACAGTTTCAGCCTTGATAAATAGCGGAAAGGACTGGTGGTAATCATGGTTTCACTGTTGTATGTACCTCTCTATTTCGAGAATGGTTTCAACTCTGGTTCTTACTTCTCTATTTCTAGCATTTGGGGTCAAGGTATTATGAACATTTAAACTACACTTTGTTGATCATCAGTACAAAACATTGACGGAATTGGTCAGTGAGGTAGATCGTGGGGTCGAGATAAAACCAAAGACTAAACAAAATTATTATTTTTTATATGTATATTTTTGTTCTTCTCTGCTAAGAACACGACATTAAGGAAGAAGAGTAAAGACTGGATGTTTCGGAGTCGGGATAATTGATATGGGTCGTTTCGCCCAGATTTTCAAATCATAAGTTAATAAATAAAGCAGTATATTTAGTATATTATAATATTATACAATTATAATATATATATAAATATAGCGACTCAGGGGCTGAACAGGATTCGGGGTGAAACGACCAGGATTCTCAATATGTTGTCTGAGTGGACCTACATGTCTACCCGTGAACTAATGTTTTCAGTGCGGTGACTATCAAAATCCAACTGAGCAAAGTTGATCTAGTGCAAAGCGGACATCATCAACGTTTTCTCGCCATCATGTAATTACTGAACATTGCTCACTTAAACAACATTCAGTAAGCCGAACGAGAGGTGTCAATGAAACACTAAGGAAACGACAAGATATATAATGGTTTATTAGTATTAAATAAAAATTATAATATAAATACAAAATATAGAAAAAATATAGAAATATATAAAAATTTATTATATATACAATTTTAATGGGAAAAAAATGGTTTTATTTGGCGATAATTTCCGTTTTCAGAATCTGGTATGTTTAACAATAGTTTGCATTATTCAGAATATGGATATTTCTGATTTGATACCACAACCAATATATTTACATGTAATTGCTGTGCAAAATGTTCATGGTAAAACACCTTAAATACCACCAGCGAAATACATAAACATTTTTTCAAAGTCAGATTTGATTGACAAGCACATTTATTATATCTTCGTCATCACTGCTATCGCTTGACTCACTGTCAGGAAGAGGGTCGGCCTTGAGTGTCAGGTCTATGACTGCTTACGGTGCATTGTTGCGTTCTGCACGAATACAAAACTTGCGACTTGGCTTGGTGAATCTACGTATTCAAGTGACTTGTGTCCCTGTTAAATTAAAAACTTGATTAATTACAAATTGAGATTTTAAATAAATCGTATATTCAGCTAATGTAATCTAATGGACGATAATCCATAGACAGACAAAATTCAACACAAGACACAGAACGAAGTCAAACAAAAAACACAACGCATAAAACTATAAGATGAGCAACACTAACCCCCACGAAAAAACGAACGTGAATACAGGTGCGATGGCATGGGTAAAACATGTGTAAGAATTCATATTTCATCAAAGAAGCTTTCTAAAACGATTGATGTGATATAAAAAATATTGTCTATGCTGTTTTGGTTTGGTTTATGGGGTTTAACGCCACTTTCAAAAATATTTCAGTTATATCGTGGCGGTCAGTTTTATTGGTGGAGGAAACCGGAGTACCCAGAGAGAACCAACGACCTATAGCAAGTCACTGACAAACTTTATCACATAATGTTGTATTGATTACACCTCGCCATGAACGGGGTTCGAACACACAATTTTAGTGGTGATAGGCGTTGATTGTGCATGTAGTTGTAAATTCAACTAGCATGCGATCACAACCACGGTGGCCACTGTCTATGTTGGATATGCTACCTTAAACCCACATAATAATGTAGGTATTATTAAAACTAAGCTTCTCAGGTATAGGTGATCTAAGCCGATTTTGGCTATTCTGTTGAAGTATCTGTGTCACAAATGACCAGTGATATGCTCCGTTTATCGTATTCACAACCTGATCCTTTCCTCAAGAGGAATACGACAGGTGCCACATGTGGAGCAGGAACTGCTTACCCTTCCGGAGGACCTGAGTTCACTCTCGGTTTTAAGTGGAGTTCGTATTGTTCGATCTTTAGTTTTCTGTGTAAAGTTTTGTAGATCGATGTTTGTGTTTTTGTCCTTTTTCTTTTGGGCATTGTGCTGTCTGTCCTTCTTCGATTTACGGCTTCCTATGATCCCTTTGACATCTTCAAACATTTCTTAGTGAACATAATACAATATCATTTTCCCTTACAAATCATAGTTTCAATCAGTTTACTTTTTCTCAAGTAGCGTCCAAGGTACAACAAATGCAAGTTTCCATAACAGTGAGTGATTGATGTTTAATGCCAAATGGGAAATTTGCCAGCTATATCATGGCGAATCACTAAAAGCCTTAAGGTGTAGTATAAATTTTCTTTGGCGATTATAATCACAACAGAATATTTTCCTGCACTCTTTTAAAAATAGTGCCTACTTATACCACTATTACATATGACAATTAGTAAAATATAAATATAAATATAAATATAAATATAAATATAAATAAAAATATAAATATAAATATAAATACAAATATTGAGTTATGACTATTTTTCTATAATTATTATAATTATTATCAATATAAGTGTGTAAATATAGTACCGAAGATTCTTGATGTTGAATATGGGATCTGATGCCTGCCGAATTGGTAGACTGCAATGGTGCTACGTCTGTAAAAAAACATTTTGATTATGATATAAATAATACAATAATGAAATACATTTGTATCTAAATAAAAGTCTGGCAACCCAACTGTTCATTTCCAAAGAGCCTTCATTACAAATTAGAAGACGAAAATAAACGAATAAACATTAGAAAAAACCAAAGGGCAATCCAGACACACAGGCAACATTGGACACAAGACACAGGGTGAAGACAAACAAAGCAATTAAACACAACACAGTAAACAAAAAAGTTGAATAATACGGACCCTACCAAAAATAAACACAAAAAAACAAACGGGGGTGCTCACGAAAGGTAGGAAACTCCTGCTTCTGATAAGACACCTGTTATGCTATTCATATGGTCAAGACTTCTTTGACACCACTATATGAAACAAAACACAAATAGCATAAATAAGACATGAACCATGTACAAACAACTAGGGATGATTAAAAATGATATTAATGTTTTTAACAAATACCTAATACTGATCCTGTTTGCATTGCAGCATTTCTAGCCTGTGAAATTGCTGGAGAATTGGTAGTATTATTATCATCATCATTGTTGTTGATCTGGTGAACTGTATTTCCTGAAAACAATACGAGTAAATATTATAAAGAATGCGCAATGCACCAATGGATTGGGGTTATGGTGTTTAACGCCACTTTCAACAATATTTCAGTTATATCGTGGTGGTCAGTTTTTTTTTGGTGGATAAAACCGGAATTCCTGGATAACACCACCAATCTGCCGCAAGTCGCTGACAAACGTTATCACAAAATGCTGTATCGAGTACACCCCGCTTGTGTGGGATTCGAGATGATAGTTACTGATTTCTTAGGTAGTTGAAATCTAACTACCATACGATCACGACCACGACGGCTCCGTATTGCACCAAGTAATTTAACTTACATATACTAAATACGCATTCTGATATTGATATCGAAGAGTTGGTTATTTCGTCCAGCACAACAATTAGACAAATAAACATTAGAGAATACAGAAGGGGCAATCAAAAGTGGACAACCCAGAGAAACTGGTAACACGGGGTACACAAGACGAAGGAAAACAAAACAAAAACACAACACAACACAAGTTGGACCCCACTGTACCCAAGCAAACACAACTATCATAAATAAGACATGAGCCATCCTACTTTCGGAGGAGTAGCACAACGAGGAGGAGAAAATATTACCAGTATTCTGAGGTTCCCTCGTGGTTTGTTGCAATTCAGATATAGATATAAGTTGGGTTACAGTGAACCTGCTGACAACTTCTACCGGTATTTCTTGGATTCAGTTGCATATATTATGAACAGTAATACTTACTTTATAAGATATGGGCCATCGTAGTCGTATGGTAGTTGAATTAACAATTGCATGTGCAATCAGTGCCTATCACCACTAACGTTGTAAGTTCTAACCCCGCTCATGGCGAGGTGTACTAGTGATACAGTTTGTTAGTGACTTGCGGCAGAAAGGTTCGTTTTCCCGGTTTCCATTAAAACTGATCGCCACGATATAACTGAAACATTGTTGAAAGTGGCGCTAAACACCATAAGCAAACTAAACCAAACCTTATATGATAAATGCATGTGTATTTAATGTATAAAGGCTTTAAGGGTTAGAGATGATCTCGTTTTCTTTCATTTGATTAAAAACTTACATCATATATTTATATTATTATCCGTTACTACGAAATAATTCTGCAGCCCTTTTACAAAAATTGTTACGATAACTATTTATTGTAAATGCAAAATTAAGATCATGAAAAGCTTTACAAAAAAAACTTTACGATAACCGTACGTGCATGCAAAATTTGTCGTAAGTCTACGACTAAACCTACCCACTCTTATGTGTAAAGAAATGTTGGAGAAAACCGAAGGGGCATTCAAGGATGCAAAATCCAGACACTGGCAACATTGGGTACACAAGACACAGAACAAAGACAAACAAAACAAAACAAACAACACAGAAAACTAAAAAGATGAGAAACACAGACACCACCAAATACCGGGTATTAACCCCGGTACTCATGAAGGGTAAGCCGTTCATGCCTCTTATAGGACGTCCGGCATGTTACTTATATAGTCCAGACGTATTTGACACCACTATGCCCAAACAAACACAAAACTAGAGGCTCCCAGGATCCCGTAATCGCTCACCTGATTTTCAATTTGACATCGAAAGTTGATAGAAAATGGGGGTGTTGCACATAATTTTGAAAGTGGGCCACCCAAAGATCCTTTTAGCTCAAATTGCTAAGCAAAATATTTTGATGTGATTTTTATCTCATAATATTCCTAAATGGAATAAACTGGCTGAAAAAAATCTCACAGAAAAACCCAGAATATATATCAAACTACTCATTGCCATGTAGCTGCAGTTACAATTTGAATTCATTTTGATTTGTATTAAAGCAGACATTGACAACTAAAGAAATTTCTATTTTTAGTAACAGTAGCCAAGGTCTATCCCTGCTAGGTTTGGTTTAATTTGGTTCAGCGGTTTCAGAGGAAAAGATTTAAATGTGATCTGTTATCAAAATATGCCTAATTTGCATAATCGGTATTAAATCGGCTGAAAGAAAACTTTCCACAGAAAATCCCGGAATATATGTTAAACTACTCATTGCCATGTAGCTGCAGTTAAATGTTGAGCTCATTTTGGTTTATACTAAAGCAGCAATGGACAATTGAAGAAATTTTTATTTTTAGTAACAGCAGTCATCTTGAATGGAGGGCGGAGCTGTCGGACACAATTTTGAAAGGGACCCACCCAAGGACCATCCCTGCCAGGTTTGGTGTAATTTGGTTCAGCGGTTTCAGAGGAAAGATTTAAATGTGATCTTTTATCAAAATATGCCTAATTTGCATAATCGGTATAAATCGACTGAAAGAAAAATTTCACAGAAAAACTCGGAATTTATGTTAAACTACTCATTGCCATGTAGCTGCAGTTAAAATTAAACTCATTTTGATTTATAATAAAGCAGCACTGGACAATTGAAGAAATTTCTATTTTCAGTAATAGCAACCATCTTGAATGGAGGGCGGGACTATCGGATATAATTGTGAAAGGGACTCTCCCAAGGACCATCCCTGCCAGGTTTGGTTTAATTTGGCTCAGCGGTTTCAGAGGAAAAGATTTAAATGCCATCGTTTATCAAAATATGCCTAATTTGCATAATCGGTATAAATCGGCTGAAAGAAAAATGTCACAGAAAAATCCGGAATATATGCTAAACTACTCATTTCCATGTGGCTGCAGTAAAAATTTGAGCTCATTTAGATTTATTATAAAGCAGCAATGGACAATTGAAGAAATTTCTATCATTAGTAACAGCAGCCATCTTGAATTGAGGGCGGATCTGTCGTACACAGTTTTGAAAGGGACCCACCCAAGGACCATCCCTGCCATGTTTGGTTTAATTTGGTTCAGGGGTTTCAGAAGAGAAGATTTAAATGTGAAAGTTTACGACGTACGACGGACGGACGAACGACGGACGCCAAGTGATGGCAAAAGCTGCCAGGTGAGCTAAAAAGAAATATTTTTAGCAAATACAAATCTGTATAGTCTCTGATTTCGGGTTGATATTTGGTGACATTCACACTTTTTGACAGCTTAAGAAAGAAAAGGGAAGACGAGGTCGGGATTAACCTCAATTGGTTTCAAATCTAAATGCGCACATAAGAAAACCAATCCATCCCATAAATACGAAATGACTCTTATAAAAAACCTTTCTATACATGTTTCATTGTGACACGCCTTCGAGACGTGTAGTTGACGCTACATCACGAATATCTAAAGCATGTTCAACGGGAAATGTTCTCTAAAGTTGGAGATAAATAAAGACTAACTTCGATAAACAGCCTGTATCACTGCTAAATGATAATAGTGGTGTCCAACACATGTTGTGCTATGTTTTTGTTTTGTTTGTCTTCGTCCTGTGTACCCTATATTGCCAGTTTCTCTGGATTGTCCATTTTTTATTATCCCTTCGGTATTCTCTAACGTTTATTTATTTATCACATATTCAATAGTGATGGCTGATTTAACACTACTTTCAACAATATTTCAGATATGTCGTGGAAGTCAGTTGATCATAGTGGATAAAACCATATTACCCCGAGAGAGCCACTGTTCCTGCTACAAGTCACTGATAAACTTGATCACACAAGGTTTTCTCTAATTCAAAAGTACAATAGTAATATATCCGATATAGACACTGATTACATAGGTATATAATTTGAAATGTTACTCACTTTTCATCAAAAGCAAATATACACCAATGACAGCAAGGATACCCAGCATCACAATTGAAATTGACAGGACAGACACTAAATACAAAATCTTGTCTGAAATATGAAGAAAAATACACAATCTTGTCTGAAATATGAAGCAAAATACACAATCTTGTCTGAAATATGTACCTACTATAAGCTATTATGCACATTTCAATACCAGTAAAGTATTGTTTACCTTCTTATCTAGTGGTCAATCTGTCCGTCAGTCCACCATGATATGCACTGGCTTGCACTGTATTTTATGTTCTGCTACTATCTCCAATGAAATGTGCACTTGTGTGTGTTTATAGTTACCCTAAATATGTTCATATTTTATCATGTGTTTTTATACGTGCGGCCTTATGTAATCATTAGATAGAAATTTGTTTATGTTGTTAGTTGAGGTGAATTCGTTGAAAGTTTTTTTTTTATTGTTGATTCCTTCTTGGCCACTGGAGACCAACAAGAGTGGACAGAGCTGGGATCTCTTTAACCGATTTCCCCCGCCATATTATATGCCTTTACAAGTCGGGACATAGATTTGTATGTAATATCTCATATTAAATTAAATCTTCAACAGTTCCCTTTTTCTACAAGTCCGTCATAAATAGCCAACGTAACTCCATAAGGAGTCACGTTCATATGGAAACGAAGGACTTGGTATTTGGAGCTTTATGACAAAATAGAGCTGAATGGAGCGACATCTCTCCCATAGCACTATAAAACCATGTCATGTTGGTTTAGTACAAAGTAGCCATTCTCTTCATATCTTTCGATACCAGGGGGCATCGTGGTCATGATAGTATGGTAGTTGAAATATATAACTACCTAATGCAATCAGTACCTATTACCACTAAATTTGTGATTTCGAATACCGCTCATGGCGAAGTGTACTCGATACAACATTATGTGATAAAGTTTGTCAGAGTCTTGTGACAGGTAGGTGGTTTTCTGCAGGTACACCGGTTCCACCAGCAATAAAACTGACCACCACGATATAACTGATATATTGTTGAAATTGGCGTTAAACACCACAAACCAACCAAACGAAGAATAAAATATGATGTCTAAAGTTTCTTGAAATTTGGAACAAATTTAAAAAAAATTGCACCTTGGTTACCCATTCTCTATCCAGAGTTGTCGTTCCTGCTACGCTACACAACATCTCTGTCAACGCTCATTTTACAAGATTTTTTTTAAATTTAGAAACGGTAAAAAAAATGTACTTAAAATTGTTTCAATTATTGTAAATATCATTAAAGATGAAAATAAATCACTCATTTCAAATCAATTCTCTCTTAAAAATGATTTCCCCCCCACTTCTTGGAGAACTATTTCGCGGAGGTAAAAATTAAAAAGTTAAAAACGATCACAAATCATTTTTTAGAGAGAATTGTTTCTAAATTTTACAAAAATCTTGTAAAATGGGCATTGACAGAGATGGAGTGTAGCGTAGCAGGAACGACAACTCTGGATAGAGAATGCTTGATTACCATGGCAACGTCCGCCATTTTCAATTTTATCAACAGGCCAAATGCTTCCACACACTACGGTGAATATTCCTACTATGTTTCATGAAGTTTGATGAAAGAAATCATTTTTCTTTTAAAGTTTGTCCAACCGATTCCGATTTTGTTGGCTTATCTCGTTCCACTAGATGTGGATGTTGTTCCTATCAAGTTTCATCAATTTCTGTTCGTTCCTTTTTTATTTCCATGGCAACTGCGGCAAGTTTGTCCTATCAATTCTGATTTCTTTTTTGGCTTATCTCGTTCCACTAGATGTGGATGTGACAGGAAACATTACTGCAAAAATTTGTGAAGTTTGGAGTGAATTTAACATTTTTTGCACCTTGGTTACCATGACAACGGCCGCCATTTTGAATTTTTTTCAACCCCCAAAAGCTGTGGATATTCCTCCAAAGTTTCATGAAGTTTGATGAAAGAAATCCAAATTATTTTTAAATCCCACCTTTTTTGTTTACATGGCAACTGCGGCAAAGTTTGCCCAACCGATTCCGATTTGGCTTATCTCGTTCCACTAGATGTGGATGTTGTTCCTGTCAAATTTTATCAATTTCTGTTTGGCGAGTAACCTGCTATGATCATTTTTGTGTTTTTCAATTTTTTAGCATTTTGGCCGTTTCCATAGCAACGGCAGCCATTTTGAAAAAATCAACCCTTAAAAGCACAACTTCACATGGCATATGATATTCCTACAAGGTTTCATATAGTTTGATCAAGGCATCTCCGAGAAATCGAGCGGACAAAAATGTGTAGAAGAAGAAAAAGAATAATATTAATAGTGAAAAGGAAACATAGAATAGCAATACGTCACCCGACAGCAGTCGGGGTGACGTAATAATAAGAATAATAATAAGAAACAGAGCAAACACAATATATTAGTGCATATCACCACTAACGTTGTGAGATCGAATCCCACTCAGGTGAGGTGTACTCGATAAAACATTATGTGATAAAGTTTGTCAGCGACAGGTCGGCGGTTTTCTCCAGTTTCGTCCACCAATAAAACTGACCGCCACGATATAACTGAAATATTGTTGAAAGTGGCGTTTAACACCACAACCCTTACCCTAACTCTAACCCTACGTTCAATTTCATTGCTACATTTCACTATTGGGTTAGGCTTTGGAAATTGTAATTATATTGTCAGTCTCGACCGCAACAAGCTGTATGTTTAATAATCTTTGTCAAATTAACTATAAACTTGATTCGTCAGTTTATTTTCTTTTTACGAAGGGTGTCACTAATAGAGCAGGAAGTGCTTACTCTTATGGAGCACATGAGTTCACCGCCAGTGTTTAGGGGGGTTCGTGTTGATCAATCTTTAGTTTTCTGTGTAGTGTTTTGTAGATCGTTGTTTGTCCTTTTGTCCTTTTTCATTTGGCCATTGTGTTGTCTGTCCTTCGATTTACGGATTCTGATTGCCCTTATTTGGTGTCTTCAAATTCTTCTTAGATGTTAGATTAGGAAGTTCAACGTTGTATTTCAAAGAATAAACATGTAGTACTTTTAAGTCGAGTTTGTGTTAAGGCTTGGTAATAGGTTTGAGTTTATTCTCATGTTGCGCATAATATACAATGCAAAGGCGAAATACTCACCATGACTTCCATTCGTGACCTCTCGTTGACATTTGTGTATATATAAAACACAATCACAGTAATCTGATGACTCAAAATTCTTTAAAAATACATTCCATTTTTTAAAGAAATCCTTGTACATATGTTTTGCAGTGTTTGTGGAAAAAATTGATCCGCAATCACATGATACGGGATAACTACAGTTTCCGTAAGCTATGTTATGGAATGAGTTGTTAGTGGATTGTTCTTTTTCACTTCCTGAAACGATGTTATTGGGATCTTCTTTTTTCCTCCCTGAAAATATACCATTTCATAAAGAATAAAGTTGATAGAAATAATATTAACAGTATCAGAGTAATACAATTTGTTGTATTGCTACTGTTACGAATCTCGAATTTATTATTATTCTATAAATTGTTTTTGCTAAAAAAAAAAACACATAAAGAACAAAATGTCATGTTGATATTGAACCAACGTTGATACTACGTCCAACGTTAATTTTCTATATTATTTCAATATAATTAAAATTACCCTCCTTCTTATATATGTCGATTTCGTTAGACCTTGGTGCGTGACATATTAGAAAAAGGAGGGGGCAATATAAAATCAAATTTTAATTAGATTCACGTTATTTCAACGCTGAAATGTCGCTGTTTTGATGCTTGAAATATTTTACAATAAGATTATTTTTTATTATCTTGAATAAGAAAGTTGAAATTAAAATGTCATTACTTACATGTCAGATTTAATTGAAGTGTAATATTTGCTGTGAAGCACTGATCCATATTCAAAACGGAACACGTGACATTTTGAATAATTCCCCGGATGTTTGTTGATTCTTCATTTGTACGTCTGTGTACTTGTGTATACGTAGTAGCTATATCAGTATCGTCAACAATACACAAAACATTCCTCAGATGTTCATCCAATGCGTTGTTGTCAGTTTATGAGTTTTGACTTTCCCTTTGTAAGATTGTTCGGAGTTCGGTAATTTTGTTATTACCTTTATTTTTTTCACTGGACAGATTCATTTCCAGGGGTACATCTGCAATATCAACATGCTAGTTTGCGACAAAATGGTGGCTTATGCTCAATAGGAGTGAGTGAGTGATTATTGTTTAACGCCAAATGAGCAATTTTTCAGCTACATCATAGCGAGAACAAGTTACATTCAATGAAATGATGATGATACCCGCTTTGTTCTAGACCAACACGCTGAGTTTGATTTGTATAGTGCTAGGTCACTGAAACAACAGTCTGTGGGTAGACATGTCGTTCCATTCGGACACATTATTTTGATTCCGAGCCAACCAGTCTTTGCTCTTACTCCTTGATACTGCGTGCTTAGTGGAGAAGCAACACATACCAACTTTGTAGTCTTTAGTTTGACCCGATCAGGGCTTCAACCCACGATCTACCACACTAAAGGCGAACACACTAACCATTATATCACCGACTTGGTTGCTCAATAGGAGATTCTGGTGTTTGAAAATACAGTTCCTAAATAATATAATTATTATCAAACCAAAACTGATTTCCCACTCAAAGCTGACCTTGGTATCCTGATTAGGCCCTTTTGTTTTCATGGTCCCAAAGATTTTAAAATTATTTTGCTTTCCAATCTTTCGATTTTGAACGTGTCTGATGAAGGTTCTCTCAGAAACGCGCATTGCGCAGTAAATTAGATATCTATGTATTTATTAAAAACATAAGAACACAGATGGGAACATCTATGAATTAAACAAATGTAATACTAGTATTACTGTGAGCACAGCTCACTAAGATATTCCCCCGCTCCCCACATCTGTCCAACCTATTTCCATAACCAAAACATTACGGATTGTTCCGACCAAAAATGAAAGGGACCCTCCTCTCTTGACCGGTAAGCTGCTGATAAAATTTCAAAACATTCTGAGAAACACTACTCAAGTTATCATACGACACAGGGTAAAAATCCTATTTTCCGTCATATCAAGTCCAATAACTCTGGAACGGCAAAAGTGAAAATCGTCAAAAATGATAGGGATCCTCCTCTTTTCACCAGTAAACAGCTGATAAAATTTTAAAAGATTCTAAGAAACACAACTCAAGTTATCGTACGACATTGGATTTGTCTACAGACGGACGGACGAACAGATGGACATGGTGAAACCAGTATACCCCCCCTACAACTTCGTTGGGGGGGTATAATAAAACAAATAGTTAAAACATTAAAATGAAGTCAAAAGTACAAACTGAATGCAGATTCAATATCAACCAAAGTCAATATAATATTAACATTGATATCTAACTTAGTGCACACGGAGCAACACTGACTCATCAGGCAGGCTCATGATCAAAAGATTGGATATCCCAATAATTTAAAAGAAGAGTTTGAAGATACCAAAGGGGCAATCAGAATCCATATATCAAAGATTTGATTTGATTTATGGTGTGTTAACGCCACTATCAGCAGTATTTCAGCTATATCATGGCGACCAGTTTTAGTGGTGGAGGAAGCCACAGTCCCCGGAGAGAACCACCGACCCGGGGCAAGAAACTGGTAAACTTGATCACTTGCGGCTGCGAGTCGAGTGCACCCTTTTTTGTAATTCACAAAGCTGAGCGCGAACCCACGCCGTATTGGTGATAGGCTTGCATGAGCAGTTAGATCCAACGACCTAACTCATTGAGCCACCCGGACCTCTATCGAAGAAGAACAGACAACATAATGGCCAAAAGAAAAAGTACAAAAGGACAAACAACGATCTACAAAACATACATATAAAACTAAAGATCGAGTAACACGAACCCCACTAAAAACCGCATCTTCGCTAGCCAAGGGTTACGATCTGCTCCTCTCCTCTCCACACTTGGCAGATTAAGTCGGAATTTCGCGTCCTCACGGTATTGTTTTCTATTCGATGCAGCAGTGGGTGGCTGAGTCCAATCAAAATGCGTCTAACAAAATATCACGCATCGATCACATGTAGAGAAAGAAAAATGTAAACAATGGTGACATGTAGAGAAAACTGTAGACTTTGTCATGAATCTTTGCCCCCCAAACACAGAAGAACGATATTTACAGAAACTTTTAAAGTATTTGCCCAATTAATATTTTCTCCCTTCGAACAGGTAATAGTACAACCGTTCTCATTGGTTGATAATGATGTAATGCAAATGGGCTGAACTTCATAAATCCACTAGAGGGCGATACGCGGGAATTACAAAATTCTGACTTAATCGGCCAAGGGTGGAGAGGAAAGGAGCGGATCGCAACCCTTGACTAGCGAAGATGTAAACACCGGGGGTGAACTCAGGTGCTCCGGTAGGGTAGGCAGTTCCTATCTCAATTCAAAACTTATTATTTGGCTCTGGTAACTTAACAGACGAAAACAATTTAATAGTGTTTAGAAATGTACAAAAATGTATACATCATGCCAATAGATTTTGGTGTCAGATATGAAATTATACTCTGTATTCAGGATGATATCATACATTTGCACTCAATCCCCTTCCCTCTTCTGTATGTATACATTTATTATATATGTAACTTACTGTCATTTTCATATTTATGTGTACAACATTATTGTATGGAGAGGATGTACTAAGATGATATAACTTGTTTCCAATCCAATTGTACATTTATAAGACAATGCAATATGTTTAAACGAAACCTCGAAAACTAAAAGTCCACCAACAGAGGTATCCACCAAATGATAGCAATAAAAATGCTACATGGCTATTCTTATGCTTCGCTTGATTGTACAAACTCTTCACATAAAGCTGAAAGGGCCGCTGTGGCCATGATCGTATGGTAGTTGGATTCACAACTACATATACAAGCAGTGCATATCACCCACAGGCACTTGTTTCATTCAAAAAATATATGCCCCCTCCTCTTCCTTACTTCAAGGTAAATATCTGCCCTTTTCCCCTTCTCCACTTCACCTCTGTATCTGTATGTCTGTATAAAGTACGTCGATGGATCCACTTCTAGATTTTACTTCGACGCAGTGGGGTTCGCTATGCGACTTAGTAAGAATGTTGGAGAGCAGTTTTGAAGCTCTCCAAACTGGACTGGTTTACTGTGTTATCGTCGAGATGGTTCCAGTCTAATACTGTCTTTATGATGAAAGAGTTTTTAAATGGTTCCGTGTTCGCCCTTTGGTATACTAGGCCCTTAGAGTTATTGATGACACTATTTTCTACTATGTTTTGTGATATAAAGTCCGAATATTGTCTGGATTTTATTAATCTTTTTGGTCTAGTTTTGGATACAAAATCAGAGGGAGAAATTGTCGGTACCAGGCCCTCAACCACTTTGAACATAAATGTTAGACGTTGGGCTGTTCTTCTTTTCTCTAGCGTTGGTAATTCTAGATCTATGAGCATTTTGGTTATGCAGCCTGGTTCTCTTGTTTTGTAGTCACCTGTGATGAACCTGGCTGCTTGATGTATGCGCTCTAGCCTATCAACGTCTGTTTTGAGATATGGGGCCCAAATTATACCTCCATAGTCCATTATGGATCTTACTAACGTGATATATGCAGTCATCTGCAAACAGACGGACTTGTGATTTGACAGCATCCGGTAGGTAATTTATGTGACATAAAAATAATATAGGTCCCAATGCTGTGGCTTGGGGGACTCCAGAATTCGCAGTGGCTTCGCTAGATTTTTCTCCTTCGAGTACTACTAGCTACTCGCATTTTTCTTTTGGTTAGGAACGATGTTAGCCAGCTATGTATAGGGCCTCTTACTCCATACTCAATATTTTTCGCTTATTTGTGATCCTTTCGCTGACCCAATTATATCGCTACACTCCCCTAAATATTTCTCTTTTAGACTGCCACATTTAAATATAACTACCGGGTCCCCCTCAGACTTTCACACTTGCGATGTACAAACTTTCCAAAAGTAGTGGAAATGTTTCATTTCCGGCAAGTTCAAATGCATACGGAGCTAAGATTAAAATAGTACGTTTATCTTTGTGTAAAGAAACACAGACAATTTCTCTCGCAGACAAAAAGTTAATACAGGTCAAACTCGAACAAACCACTGAAACTTTCCTTCCATTCCATGATGGCTCGCATGTATCCAGATGTATCAAAACTTCAAAATCTAAGTCACTGAGACGCTTCAAATATATAGTGCACCCATTATTTAAAGCGCTCTATCGAAATACTAGACGAAAATACAAAACCAAGAAAGGGAAAACCAGAAATTCCGGATTTTTAGACGGAATAGAAAAAAAATAACTTGCGTTTGTTTTTCACCAAAACTGTCTTAAAACCTACCCGCACGCGGACGCAAAGCAAAGAAAAACACAACTTAGGCCAGGGCGAGGTGTACAACAGTATGTGATAAAATTTGTCAGTGACTTACGACAGGTCGGTGGTTTTCTCGGGTACTCCGTTTCCACCACCAATAAAACTGACCGTCATGATATATAATTGAAATATTGAAATATGGTTGAAAGTGGCGTTAAACACCATCAAATAAACAAGCAATCATATAAAGCTGAACGTTACCGGGTTCAAATTGATTTACTCTAAAGTGATCTGATCTTTTACTTTTAATGTTCTTTCGATGGATACTTTTTTGTATATTCGTTTTGTTGTAATATGATATCGAACACATGGTAAGCTATTTTGCACATTGACTTATCGCCCGGCTTGTAACAAGAGTGCCACGAGGGGTGCCACATGTGAAGAGTTCACTTCGGTTTTTAGTGGGCTTCTTGTTGCTCAGTTTTCTGTGTTTGTTTGTTCCTTTGTTGTTTTTATCTTGGTCTTTGTGTTTTCTTTCCTTTTTCGATTATGGCTTCCGATTACCCCTTTGATATCTTCCAACTTTTCTAACATCGAAATGACATGATATCATTTAATTGTTGACGAGAAGTAAATAGTATCACTGAACAACAGCCTAGTTTGTCTTTCAAGCTTGCTTTAAAACATGATCGAATTATCTTTGCATCATTAGGAAAAGACACAAATTTCCTATATATATTTAAAAAAAAATTATTATAAAAACACCAAATGGCTGGTATTTTAAAGGAGGTGATTTGTTACTCGAAAATCAAATACCCCAACAACAACACATTGTTAATGGATACCTTGTAATTTCCATATAAAATAAAAGGTTTTTTTTCGAGTAATAAATGTTGTTGGAACTGTCTGATGATGTGGTATTTTTTTCATTTATATATCTTCTTTAATAAACTAGTACCTATTCAATAGGTATATCAATTTAAAATTATTGTTTATTCTGCCATACATGTTTTGGCCAAAAGATGTCTTAAATTAAGAAGAGTTTGAAGATACTAAACACCGGGATGAACTCAGGTGCCCCGGAACAGTTAGGAGTTACCTAAGTCTACAATAAAACAAAAATCTACTATATTAGTAAAATTTAAAGCTTAAGCATGTTTTACTTACCACACATATGTATGTTGAAAAACTCTTCAACTAGTTGGTTATCATGGGTACCTGAACATATATACATGCCTTCATCACGAACACTGAAATTAACTATCTGCAGAATTGATTTGTCAGCTCCATAATGACTAGAAATCCTAAATTTCCCTTCTCCGTCACCAACCGTGTCTCGAACAACAAAAAATGTATTTGAATTTCTCCAGGTTATGGTGCTGTTTGATTTCCCTTGTAAGGGCAGACAACTTCTGCTGTGGTATTTGGTTTAATGTACATTTCAATATAACCAGAAGCAAACCCTATTAAAACATAAATAATATATGCATATCGTCTCCATCTGTTTAAAATCACATCTCTCACTTATTCTCCTTTACTGTTTACTGGTATGTCACGTCGTGAGAGATCTGAAGAAACCACATAGAAGATCACAGTAGGGTTAACCTGTGTTAGCTTCATTGATTTTGGTGTCTTAACGCCACTTTCAGCAATATTTCAGCTATATCATGGCGACCAGTGTTAGTGGGGGAAGAAGCCGGAATACCCGAAGAGAACCACCGACCATGGGCAAGCAACTGGTAAACTTTATCACTTGCGGCTGCGAGTCGAGTGCACCCTTTTTGTAATTTACAAAGCCGGGCGCGAACCCACTCCGTATTGGCAATAGGTTTGTATGAGTTGTTAGGTAATCCAATTACCTAACTCATTGAGCCACTCGGGCCCTCCTGTGTTAGCGTCCAATGAAAATGTTATATGATTTAAAAGTAAACTGTTGTGAGCAATACGAGTGGTCGATAAATGTCATTACATGTATGTATCATATCAATAAATATTCATGACATGATATAGGGTCACTCGCATGTGACTCGTATTGTTGCTTTCTCCAGATCTCTCACGCCGCTACATATCAGTTAAGGGGGAGTGAAAATGAGATAATAGATTTTAATCAGATTTATGTCGTCGTGTCTTGTATTTCCTCCTTTTGATTTTAATCAGTGACTATCAATACTATTGTGTTTACCTCCGTAGTGTAATCCATTACAGCTGATTACGATTACAAATTTCGACTACACAAATTCTGGTTCCCCCTTTTCTGATGTGGTAAGGTGTACTCGATATAACCGTCTGTGATCAACTGAGTTTGAAAAAAGTTGATTTAACAACGTGTACGAAATAATCAAATCCAATGTGTGTCTATGGGCTTGTTTTTGTCAGAACTGACACTTGCTATTTCACAACGGACATTTGGTTTATACAGTGAAACCTGTCTAATCAGACATTACGCTGAACCAAACAATTATGTCGGATTTGACGGGGTGTCGGAATAATCGGGGGTAAGTATTACGAGAACAAATGTTGTTCTCAGTTCGGTCAATTTAACAACGTATTTATTATTTTTTGTCATAGAAAGTATCATTACTACCCGAGGAAAAAACAATATTGACACACAAATTGAACGCAAATACTTGTTCAGTTCGTCTTTACCTCCAGTTTAGTGTAGGAGGGTTCATATCTTATTTACGTTATTTGTGTTTGCTTGCGTATAGTGGTGTCCAACACATATTGTGTTATGTTTTTGTTTTGTTTTTTCTTCGTGTTATGTACCCTATGTTGTCAGTATCTCTGGATTGTCCATATTGGTATTCTCTAACGTTTATTTAATCAAGAATAAAATCAGGTCAATAATAATAATAGTGATCGTACTCTATCAATTATTATAAGTAGACCAAAAAAAAAAACAAGGAGAAAATGAATTATTAATTCATTCTTACATTTTACAAAGGTGCAAAATGCGAACAAAAAGTTGAAAATTATTATATCATATTCGGAATGTACAATTGGGAAACTGCCAATCAAAGACTTCCTTATAGTATATAGAACAATATTCCTTACCATATTTCCAAAACCCAAATACGATCAGCAACGTTCCAAGCTGAGATACCATTGTTCTAAAATATATTAAGGAAGTATTAAATCTTCAAATAGAATAAGTCAAATATTAGAATGAAGTTGCATGTTTAGTCAATGGATATCACAGCTATTGCTATTAGGTTTATATACACACACACGCACGCACAGACATACAGACATGCAGAAAAAAACAATAACTGAACCGTAAATAAAAGAGAAACTTGTCTGGAATGTCCGTGTAGAAATTTCGTAATTTTGTACAGCAAATACAAATTATAATCTTTGGTTTTAACCATGGTTCGACACCTCCATCCTCCACATACGATACGAGAACACTAAGCATTAATTCCACTAGACGGTCTCCATTTTGAATGAGTTTTTTTTTAAATTTGAAATTAAGATTAATCCACAAGACATTGTTTGTCGATTATGCATCTAATAAAAACACATTCGTTGGTACAAAATGCCTGTTTTGTTTTGAATAAGGGAACGACCATTTAACTTGAACGGGGGGGGGGGGGGGTTAAGGTTTTTTTCTAAAAAAAATATTCTGATTCCCAATGTCGCTGAAAAAAATATTCTGATGTTGGTGGGGAAAAACAAATAATCTGATTCAGAGTTTTTGTCATATAACCTAATGTTACATTCTGGGAAAAAAAATCGCACTCTGTGCGACAAAAAAAAATATTATAACTCTTATGTTGTCCAAAAAAAAATTTCGAAACGAAACAAAAAACCATAACCCCTTCAAGTTAAATGGTCGGTCCCTAAGTGATTTTTGCTTACCACCAAGTAAATAAATCATGGCGACAATAATTTATATTTCGAAGAGATTATGAGAATGTCCACTTTGTACTAGAACAACATGCTAATTGCACTGTAACAGCAGTCTGCGGGTAGATAAATTGCTCCACTGAGACACATTATCGTAACTTCGAGCCAACCAGTTTTTGTCCATACTCTGAAATTATGCGTGCTAAGAGGAGAAACAAAAAATACCAATTTTACTGCCTTTGAATTAGGGACCATCGTGATCGTATGATAGTTGGATTTACAACTACCTATGTAATGAGTGTCTATCGCCACTGAAGTTGTCAACTCGAATCCTGCTCAGGAGATATATACTCGATACAACACTATGTGATAAAGTTTGTCAGTGACCTGCGACAGGGCGTTGGTTTTCTTCGTGCACTCCGCTTACCTCCACCAATAAAACTGACCTCCATGATATAACTCAAATATTGTTGAAAGTAGCATCAAACACCATAACCCTAACCCCTAATCCTGTCTTTGATTTGATCTGACAGCACACGAGGCGAGCATGCTAAGCATAACACCGTCAATGAAGTTCTGTTAATTCATAGTGTATAGTTTTAAAGATAAATGTTTACATACCTTAGTCCTCTAATTTACAACCAGAAGAACTGGAATTTATATGAAAATGACACATTGATTGATATGAATCAATTTTAAGGAAATATGGAGAGGAAATTGGCAAAACAAACAGGAAATTAACAATCGATTAATTATGATATAAGTATGAATTCATTCATATAATTGAGAGATTGTTCTAAATGGTACCAGGAAAATATATATATATACGAAAATTTTGTCATTCAACGAAGTGTTTAATTCTTTATCACTTTGTTTTGTGTACTTGGTGTTGTTTTACAAACCATTTTAGACGTTTATATATATATATATATATATATATAATAAAAAAAAATTGGGTGACGGACCGGTCCATATACTGCCATATGACCCTCAGTGCCATGAACTATTTTCTATATATATATATATAAACGTCTAAAATGGTTTGTAAATCAACACAAAGTACACAAAACAAAGTGATAAAGAATTAAACACTTCGTTGAATGACAAAATGTTCGTCCCACCGAGGGACTTTATCAATGTCTAATTAAATAAAATCTCGAAACAATATAACGACTCTTCAAATTTCAAAAAAAATAATTGACGGTCCATGTACGGGTCAAAAGAACCAGAAGATGTACATATGAAACTACATGCATAAAAGAATGGAAATCCTACATATAAATTAATAAAAATACAATAACAATAATATAAATACACACGGTATAATACCCAAACTCATTCAAAAAAACGGCCCGCCACAGTGTGGAATATATACTTTGGGCCAATAGAGCAAACTGTATGTCCTAATACGACTGGAGGAGACCAACAAAAATAGGAGTCAAGAGAGGATATTACTTTTTCTCATTGATTCCATTCGGTGATAAGGTCTTAAGTTTACTAATCCAGAAGCTTTCCCTTTCCTGTCTGCTTTTATCATCCCACTTGGGGTTATGGTCAATTATGGTGACCTTCAGTTTGCCGAAAGAATCATGGTGGCCCGTCGATCTGAGATGTCTGCTGCGTGGAAGGTCAGGTTTGCAATTTGCATCGCTTCTGTGGCCATTCAAGCGTTTACTAAGTTGTTGTTTAGTTTCTCCGATGTATTGAAGACCACAAATTGCACATTCCAGGAGGTAGATAATATTTTCTGTCTTGCAGTTGGCATTGCAGTATATGATGATTGTTTCTCCTGTATGTGTGCTGCTCAATATGTGTGTGCATTGGATTTTTTTGCACGTCATACATCGTCTCGAATCACATTTTTGACACTGACCATTGCAGGCAGATCGAGGGGAGATGTCAGCTCTCACCAAGATGTCTTTCAAACTTTTGGGATTCCTGAAGGCCAATACGGCTGGTACTTTGAAGATTTTACACAGTTCTGTGTGTTTTTGTATGGTTGTCCAGTGTTCACGAACGATGTTGGATAAATTACTGAGCGCAGGATGGTATGTGATGACAAGTGACGCTCTCAGGGGCGGATCCAAGGGGGGGCGCCCGGCGCCCCCCCCCCCCCCCCCCCCCCCCGCCCCCCCTCTAAAATTGGAAAAAAATATGACTCTTTTGCGTAAAATCGTGATTTTTCACACGAAATATCTCAAAATTTTTCGTGCTTCCCTCCGCTCGGCGCAATCTTTTTAAGTGCGCCCCCCCCCCTAACTTGAAATCCTGGATCCGCCCCTGACTCTGTTGTTCGCGTTCTTTTCTTTATATTGGATGAGGTCTTTTCTGTCAATACCACTTGCTTTGTTAAAACAATGGTTAATGCTCGCATTGTTGTAACCCCTCTTTTTCAGATGATATTTCAGTTCCCCAAGCCGTTTTTTGGTGGTTTGTTCGTTGGAGCAGATGCGTTTGATTCGGAGAGCTTGGATGTACGGAATACTTTTGGTGCAATGCTTAGGATGACAACTCTGTGGGGACAGGTACTGATGTTTATCTGTCGGTTTGTTGTATATGTCAGTTGACATAATACCATTTTCACATGTGGTGTAAGTATCCAGAAAGGAGATGTTATTTCTAGATGTTTCAGGTGTGAATTTTATAGTGGGGTGAACATTGTCGGCATGGTCAAAGAAACGATTGAGGTTTTCTTCCGACTCGGTCCACTTCATGACAACGTTGTCTATGAAACGAAAACAGGAAAGTGGCTTGTGAGGTGCAGATTGTATGATTAGTTTTTCAAGTTTTCCCATGAAGATGTTGGCGTATGAAGGTGCCATCTTTGCTCCCATAGCTGTTCCGTTGATTTGTAAAAAGTGCTCTCCATTAAATGTAAGATTGTTATGCTTCAGTACCAATGTGAGCAACTGGACAAGACATTCCGTTGGTGGTTCTTTATCGGCTCTTTGGTCCCAGGCCTCTCAACGTGCTTCGATACCGTCATTATGTGGGATGTTAGTGTATAATGACGTAACGTCCATCGAAACAAGAATGGTCCCCGAAGGAAGGGGATTCATGGATTCCATTTTTTTAAGATAATCAGTGGTGTCTTTCAAATGTGAGGGTAACGCTTCTACATCAGGTCGAAGGTGGAAATCGACGAATTCGGAGATTTTTTCTGTGGGGTGCCCATTTGCTGAAACAATGGGTCTCCCGGGGTGATTGACTTTATGAATTTTAGGTAATATATAGAAGCGTCCGACTTTGGGTTTGTCTGGTTTCAAATAATCGAAAGTGTTCTTGTCGATATGACTATTTTCTTTCATAATTTTTAGCTCCTGTGTTATTTTAGTGCTGAATTCTTCCGTGGGGTCAGAGTCCAGTTTTTTGTAAAATCTTTCATCCGTCAGTTGTCTGTTTGCCTGCTCTAAATAATCTACTTTGTCCATAACAACAACTGTGCTACCCTTGTCTGCTGACTTTATGACAATGTCATCCCTTTCCTTTAATTCTTGTAGCGCACCTTTTTTCTGCTGGAGTGAGGTTGTTATGGGTTGGTATGTTCGTGCTGGTTGCTGTCTGGACATCATTTTTGACTAAATGAATAAAGGATTCTAAAGTTGTATTTTTGCTGGGTTTTGGAATCCATGAACTTTTTTTCTTATGCCTAGGAAGGGGGATCTCATTATCATCTTCCGAATCGGACGACCCATCTACAGGACAGTCTCACTCTTTGGCTGAGAAATATTCTTTAATTCGAAGAGATCTAGCAAATTTGTCGAGATCAGCTGATAGTTGCTCCTCATTGATTTTGTTGGGGGTGGGACAGAAATTAAGTCCCTTAGAGAGTATACGAATTTCAGCAGGTTTTAGATCTTTTGATGACAAATTGACGACTGTGTCATTTTGGTCTCTATTAATTTCGTTGTGTCTTGAAAATCTTCGTTTCCGCCTTGTCGTTTCCCCAGAAGTGACAGATAATTCTGATGGTATATTTTTGTTCTGGTTGATACCATCCCTAAAGAATTTCTTACGTTGTTTCTCTCACAACTTTAGGCTTTGAATATTGTGGATATCTTGCAGACGTTCGTTAATATTGTTGGTATCCGAGAACGTCAAAGATTTTTTAGGTCAGTTTTGATGTTCGTAATAGTTTTATCCAGAACCTCGAGATTGTGTACATTGTTCTGGTACAATAGAATAAGGAGACGGGTGGAACAGTCAAAGAGTCCCATCGTTCCAAAAATCTATTTTATTTCCAACCAGTGCTTTGTGGTGTTAACTTGATAAATAGCCCTTTTGGTATAATATTATTAGCAATATATGCCCGCAAATTAGATACGTGATGTACTGTACTAATTTGTTTGAGAGTTAATTTTCTAAGTTTTTTCAAATAAAATACATAGCTCATGATGTGCAGAGCTGTAAGATCGGTCGGATTATGTAATGTAACATAATACTGACTAGGAAAGAAATAACATATACAACGTCTGAAAAACCAGTCAACGATCAAGCTTACGGGGTGTTGGATCGTTACGGTATAACGATACTATACAAGTAAAACAATTATAATGGTTTGTAAAACAACACCAAGTACGCAAAACAAAGTGATAAAGAATTAAACACTTCGTTGAATGACGAAAAGATTAATCGTTGACTGGTTTTGCAGACGTTGTATATATGTGGTCGAGTGGATTAGGGTGCTGGACATAAGGCTAAGCGATCGGTGCTACAGTGTATCAATGTTGTGAGTTCAAATCCCGTCGAGGGAAGAAGAACAATTTCACAGCTTAAAGATCTAATTCTAACACTGTTTGATTTAATTTTCAGACGTATATATATATATATATATATATATATATATAATATATATATAGAAGTCTAGAAGATTGGCAACGATACCGATAAAGATGTTACAAAAAATATATTGTCAAAATTTCGATCAACAAATGACCTTCTTCAATGTCTTTCAAAATTAAACTGAGTGTGTAAAGATTAGACTTCTATTATATATATCAAAAGAGCACAATAAATGATATAGGGAGTGGATGTGGTCGAGTGGTCTAGGGCGCTGGACGTAGTGTATCAATGGTGTGGGTTCAAATCCCGTCGAGGGAAGAACAAAAATGTGACAGCTCTAAAATCTAATTCTAACACTGTTTGGTTTAATTTTCAGACGTATATATATATATATCATTTATTGAGAACTGTTGATACTAAAAAGGAAAATGTTTTACAATTAAAGATAGTCTAATGTAACAATATTGCTGTTATGATGACACCCCCCTCCCCCCACCCCAAATATAAGTATATTTATGAAATGAATTCTGAAACTGAAGTCATGTTAGCACAACTTAGCAATATTCAGGATCAGCAGTGTATGGAGATTACATTTCACAACTCATACGTTATTCTAGAGTTTGTACCAAGTACAGTGACTTTGTGGACAGAGCTCAGCTGCTCACGCAAAAGCTACTCAAACAAGGTTGCTCCTAGGTTAATGTCCTCGCTACAAATATTCTACGATCGTCATCACAATCGAGTTGACCGTTAAGAAATATCCATATCTCAAATGGCAATGGGTTTTTTACTTTTTACGTAGATGTTTTCTTTCCTCTATCACTGTGAAGACTTTTACCGGACTTGACTGTTTAGCACGGCGAGTGTCTTATAAAAAATGACTTCACCTCTGGTTTTGTGGTGGGTCAATGTTGCTCATCTGTGTAGTTGTTTATGTTGTCCTGTTGTGTGTCTTTACGTTCTTAGTTCCGTTACGATTTCCACATAAAACGATGTTCGGTTCGCCTTTGCCTCCAGTTGTTTGAGGAGAGCTGATGTCTTATTGTGTTTTGTGTGTATGTTTGTGTATACATATTGATATCCAGCATTTTGCTGTTGCTCATCTTTTTAGCTTTCAATATTTTGTTTTTTGTTTTGTTTGTCTTCGTCCTGTGTCGTATGTGCCTACTGTTGCCAATTTCTCTGGATTGTCAATTTTTGATCCTTTCGGGTTTCTTTAATGTTTAATTAGCCTATTATAATTAAGTGAGTGAGTGGTTGTAGTTTAGCGCCAACTCAGCAATTTTCCAGCTATATCATGGTGAGAACAAGTTAATGTTCAATGAGATGATAATGAGGTCGGCTTTGTACTAGACCAACACGATTAGTTGGATATTTGTATAGTGTTAGATCACTGAAACAACAGTCTGCAGATAGACATGTCGCTCCACTCGGACACGTTATCCTGATTACGATTCTTTCTCCTTAACGCTGCCAGCTGATGACAACGTTGTCAATGCCCTGAAGACATCCGTTCTGAAACCTGGTCACGCCAAGTGGATCATCTCTATCCACAGTAAGATGGAAAACCGCAAAGACCTGATACAGCTTGGTTTCCGTAAGGCTGGTTTGTCATAGACCATATAGACTGTTAAATGTGATATTAATGTAGTGCTCAATAACTTTATTGAAACTTAGTGCTTTTTGTATTTTCTTTATCATGTATTATCGTGATTGTGTGAAAGGTTCATAAAATAAAAAAATAAAACAATACTTCTTTATTTTATTTCATCAATAAATAAGTATTACTAGTAAAATAAGCATGTTGAAATACAGATATGTAGAACCAGACAAATACACATAAAATGAACACTTCATTATGCCACCATTACATCAACATTTATTACCGGAAGTTGTTAATATCTTTTCACAAATAAACATTTCTGCCATATTTACACATTCATTCAAAATCAAATCATTCGCAAACATGTTCATATGTATCATAACCCATCAACAGGTATGCTCGTACTTATTTCGTCATTACAATTACCAACAACGAACATAATTAAAACTTGATTTAGAAACTATTAATTCGGACTCACATTCAGATTAAATTCAAACCAAGCACAATATTTTGTAAAGGTCATTACTCTTAAACCACATGTATCAATTTGACAATAAATCAAGTTAATGGCCGTTATAGTGATTTCAGTACTCTTCGTTGCAGTGTTGACATCTGTCGTTTAGAGCAGACGACTTTTAATAAATATAGGAAATATAATTATAAGAGCAAACACATGCATGACCAAATATGTTACATAAAACAATCAAAAAGAGGTTACGTAGTCGCCGGGACGGCATTCAGTATTTGCCGAATGCAGAGATGCACTTAATATGCATACAGACTACACTTAAATCTTATGGATGACCAGATGTACACTCTACAAATCCAATACAATATTTCATAATAAAATATTACATGTAGCTGCACAATTAAATCGATTTGCTAATTAGCTACACCTGTCGAGACTTTGTACTGATGGCCCTCAAATTGCAATCAGGGTGCATAATCCATATGTCCATTTGTACATACCCTTATCCCCCTCATGCACAATTATGCATGCCCTAGGGATGACCTCTATTAAAAAGCGTGGGAAATTGGATCTATACAGATGGCCTTGCCTACTGATGATCTACAAAACATTACATAGAAAACTAAGGATGGAGTAACACGAACCCCACACGGATGACTAAGCAGTTCCTACACCACATGTGGCACTCGTCCGTTACTTTTTACAACCCGATGATAAGTCATGAATGAGGAAAGGTTATGATTGTGATTACGACAAGTTGAACATATACGTGGTCGTTTGTGACACTGGTATCCAGCAAAGGTCAGGTGTTTGGATCAACGAAATATAAAACGAACCATGAAAACAAAACTTACACCTTACTAAATATTTACAAAGTGTTTTCAATGGAACCCTTTTCAGGTGATAGTAAAGAATGTTTTTAGTGTATCTTTGATTTCATAATCAACGTAACGTGAATCTGGTCATCATCGGAATGAATGTGGTCATCAGATTTGATGTTCAAATTTGATCTTTTTTCCTTTCGAATAGATCTACGTCTACTTCTCACTACAAAATAATTATATAATTAATGTTTTTTGTTAAATGTAGAGTGAACAGTATTTAAATTATATTCATGATTAGAACATGTATCGGCACTGTCATGGTTTATTATATGTATTTGTTATTGAAATTTACATTTCTTAAATCATGTAATTATTAAAAATTATAACTAAGATTCTCTTCCCTCAGGCACATATGGCCTTAGACGATTTTTGCTGTCATTTGTAGGCCATTTGGTTTTCTTGCTCTCTAAGACATTTAGATTATTTGGCTTTCCAACATTTCGACTTTGTGAGCATACTTGATGAAGGTTATTCCAGAAACGCGTACTTCACAAAGGGTGAATTGCGTATTTGATTTGTACAGTACAATCAAAGAAATTTGTTATGAGATTTGAACTGAAAAATGTTGTAATAAAGTGGATGATTTTTCTCAAATGTAACTTATTTAGATAAAACAAAATAATACGACTATAGCGAAGCCAAATTATCCCGAGCAAGTCGTTTCTTAGATAACGTCAGGTACGCATTGGAACCCGTTAGTAATATCCCGGATAACTGAAAAACTTGGATATTCGGGTACTCTCGGGTGAAAATTGAGCGTCCCTTCGAATTCGATGCAACTATCTATTTCTTATTATATATATTTTTTTTTTTTGTTCAGAAACTACCCCTTTACCACGGGGCAAACATCAGCGGGGTACCAATGTTTGCGTCTAATAATCGTAAATGAACAAATGCATTAAAATTAGCATAAATCATACACGAACATTTTCATCAAAGAACAAAAAATATATCAAAATCATTGTGATAAAAGTCATAATATATTATCAAAGAAAAAATTGTGTCATTCTTCATTAAAACAATATTATATACAATGGTATTATAATTGCACTTAATTATAAGTAAAATATAAAAATTACATATAAAATAACAGAAACACAATATTAAGCGAGTTCCTGATCATCGACACATGACTCAATTAAAATAGCCCGAAGGGGAGTGCACTATGTCTTCAACCCTGACCACTATATGGCATAGTCATTGCTAACATAACATTATTATTACTATTATGCTGACTGTTATATGTAGACAAAATATATTGAGAACTATTACAATAAAGAAGGTCCTGATATTGGTGACTAATATATTGGATCAGATAGTCTTGAAAGTGTGAGAATATTCTTTGTTTCATTTAAGGCTTTAAAAATATAGAGATGTTTGAAATTTGAAATTTAATTAACAACAATAACAAGTATTACAAAACAGTAACAGGAATAATAGGCGACTATGATAGATTGACAGATTGGATCCACCCCCTTGCACGTGGACTAGCTATATATAGCTTGACAGACAGCTGAAAATCCAACCTTCCTGAAAATCCAACCTTCCCCGCGTGAAACTGGCATAGTAGATGTACTATTTTCGCATTGTATATCAACGCTATATAATTCTGTGTGATATATGCCAAAATTTCGTATGAACTTATATTACAGAAGAAATTTACAGAAAGCATAATAATACAACATAGACGACGAAACCGCATCGGTTGTTTAATGGTTAGCATATTCGTCTGGAGTGTGATAGATCGTGGGTCTGAGCTCTGGTCGGATCAAACCATAAACTATAAAACTGTTCTTTGTTGCTTCTCCGGTAAGATTGTCTCATTAAGAAGAATGGGCAAAGACCGGTTGGCCCCAAGTGAGGAAACATCTCTCCCGCGGACTGTTGTTTCATTGAGTTAGCACTCTGCGTGTTGTTATATTACAAAGCGGATATCAGAATCATCTCATTGAAATGTGACTTGTTCTAGTCATAATACAGCTGAAAAATTGCCCATTTGGAATTAAACAATAATCACTCACTCACTTTTAGACAGACGTTCGAAGTATACATAATAATGTAAAAAAAATAATATTTCCTTACTTGTGTAGAATATAACCACCACAATAAGACATACTAGTATTGAAACAACCGAAGTGACACCCGACGAAACAATGCAATTGTCTGTTGTGTAATATTCGATTGAGTGTGCTGTATCCAGTCGTATTGCCACCATCGCCTCTTACCTCTGCAATAAACAATATGTCTTTATGCTTAGTCATACAATTGATTGAAGTTGACATACAATGTACTTAATTATGTTAATTTTAATTTACATTTTACAAGTGTCAGAATTGTTGTTAAATTATTGGTTATTTCAGAGAATATGACATCATGGGTATCATTCTATTTTCGTACATCAACATTTGAAAATGTACTATATCTTTTTATCAGTTTTCTAACGTATACAGCGATACAATGGGAATTGAAAACTAACGTCATTGCACGTATGTCGAATTGATTACTATTTTAAAAGAACTTAAGTTTCCTCCAATGTCTAGTTCACCACCGGTTGTTGGTAGGTCCGTGTTGCTCATCGTTTTAGTTTTCAGTATTATGTCTCTTATTTTGTTTGTCTTCGTCTTGTGTCTTGTGTACACAATGTTGCTTGTGTGTCTTGATTGTCCATTCTTGATTACCCCTTCGGTTTTCTCTAGCGTTTATTTAGTATAAGGTACCCTAGTGTTTTAGTATAATTGTTCATGTTTTATTGATGCTATTTGTATTTATTTACTATAATTGTGTTCAACACGATTTACATACGAGCTAGATAATAGCTTTACACTAACACAACTGGTGCCACTTGTGGAACAGGAACTATTTACCGTTCCGAAGTACCTCAATTCACCCCTAGTTTTTCAGTGAAGTTCGTGTTGCTCTTTAGGTTTTTGCATAGTGTTTTGTATATCCATTTGTTCTTTTTCTTACGGCCATTGCATTGTATGTCCTTCTTCGACTTGCGATTTTTGATTACCTCTTTGGTATCTTCAAACTTTTCATAAAATTAAATTTGTTTCCAAAAAAATATCCTGAAGTCAATTCATGTCCAATTTTAATAGGTTTTTTTTATCAACAAAAGCAGAAAAGTATGTAGTATATAGATGTTATTTTCAAATAATAATCTTAAGAAGCGTGTTTTAAAATCTTCATGATTGCCCCTTTGGTATCTTCAATATTTTCTTAATATCATTTATGCTTAGCATTCTATCTTGTTTACATTATTATGTTTCAGCAATGTGGTAAATACTATACAGTACAACCTGAACTCGAAATAACATGATGTGATAAAATATTACGGACGAAGGGGCGGACGGTGGTTTCTCTATTTCTATCAACATTAACAATGGCCGTCACGATTATAATTCACATTTTCTTAAAAGTAACGTTTAATACCAAATAATTCAATTTGATGTGAATACTGCAATCTCATTGGCTGATCCGCCGGGAGAAAAAATTGGTTATACTTGATAACCTGGTTTCGCGGTTTATTAAGCATCAACTGCCCCAAATCAGATTATCAAGTATAACCTGTTCAAAATATTTTAATATTCCTTTATTATTAAAATCATATACTAGTACCTGTACAGTTCAGCATTGGCTCTCCAGAGGTGTTGACAATATTATATTCATTTCCAATATAACACAACAATGTCGGTTTCTTGCCGCAGTCATTATCAACAATGTTAAAGCTTGCTTCATATGTTGCATTGAAAAATACGTCACGTTTCACAGATGTTAAAGTTTCGTTAACAAATACTGTTCGCTCCTGAAAAATGATATATTTATATATATATGTAGTTCCCGATTGAACATTTACCCGCCATGGGTTACCTCTCCTTCATTCTCATTCTGTATCACAAAGCTAACGATATTCTGAAGTCTATTATGTCTGTTGTCTGAGACTGTTTAACAATGACATTTAAGAGAAAAAGACACTGAATGTAGATCCAATTGTCTAATAAAGTAACTACCACTGTTAAGTTAAAACTATAATTTTGTCATTAATTAAGAAATTGTAAGTTCTGTATAATGGATTGAGTGTTCCATTTCAGTCATATCATGGCGAGAACAAGTTACATTTCGACGAGGTGAAATGTAATAGACCAAAACGCTGAGTTAGATTTTTATAATGTTAACCAACTGGAACATCAGTCCCTTCACTAGGACACACTATCTTAATTCTGAGCCAACCAGCCTTTCTTCTTATTCCTTAATGGTGCGTGCTTAGCGGAGAAATAGGAAATGTCTATGGTTTGACCCGACTGTGGCTCGAACATACGATTTACCTCACTCGTGTCGAGTACGCTAACAATTACACCTCTGATGCGGCATTCGTGCGTCTCAAGTGATTGCAGACATTTGACAACCTATGTATCACATACTGACTTTCAGAATTAAGAATTTGTGTGCGAGACCAAATGTAGAATTGTTCTGTCTTTGCTAAGAAGTGAACAGGGGATGAAGGCAGGTGCTCCGGAGGGGTAAGCAGTTCTTCCTGCACCACTAGTGATACCCCTTCTGTTACTCCTAAGCTAACTTTTGTTTGTTTTGTTGTTCATTATTTAGTAGGCTTGTTCCTTAGATAGAACATATCTACTTTTAGTACTCTGTAGTTTTCATTGCGCTACCCGCACTATCCACAAATCTTCATCTATATTGTGGAGACTAGGCTTAAGAATCTAGTTTTAGTGGAATGTCACCGAGCGTTGTTACTTACTTGAAATATAAAACTTGTACATATAATGTCATTTAGATTTTCTTACCCCAATGACGATAGAACACTCTGGAAGCGGATATACTCTCTCAACATGTATGTAAATTGAGAGCATTTCATTGTATTGTTGAATATGTGTGTCCACTCTTAAGGGAGGAACTGCAATAATAAAACAAATACATGTTTATGCTTCCTAAAATCAACCAACACTGGCCGGAAGTCAATTGTGAAAATCGCGATATCGCTGACAACGGAAACAGTGAGATCTCATTTACCGTTTTAACTCCGTCACATTTTTGTACTTGTCCAAAGCCAGCACCAGGATTTCCATCGGCATATTATGGTATTTTTGTGTTCAATAATTTGAAGTGAGAGGTGGTTGTGCGCTTTGTTGATACAAGTGGAAGTGTTGGTCATCGCTGTTGACACTTTCTTTCCACAATATTCATTTAATGTACCGAATAGTAAATATTTACGACTAAATGTATAGTATATAAAACATGCAGCCATAGAGTATATTTATTTCTTATTGGTTATAATCTTTCGTAGTGTTGTTGTGTCACTCAGATGAAGAACTATAGAAGCATTATCTGTGACATCCTTACATTACATAGACAATAATAGTGCAGTTTCTTAAGCTATAATGTTTTTGTGTATGAGGCTGACAAACTAGGATAAAGGCGAGGTTTACAGAGTCTTTCCCCAGTATTGCGACGAATACACATAAACTTTATATTTGAAGACACTGCATCAATAGTGTGCTATCGTAGAGAAAAATCAGATCAATCCATCGACGTTTACATTTTGAATTAAATAGTAAAATTATATAGTTATCCCTTAAATGCCCCTTTTGATATTATCTGTCAACAGGAAGTGAACTGGATTTACAACTAGGTTCCCACAACTCAACATGTTACATGTAACAAGGGTACCAGAAAAGCTATATTTCCTTCAGTGACAGTATATAAAAAAAATTATCCAGTCAATGCAATTTACCTGCTCAAATAAAATTAGAGTAAAATAAGATTAATGATTACCGATGATGTAAGCGAGCAATACAACGTCATTTTCAATTTTTAACGTTGAGCAAAAACAATCAATCAATGTTAAAATATGATGGATTTGTGAATAATATGTGAATGATAGCTGAATTAACTTGAAAGGGGTCTTTTGGTCGCGATCGTATGATAGTTGGATTTACAACTACCAGCGCAATCAGTGTATATCACCAACGTTGTGAGTTCGAATCCCGATCATGACGAGATGTACTCGATACAATATTATATGATAAAGTTTGTCAGTAACTGGCGACCGGTCGTAGTTTTCCTCCACCCATATTACTACTGTAGCTACTCACGATTGGTTTCTCATTATTGACATAACAACAGCAATTACTTTTGGTGACGGATCAGTTATTGCAGAAACAATATAAAGTAAACCCAGTATTGTATCAAATGTACTAATCAATGCACTTACCTATGAAGTCTTTATCATTTAGAGCAAGACGTTTTGTGTAGGACTTGAAACCACATGAACATGTATAGTTAATGTTGAGATCTGACTCAGTATAGTTTTTAATAACAAGAGAAAACTCCGTGGATGACAAGTTCGTGCTATCCTCATATTTTGTTGCATCTACAGACACACCATTGTAAAGCAGTAACTTGTTCTTATGACCGCGGAACCACTGACGAACCTGACATACACCTCTTCTGTCTGTTTTACAGGTTAATATAATATTGTCTCCATAAATTACAGGTTTGTTTGACACTATCCAGTAAACTAAAAAATAAAAAAATATACAAGCTGTGAATTTACGATTATAATTCTGTTATAATAATAAATTGACTATAATTTTATTAACCTATGCACATCAATATACCATCCCATTAATAGGTTGATTAAATTGATTTAACAAAAGCTATACAAAGTGATTTTGAATTTTATAAAGAAAGGTTTGTAACAGTTATGTGGCCAGTTGCTGACGTCCGGGACTTGTGAGTAAAGAGTTATCGAAAAAAACATCCTGTAACAGATGCATAAAAGATTAAAAAATAATTTGAAAAGCACACAGAATTGTTGAAAAAAACATTACTGGTAAAAAATAACACCGTTGACAGCCTCCCAAAATCGGCGAAAGTACCATTCCAAAAGCGCATTGCATTCATTGTTCACTACATTCGTAAGACTTCAGCCATATCTGATCCTGTTTAGGTTCTTTGGTTTTCTTGCTTATTTGGCTTTCTAATATGTTGTCCTTGATGATACCTGATAAAGGTTGACAGAAACGCGTCGTGTGCAAACAATTGAATATCTATGTGTTTTTACTTTTCATTGTATTTCTCCTATTTTGCACGATATTCTAGATATATTGATAAATTTCCAACTCCTGTGCAGTAACCTCCGACAGATTATTGGAATTCTACACGTACTACATTTTCCTCCACCAATAAATCAAATCTAACCGCTACAATATATCTGAAATATTGTTGAATTGGATTTAGATACCCATATACTTATAGATTCTCATACCGCTACCAGTGGTTTACGATATTTCTCCACTCAAATTGCAAAACTCGGGCTTTTGCGAGAGCTTTACAATTTGAAAATTAACTATCGATTGTAATCCACTGGTAGCAGAAGGAGAATATGTTTATCCTATTACCAAAGCTTCCAAAGTTTCTAATTTCCGTCGTTAATGACGTCGAATTTGGTGGAACTTTCCATGCAGAAATTTTACCACCGTGATTGAAAATATTAACCAACTGGATAAACACGCTAAGAATAGGATGAACGAGTATACTTTGCAGTATTAATGATTAGCATTTGTTGACATTTCTTATCTGTTAACGTACCTTTGCTGGCTGCCTGAACCCAACACAATATAAAAACGACCACATGCAGTTCCATCAATCACAATAAATTTCGCAGTGAATTTCTTTCTGCTGAAACACATGAAATATGGTTACTTCATAATTTGAAAATTACATAAACATTTCATACAAAGGGTGAAAAAAAATATTCAGAGTTTGACGGAAGATAATCTCCCTACCTTAGGTTCACCGTACTTGCAAACGTTCAGATGATCTAAACAAAATATCCCAAGAATCCAGATCATCTGTGCGTGCATCCCACTTTATTATGGCTGGAAATCAAATACTACATAGTGTATATCCCTTCAGCAAATTACATGGGGAGGATGGAGGAAATTGGATTGGACTTATTCACAAAATTGTAACTTGGTTACAAATTTGTCAATTTTATTTCATTGCCAGTCAGAAATATACATTAGGATTCAGATTCCAAAGCAATCCAAAATGAGGTGGTGCTATGTAATTTCTGTTATCTTCTACTTAATTACAAAGGTACCATTGTGGTCGTGATTGCATGGTAGTTGGATTTATAACTACCTATGCAATCAGTGCCTATCACCACTAACGTTTTGAGTTCGAACCCCTCTCAGGCGAGGTGTATTCGATACAATATTATGTGGTAAAGTTGGTCAGTGTTTTGCGACAGGTATGTGGTTTTCTCCCGGTAATTTGGTTTCCTCCAACAATAAAGCTGACCACCACGATATAACTGAAATATTATTGAAAGAGGGCGTTAAACACCATACACCCCTCTTCTTAATTACTGTATTCATAAACATAGTTAAATTAAAACCCTTCCGCCAATAACTTGATAAAATACTTCAAATATAAATACTCTCCAAACGCAACTCGCCGGAAAGAAAATCAGCTCTGTAATACTTCTACATGAATATCTCTAAGATAAAATTTACAAAACGTAAACTCAGAAGTTCAATTTGCAGTCTATGGAACTGATTTAATTGATGCTCCCTTAAGAATAGCACAGGAATGTCAAATAGCTCTAGTTAAGTGTGCTTTGAATTACAAATAGTCATTGACATACGCTAATTTAAATGGTCTGAACAATCCAAATGAAAATCCAATGAGAAATTGTTTGTGATGTAATAGCTTTATGTGACTCCTTCAACCTCAATAAATTTGTGTAATTTTCATAATGAAGAAGACATCTTTTATGCTCAAGTAATTTATTGTCTTAAAAAACTATTGAACCAAAATGATCTTACCTGTCTTGTTTACATAGACCATTTCTAACAAATGTAATCCCTTTATTTTGAATACTCATCAATTATCTCACTATCTTTAGAGACAGTAGATCGCTCTCTCTTCTGAAAGAATACAATATACAGTAAAAATTAATTAGAAAATTCTCAAAGGCTATGGCTTCTGATTACCCATTTGGTATCTTCAAACAGTTCTTAGAAACTATTTTTCACTGATTTTGTGATCTATTTTAAATTTGTCAACAGGAAATACGAGGTCTGTTATTAACAGTTTGATCGATATCGGTATTATGTTTGATATATACTGGGAAAAAAAGGTTAAGGATCATATTTTTGAATTGCTTCTAAAAAAAATATGAATGCAATTTTGACCATTTGTTTTCTCCATATTTTCTTCCATATGTTTACAATACAGTAATGTTACCTGTAGGCCCGTGCATTTCATGGGTAAATGATTACACGAATGAATACTGATACAGGGTCAAAAACATAGTGTTTCAACGTGTCTACAGGGTTGACTGTGATGTTTATTGAAAGACATTTGTGAAGTTTTCGATAATTGTCGACATTCTACTGACATTTCACATGATGAGACGTCATTTAACAGGTAATGAGGCACCCCAAGCAGTAGGCATGCTCCAAGCTCGTCAAGTTCAAAGAGCTGTTGCTGGACATTTTAATGTCTCCCAAAGTGTCATCTCAAGGTTATAGAATCGATTCGAACACACTGGCAATGTTGCAGAGAGACCAAGGTCAGGTCGTCCGAGGAAAACGACGGTGCGCCAAGATCGTTATCTCTCCAATATGGCAAAGCGGCAGAGGTTCCAGAGTGCTGTTAGGCTCAATTCTGACTTTCGCACAGCTACGGGAGTACGTCTGTCATCCCAAACAGTCAGAAACAGACTGCATACAGCTAATATGCGTGCCTACCGACCAGCAGTTCTTCCCATATTGACCTTGAGACACCGAACAGCGCGCTTGCAGTGGGCAAGAGATCATGTGAATTGGCAACTGCGTCACTGGACTCCTGTTCTTTTCTCAGACGAGTCACGTTTCTGTGTAGACTTTCATGATGGACGCAGGCGTGTATGGCACATGCCAGGTGAACGTTATGCCGACTGCTGTGTAACTGAACACGATCGTTTCGGAAGTGGTTTTGTGATGGTTTGGGCTGGTATCAGTATCGACGGTAAAACTGACTTACACGTGATCGCTGGAAATCTTTCAGGTGTAAGATACAGCGATGAGATAGTACACCCTATTGTGAGACCTTACGCAGGTGCTGTTGGTGACGGTTTCATTTTAATGAACGACAATGCTCCAGTGTATATTTTTAAAGTCCAACTTTCATACTTTAGCATATTATCAAATCTTTAAAGAAATATATTAGAATTAGAAGCAATTATATTTGTTTCTTTTGGTATTATATAGACATAAAAACTTAGGTATACAGGAATTTCATACTCATATATTCCTATTTATTTATTTTTTTTTTGGGGGGGGGGGGTTTATGATCCTTGAGACCACGTAGTTTGATATTATTCGATTTCAGTAACTATAAAAAACAAAATAAAAAAATTAAAAACACAACAAAACAAAAGAAAGGCACTCTAAATAATATTAATTTATGTATTAACATATTTGAATATTGTTTTGATAAACTTTATTACGATTGTAAGCACATTATCATGTGATTGTTTCAATTATTATCATGTGTAAGCTTTGTGCAATAAATAATATTTCTAGATTAAGTATAAGATACAGTACTATTGAAACAAAAGAAGCGGCCCGTATTGGATATAACGGGTTTCTTTTTCCGCATTCGTACTCAGCTGAATGACTGAGTACGAATGCGGAAAAAGAAACCCGTTATATCCAAAATGGGCAAATTCTTTTGTTTCAATAATAATGTATCTAACTTGTAGTGGAGGAAAAATCAAATAAAAATCGAAAATTTAATGGACCGAAATACCTCACGGCTACTGTTGGTCTTATTTAAAAGATATTACCGAGGTGCTTCGATGAAGCCCTGTCGTAGAGTTCCACTATGGTGCAGTGTTTGCAATATTGGGGTTAAAGGTCATTTGTGGAAAATGTCGAAAATCGCAAATGTTTTTATGTAATGGATATTTTCCTTGAAAACAGTTTACTATTACAATTAAAAAATGCTGGCATTATGTAGAGTGTTATGTTTTTGATCAAATAATTTCTTTATTGTTTGAAAATTTCGGGTAATGGTTACTGATAAATGCCCCTACCGTCGGGAAGTACAACATATGTATTTTTATAATTTGTGCATCAAAATGGAAAAAGAAAATACAGTAATTGCAAATGGAGCTTAATCATAGAAAAATATAGTATATGAAGATATTTTCTGGAAAGTTTCATAAATATTTTACGCGAAATAATGGGGTGTATGAAGTCTAAACTCTACCACACCAACCTAAAAGTAGGACAAAAATTGATTTACTTTTAATAACAGAGCATAACTACAATGGTAAAAAGTATGCTATGCCTTTTACAGAGGTCTCATGTTAGTTGAAAGCCCACCAACCGCGTCAAGGTCTGAGACCAATTGCGGGATTCTTTTTTTTTTCTTCTTTTTTTTCAGTCAGGTATCTGTTTTATGTCGCTTGAACAATCCTCGTCGTTTCCCAAATTTTCAGCTACCGACAATTGGTGTGACAGCAGATTTCTACATTCTTCATTTCCTTGACAACCGCATATGCTCGTACACAATGAATTGTGTTCAACGCAAACATATTTTTTGCTGCAAATGGAATTGCCTTTACACATACATACAAGGTCTTGCAAGAAATCAGACGGCATGGGTCCTTCAAAATACTTTGGCATTCAGTATTTGTTCTCATTTCTCCATCCATACTCTAAAGGTGACCTAGGCGGTGGCTTTGCTTCATTAGCATGTATCCATACATACACTTGGAATGCAACGCGAAGTATGTGTTGTCTAAATGCTGTTTCAGATGGAGGAAGTTTGACAAGAGAGGAATCTTTTGACAAAGCTAATTTTACCCTGAGTTTATTTAGATCTCTGTGAACAGACTTAGCACTACCTTTTGGGTCATACAGATCAGCTACCAACAGCCTACCTGCTTCAACTTATGTATCAACATCAGAACTAGCTAGATTTGTCAAAGTTTGGTATTTTGTTGTATTTTGCTTAAGAATTTTATAAACTGTCTTCCTGCCAATACCAAAAAGGATGACGTTGTGTCGCACCCAGTAAGGGAGTGAGCTACTGGTAAAATGTTTGCCATTTCAGCTCCAAGTGAGTTATATAGGTCATGCACTGGTATAAATCGCCGACCGTCTTTTACTGGCGTTATGCTACCCGTTTGAAACCAAAGCTCGTCGATATTGGTCATTTGGGAATGGAAGTGGAGAGAAAGCAGTAAAACATCAGTATCAGAAGATTTAATCACGATCCGCCCATTACTGTTTCTTTTAACCATTTGTTGATTGACAAACATAGACTGGAGGATAATTCGAGTATCTGCTTCCTCATGGGTGCTAAAAATCTCTTCACAATCACTGACATTGTCTTTGGAAAACTTCATCACCGTCTCTTGGTTTTGAAAACAACCAGCCAGGAAAATTGTACTTCTGTCTTACATGAACTCATGGAAGTGTTTGAGAGCGTATTCACCAAGAAACTTAACCAACCCTTGTTTGTTCTCTGATGTGCATAAAAATTTCATCCATTCTGGAATAGATCTACCCTCAATTATCTGAAAGACCTTGCCAGGATTTGAAGATTATCGCCTTTCTCTTTCTGCAGATTTCGTTGAATCCTTTTTGTCATAGCGGTCAAACACATCAACCACACAACTGTAGTGTTGAAAACTTGCAAACATGTTGTCAAGGTAATCTTTAGCTAGCTCGCCAAATGTATTAAATCTTTTAGCATTTAAGCTTTGAATAATTCCCATTCCATCTCTTATCAGGGTCGATTTGTTTTTATCATATGATGGAAGAATGAATGAGGTAGAAATTTATTTTTCAAGCAAATGAATCAGATCTGATTTGCAGCACTTGCGCATTGATCCATCATCATGGAATATAGCAGTTGGTATTGGACCAACAGGATACGCGAAAACCTTTTCTACGCTGACCTCTTCACGCACGTTTGCAAGAGCTAAAGCTCTTCAAAATACAAGCTCGGGATGAATATGAGCTTTGACAACGTCACCAGTTCGACATTTAAGATTACTCTGCTTTGTCCTCAAACGTTTTGAGAGAAGATCTAGATATCGGAGAACAGAAATAACGATTTTGATTTTCTTTTAAACATCCAACAACAAAAAATTGCAAATAGTTTTGTCCTTGATCAACACAGTTCAGGAGCGAATCTTCTACCTCTTGTTTTGCATGCAAACCTGTCGCGATGTTAATAAGATCTTTAGGGCATGCTTCAACATCGAATGGTTCAGTCGTGTTGTTCTTGACATGGTCTATTAGACTGCGCACGTGTTCTTCGTCGCGTTTCATTGCTGTTGGTCTATTTTCCTCGTGGTCTTTTTCTGTTGACGACGACAACCCTGACCTTGTTACATTTCTGATGAAAACCTAGCAAGAATATGTCTGGTAAAAGTCCAACGAAGAAGCGCTGACTTTTGATTTGTCAAGCCAATAATACCCCCGCTTCCCCTCAGGTCTTTAATGATGGTTTTCTTGGTCGCAATATCACTCCATTGCCCATTGAACACACCAAATGTCTGTTTGATGGCAAATTTGTCGGACATGAATTCTTCCTGAATGTCATCTGGTAGGTTCATCATATCCATTAAGTAAACTGGTGTCCAACTAGCATAGTTTGTGTTATTTCCAACAAAGAAATATGGCAACATTAAAGACACGGATTGAAGATGCCAAAGCCAATTTCCGTCACGTTCTGTCCTGACATTCATAAGAATAATTTCAACTGCTCGTAAAAACATTTCACAAAATCTAAACATTGGAGAAGACTTACAGCAGAACTCACTGAAAGCAGTAAACAAAGGCGAAAGTTGCTCACGGAACAGGATTGACAGCTTTGATAAATCAACTGCATTGTTGTGATTGTTAAAAGCGCATGGGTATCAGCAAGTTCCTGCCAGAACCTTTCGTCCACATTAGCTACACCGTCTTCGTTCGAACACCACTGAAAGAATGCATGGAAATATAAAGCCGTTAAAGCTTCATACGCTAGTGTTTACGCTCTTACGCCTGGATTAAACTGCTTACCTTGCAGTATTTGATCCACAGTGCACCCATCATAAACTCCTGAATCCACTAATAAATCACGAAGTCCAGCCGTAGCTCAGAATTTACCAAGTGATGACATAAAACAAGACAAAGTATGAAAGCCACCGAGTCGCAGGACGTGAGATTCAAACTTTTCAGGCATAGACCACTTAACCTGTTGTGCAATGGCATAAAGTTGTTGGTCAAATGTCTGAACTGGCCATCCTTGACCCACTGCTGTGGGCATCTCCATGCACTTGCACATTGTTGTGTATACTGTTGCCATATCAGCGGGTTTTGCGTCTATGATTGGAGGATAGGCAACGACAACGTGGTTTGGCTGACGGTCTGACAGTAATTTATTGAACCCTGTCCAGAAAGGAACAACCTGTTCCATAACATTTGCTTTAACTGGAACTTCAACCATGGGACGAGTGAGAGATCGGAATAGTACCCATATCATATCTGTTACCTCATTTTTTGTTATTGAATATACACTAATGTTTGAGTATGGGCCATCATATCTAAGTGGACCAAATCTTTCCTTTGGCTTTTTGAAAGGAAAACATGCCATCATTGCAGTAGTGTCTTCATTTATTGGAAGACATTTTTCTTGGCCGCGTTTTATCTTGATTAAATCGGACGGTTGGTTTGAAATCACTTGAAATACTGCTCTTGCAATTGAATGGAATGTATTTTTCCCATCAATGGTTTCAGTGTTGAGATCGACATTGTCTGACCTTTCTTGAATGAAGCAACCTCCAGAAATTTTTAGGCAAATGCCGTTTGGTATAAACAACCCAGATTGTGATTTAGAGATTTCATGATTTGCTGCACTTGTCAAAAACCGTCTGACCTCGGTGTAATTAGCACAAAACCCATAAGAATTCAAAGCTTCAATTAGTTGTTTCGAACCATACTCGTGATGAACCTGAAGTGCAAGACCTACGCTGAAAGGTGTAAACTGTTTTTTGTGTAATGAAATTACACATTCAGCAATAGAGATACATTTTCGTAAGATATCATTTGAAATCCCTTCGTAATTATTTTCCTGATAGAAACAACTATCATTAACCAACCAAACGATAAAATTAAGCAGGCAATGTGGAATAAATATACAAGATTCAGTGATAGAAACTTCTGAGGGCAAAGGGTAATATTCATTAGACATTTCTAACGATTGTAAGCTACTGCGTAAAATTTTTGCCGCGTCGTGCAGTGTTTGTTCTTCGTCAAGTTGTTTCGACTGAGTGTTTTCAAAACTTGTCTCCAACTCTGTAAATTTCAGTTCGGCTTTTAGATTGTTTGCAGCGTGAATAGCCTCAGACACCGTGATTGAACTACTAAATACTGTATTAGATTTGCCATGTCCCCGTTGCTTTTCAACAATAATGGCGTTTCCAAAATAGTTGAGTAACTTTTGCTGCAATTTTGAAGTTGTATATTTGCTAGCAATGTTTGGTGGGAGAAAGGAACAGAACATATCAAGCAAGAAAGGCATAGAAAATGCCTTTTTGTTAACAAAGAGATCATCTCGTATGCTATCTATGAATTGCTGAAAAGCACTTGCATGCTCAGACTCTTTTTCTACTGGTACAGTGTCTGATTTCATGTTTAAAAGGTAGTTCGCTATGCATGACGAGTGATGCAATGCATTTTCCAAGAAACTGTCAACTGACTGAATTAAACTAACCATATCGTAATCGGACTTGTTATTCGAAGCATGGAGTATGGTTTTGACTCGATCTTTAGATTTGACGCGCTTTCAATTCCCATCTTGTTTGTAACTTTTCTGTTTACAAAATATGCATTGAGACCAATCAAATGGAGCAGTCATTGAGCGGGTCTTTACACAAATAAATTCTGATGTTCTCACCGAGCCACAGGCAGAGGCATTCATTTGTGCTTAAACTGGTTCAAATTTTTCTAAATTTATTTTGCTTGTGTAGCTTTAATAGCAGGATCTATGATACTGTATCCTATCAGCTGGAATCAAATCAAGTGAATCAAATTCGTCATGAAGACGACGATGGACATCATCGTTCCTCAAGCCAACAGCTATTAAAGGGTACATTTCCCCTTTTTGCTTGCTTTAGATAGAGTATCATTACAAGAGATCTGACAAAGTATGCATAATTCCCAACTGCTGACCGTTCGACTCTTTTTCGATAGTGAGTGAGCAAACTTTACGGGACTACACATTTCCAAGAACGAATCAGATATAGTCTGATTGGCAATAAGTGACAAATTAAAATGACCACATCGGTATAACAACTGGTACAAAACAATCTTAAATTCAACACAAAACAAAAATAATGTATATCATAAAACAAGTTTAAACAACAATATAAAACTTCAAGTGTTCAGGACTATATATACAGGACGAAACTTTTTCCCGAACATTTCAAGTCTTTTTTCGATCGGTACTAAAATGCTAACTAAACCACCAAATCAAAAAAGTACAACCCACTAAAAAAAAACATACATTTTTAAACTCAACAATGAACAAAGATTTATGTATTTCACAAACGTATTCAAAACTTCAAAACTTCACGACACGCATATATTGTCATGAATAAGGGTGACATTAATACAAGGGAAAGTAACGAGAACGAAAACATTCATAACTTTAATGAGTCAGTGGTTTCGAAAAATTGCTGTTTTAAGGTTAAATTTGTACCTTTTTGAGTGATTTGTAATTATAGAGTGTGAAAGAACTGATGAATATACAAATTTATTCACCAAAAAAATATCTACGCGTAATTCATTAAATTATATTCACAATGATAGGTACTGCAATCGGAAAAAGCTTTCACATTCATCCGAGAAATGCTCAATAATCATTTAGCTATCCGTCAGATCCTAAATCTTCTATGTTAAAATGTTTGCTTGATCTTTGAACATTCTGACAATAACTGTTTTGTGTCAACAATTTACTTTGTTTAATGTTCTTACCGCCTTTTTGTAATTGAAGTTGTAATTTGAAAAATCTACGAAATTTCACTTTCAAGAGCTCTAACAAAAAAATGTACCATGGGAAAATTCTACGATATGGCTTAAATGATAATATAATGTATACCTAATCATTTTGCAAAATATCAGCCGTGAGGTATGTCGATCCATTAAACTCGGAAAGTACGCGTCTTTTTCTAGAATAGTGTTGTTGAAAAAATAAATGGTATGGCATATATGTTTACACTTTTAATTTTTATAGCAATAAATAGCTTACCACTATACATTCTGAGACGCTCCCACAGTAGTAGAAAACCACAATAAGAATAACATTGAGATACTCCCTCAACACCGGATATATCCCAACAATTCACCCATAAACCTCATTCCATTTCCTACTGCGATTCATCACGAACGTGAAATTCGTGCAGCAGCTGATTTGACAGAAAACCAAAGATAACTTATTATCATTGCTTAAATTGTTGCTTAATACTATATATATTAGTATTTATTATTATTATTACTGCTTTTACCGAGGAACAGGTAAAATAGAGTGTATTTGATTGGTGAGTTAAGTAATGGATTTTGACAACTTGCAAAGTGTGACTAATGTAAGTGATACTTTGCCCTACTAGGCGATTAGTATAACGGGTAGAGATTGTTTTTGGGGTGGGTCTGTGCCCAATCCTTTAGTGTCGGTAGGTAGCCCAACCATGTCCGTCTCCTCCATTATGCCTGAACCTGCGGGAGCAGGTGCGAAAGTCGGTGGTCTTGCGGACCCAGTTCCGTCAAGACCAAAGGTGGATATACCAACATTGTCCACTGTTACCCATACTGTTTCCAAACCAGTAAACACTACAGGGTCTTTTTCTTCAGCACCTGGTTCTGCTATGGGTTTGAACCTTCCTGGTTCTAGACCACCAGTTTTTTCATATGGGTACTGCTCACCGGGTCCTTCCATACCTCCTGTGCAGATTTGGGTTCGTCCACCATGGGCTGTACCCACCCAGTATTATCCTGGCTCTCAGGGTGTTGACCCCTTTGCTTACTGGCCTTTCAGTTCCTTTCAGTCAGGATACCATTTCTTCCAGGATTTCTTCTTTGGAAGCTGGCCATCGGGTCTCTCTTCCCACTCCTTGTGATGAAGTATCTGATCTTATTTCTATGGCACCAGGGGGTCAAGAAGCTACCTTCCTCAGTGAAGATGAACACGAGGAAGGTGAGTCTTCAATGGCTAGAGTCGCTGATAAGGTTCCCTTGGCTGGTCGGACTAAGTCTGTTACATCTACGGATGTTGGTTCCCCTAGGGAATCGGAGGCAGAGGATTCTTCTGCGTCTTCTAAAGACCAGTTGAGGGCTAGAGTTTACTCTCTCTTGAGAGAAGTTGCTCATGTACCCCTGTCTTCTCCTCCTAGACTTAAGAAGATTAGCTCTATCTTTGAGACTTCTTGTGGTTTGGTTCAGGATAAACCCAATACTTTTTGCTCTTTTCCAGAATCTAACCATGCTTCTTCTGCAATTCAGTTTGTGAATGACTGTCTTTCAGTGAAGGTTAATGACAAGTCTTCTTAGGGCTCTTCTTTTTCTGGGCTTGGTGCCAGTTCTTTTCACGGTAATTGCAAGAGTAAAGATTTTGAAATCCTTGACTCTTCTATCGGGAAAACGGCCCCAGTTTGTGATAAATCTTTTTCACAACTTCTTGGGTCCAAACCACTTGATGGGCTTCGCCTTTCTCAGTCCTTGTGGGCCAAATCGGAGAACTTGCTCCGTAGTGCTTCACATGTTCTGGGTACTGCTGAGTTTTTTCCTTCAGCAGTTGGCGCTTTGCTTCAGGACAAGGAATGTGATGATCTAGCAGAGGTAAAGTCTCTTCTTCTGCAAGTCGATCAGGCCCTTGGGTCCTCTCAGTGCCTTCTCATGGGCACACTAGCCAATTTCACTCTTTCTAAAAGGCGAGAAATACTAGAGAAGTCTTCTGTCAATGAAATTCTTCAGGACTCCTTAATTCGTTCTCCTCTTTCTGATAAGGTTTCTGGTTTATTTTCACAGAAGGTTCAGGAGGAGGTCAATAAGACACCTCAGCCTCTTAGGGTCAATGTGCAATTGACTGAGGTCAGCTTCTGTTTCATCTTCTGCACCAACGGGTATTGACAAGCGGAGGAAAGTGTTTGTTCCCAAGGCTTCTGGTCCTAGGAAACCCCTTCAGAAAGGACGTTTTAAAGGTGCCAAGAACCCTGGGTCTCGTAAATAGGTTGGTGCCCCTTTGTATGTTGCTGACACCTCCCTTAGGAGAGGAGCAGTTTCCTGTTTCTCTTCCCTCTGTTCCAGTGGAAGGAAGACTTACCCAGTTTCTACATCATTGGGAGAAGTTCACCACATATGTATGGGTTTTGTCAGTAATTCGAGGGGGATTGGATCTTGTGTTTCAGGAACGTCCTCCTTTGTCGGACAGTCCGATTCCTATGTCTCAGACCTCAGACAAGGAGAAGTTCCGTCTTCTGTCAGAAGAAGTTCAATCTCTATTACTGACAAGAGTAATAGAGGAAATTCCTCTGACTCAGTTGACACCAGGGTTTTATTCTCGTCTTTTCTTAGTTCCCAAGAAAACTGGGGGAATGAGACCTGTGATAGATCTCTCTATTCTGAACAGTTACCTTTCGGTTCCCCATTTCAAAATGGAGACCAACAGATCTATCAGAGCTTGTATTCTTCCAGGTATGTTGACCACCAAACTGGACCTTTCGGATGATTATTTCCATATCCCAATTTCTTTGGCTTCCAGGAAATTTCTCCGATTTGTCTGGAACAACAAGGTTTACCAGTTTCTGGCGGTCCCGTTTGGCCTGGCGGTTGCACCACAGGTTTTTACTCGGGTTTTTCAGACGGCTATAGCTTAGTTGCATACTCTGTCGGTTCAAGCTCATCAGACTTCTTCTGGACCTAGGCTTCCTTATTTCTTGGAAAAAGTCTCAGATACTTCCTTCCCAAGAATTCCTTTTTTTGGGGAACATTACAGGACAGATTTAGGTCTGTTTTTCCCCCAGAGGAAAAAATTCAGTCACTTTGCCAGAAAATTCTTATTTTCAGCAACAGTCCATCAGTCACGGCTCGACAATTCTCTCAGCTACTGGGCTTTCTGAATTCTCTAGCCGATGTGGTTCATCTAGGTCGCCTTCACATTCGACCTCTCCAGTTCTTTCTTCAGGAACATTGGGACTCCGCTTCTCAAGTTTGGGACGCTCTAGTACCTATTCTTCCTGTCTTACTACCTCGCCTAGATTGGTGGACTCGCAGAGAAAATGTTTTGACAGGTGTAGCTTTGCTTCACCCAGTTCCTTCTCTAACTCTGTATACAGATTCCAGTCTTCACGGATGGGGAGCTTTTCTAGAGGGAAAGTCTGTGTCGGGAGTGTGGTCTCTTGTTCAGCAACAAGAACACATCAATTTGCTAGAGATGAGAGCTGTCCTATTAGCGTTACAACATTTTAAGACTCTTCTAGTTTCGAAAGCAGTAGTGCTAGCAACGGACAATACAACAGTAGTGGCCTACTTGCAGAATCAAGGAGGAACTCGCCGTCATGTGCTCTTTCTTCTTTGCAAAGAAATTCTTCTTCTTTATCTTCTATCGCACATTCATCTGGTAGTCAGGCATATGCCAGGGACCTTCAATGTACTGGCAGATTGTCTGTCTCGCTTCCACAATCCAGTCAACACAGAGTGGGAACTACGGCAAGTAGTGTTCGACTCAGTTGTTCTGCGGTGGGATCCCCCTCGTGTAGATCTCTTTGCTACCAGTCTGAATCACAAACTGGAAACCTTTGTATCTCTAGTTCCAGACCCTCTGTCCTTCGCAGTAGACGCCATGTCTCTCTCTTGGGACGGAACGTTCGCCTACGCCTTTCCTCCATTCCGCTTTCTTCTTCAAGTGCTTCTCAAGATCAAGCAATCAGATTGGAAGATCATACTTATTGCACCAGCCTGGCCAAAACAAGCATGGTTTCCAGAACGTCTGCTTCTGTCCTGTGCCAGGCCTCTAAAACTTCCTTTCAGACGAGATCTTCTGTCTCAGTTCAAGGGAAAAGTGGCACATCCAAGGTCAGAGTCTCTTCATCTTCACGCTTGGCTACTCTCAGGGAGGGACTACGTCAGAAACGATTTTCTGAAGGAGCAACCTCACACATCTCTAAATCTGTCAGACAGTCTACATGGATCGTGTATGAGGCCAAGTGGGCAATCTTCTGTGATTGGTGTAGTGGACGGGATATTGATCCAGTCCGAGTCACTGTTCAACAGTTAGCTGATTTTCTAGTTTACCTATTTGAGATTAAACAGTTAGTACCCTCTACTATTAAGGGGTACAGATCAGCTATTGGCAGGATTATTTCTTTACTTGGTGGACCTGATTTTGGGCAAAATGAATATATTTCTTTACTTGTTGGAAGTTTTAGTCTGGAGAGATCTAAGCAGCATAAGTTGGTTCCTCAGTGGAATTTAGGGTTAGTCGTAGCTGCCCTGACCTCTGCCCCTTTTGAACCAGCAGATGAAGTAGATTTACGCTTTCTCTACTACAAGTGCTGTTTCTTGCTTGCCTTAGCTTCTGGCAGAAGGAGAAGTGAGATTCATGCTTTTTCTGTTTCTGACTCTTCTCTACGTTTTAACAGAAACAAATCTTCTGTAACCCTGTTAACAGATCATTGTTTTCTTGGAAAGAATCAGATTCCAGATAGGGGTGCTGAGCCATTCATTATTCCAGCGTTGCCACAAGATGTTTCTTCTAGGTTGTCTTGCCAAATCAGAATCCTTAGCATATATCTAGATAGAACTAAGAATTCTCGTCCTGCCAAGAATACTAGGCTTTTCCTTCCTTTGAAAAAGGGAATTTCTGACATCTCTGCCAAGACTTTTTCCTCTTGGATTTGCCGTACTATTCTTCTGGCTTACGAGTCTTCAGGGGGAAAATTGATTATCCGCCTCTCGGTTAAAGCTCATGAAGTTCGTGTCCTTGCTTCTTCCTGTGCACTTTTTAATTCAATCTCTATTTCAGAGGTTTTGTCGGCTGGGCTTTGGAGATGTCAGGATTCTTTTACTTCCTTTTATCTTAGGTCTATGTCTGCACATGCAGACAATCTTTTTTCACTTGGACCTATAGTTCTTGCTCAACATGTCAGTGTTCCTTTGGTTTCTGAGAGATCAGGGGATTCAGCTGTCTGTTAGATTCTGAGTTTCTCAGAATGTATAGTGGTAAGCTATTTATTGCTATAAAATTAGAAATTTTTCTAAGTAAAATTTACTTTAATTAAATAAATATTTACCACTATAAATCATATGTCCCATCCTTTCCTCCCCTTCATCCCCTGATGAGACTTCTCTTGGGGAAATGGAATGAGGTTTATGGGGGAATTGTTGGGATATATCCGGTGTTTAGGGAGTATCTCAATGTTATTTTTATTGTGGTTTTCTTCTACTGTGGGTGAAGGTCGCTTGAGGGAGCGTCTCAGAATTTATAGTGGTAAGTATTTATTTAATAAAAGTAAGTTTTACTTAGACAAATTTCTAAGTTTAGAAAGCCAAATAAAACAACAAATAACAAAAATAAAACGACAATTTCTTATCGGTAAACGTCCTTTCGATTCTCGTTTATATTTAGATATTTCAAAGTCTTTCAAGTGAAAAGAATCGCGTATATTTAGATAGGTCAAGGTCTTTCAAGTGTCCCAAATGTTCACCTGTGGTCTGCCTGATTTGTTATTACCGGTACTTGCGGTCGGTTCGTTAGTTGTTTTTGTTTTGCGAGAATACATTTTAAAAGTTCACATACTCGTCAGTTCTGAACATAAATTATGCCAAATCTGAAATACTTGTAATCGTGTCTTGTATATTGCTTTTTTAAACAAATTGTTGATATTTTTTTAAACAAAGCTTACTATCAAGAGTCATATATACTAATCATAGAGTATAGCAGTGTGGTCACCGTAGCTGAGTGGTTAGATAGAAGTTTTGAAAGTCAAAGTAGACTTGGAAATGCCCAACAGTGGTTCGATACCCGAAAGTCCCAAATTATGTTTAACACGTTTTTAAGCCTAAAACAGTAAAAGGTTAAATTTATATATTCAAGAACAAAAGAATAAACTGTAGATTCTTAAAAATAATCCATTGTTCGGAAAATAGTGTGACGACAGAGAAATGTATTATGACCAGGTACATGATATTCACCTTGTCTCAAAAATGGGTCAAATTATTAAAGTACAGCGGCCTGTATCATCGGCCCCTATTAACGGCCTGTATCATCGGCCCCTATTAGCGGCATGTATCATCGGCCTCTATTAACGGCCGGTATGTGATATTAGAGGCCGCATTTACAATAGCTTTGCTGGGGGTATTATTGTACAATCGTAATTAACGCCTTTGAAAATTATGATGTCTTTTCTAAAGGTTCAAGTGGACATTTCATAGCATTCTTAAACAAGTGGTTAATCCCATTCTTGCCAAATTTTACTGCGAGAGGCCTAGAATTAACATCCTTATAATATAAAGATGTTGACCTATTTGACATTTATCAACTGACGAAAGCTAAATTGATAACATTGGACTATTGTCTGCAAATGTTCTGTATTGCAACCCTTCATCAAAACGAAAAGCTAAAAAATCTGCAGTTTCCTTTAAAGATGCCTTTTCTTAAACGCCTTTTGTTTTGATACCTCTGTCGATAGCAACCAAGCATCCAGATTGAAAATCAGAGGTTGTGGGTGATAAATCTGTATTTTTGGTTGATGTAGCAAGTCCTCTCGAATTGATATATTGACTGGTGGAGAAATCAGAATTGTAGTAGCTCTGGGTACCAATGTCTTCTTCCCCACTGAGGGGCTATTATAATAATTTGGCAATGAAACTGTCTAATATATTGCAATATTTTGAGAATAGGGTATATTGGAGGATAAACATAAGCATACAGATTTTCCAATGACATTATCAGTGCATCCACTACTAAAGTTTGAGGATGAGCTGACCAAAAACAAAAAAACATTTTTGTCGATTTTCTATTGATGCAAACAGATATATTTAAAGGGTTGGAAATTAAACTATTTTTATGTGCCAAAACCGCCCACATCCTCTCTTAGTGAAATGATGCAATCATGAAACACGAGTTTGAAGACACCAAACGGGTAATCAGAATTCGTAAATCGAAGGACATACAATACAATGGCAAAAGAAAAAGGACAAAAGGACAAGCAACGATCTACATAACTCTTCACATAAAACTAAAGATCGAGTAACACGAACCCCATTAAAATCCAGTGGTGAACTCAGGTGCCCCGGACGGGTAGGCAGTTCCTGCTCAACTAGTGGCACCTGTCGTGTTGTCCATATGTGAATAGAATTCCGATATATTTTTTTTTATCAATAGAACTTCATGTGGCCATTGAATCACCGAATTGCTGTAACACATCTCAGAACATCAAATTGATATGCACTATTGATGGATATGGCACCAATGTATGGGACAATACATGGTATCATTACAGAGGTGGTGTATATATTCGATCCCTTAATGGCTCAGTGTTTGGACATATGATACTACGACTATCAGGACACTGGACAATATATATGTTCTTGGACTTCAAAAGGTGTAAATGTTTCAGCTTCGACAGATTTGATAGTTTATGGTAGAGTAAAATATTTAATACCACACATTTTTAAATATTTGGCTGACCACTAAATTTGATATCTACACGTCGTATTTTTTAATACAAAACTTTAGAAGATTTTCTAGTCTTTCCCAAATGCAATTTTAATTATTTAACATAATGTCTTCGTGACCGCGATCGCATGGTACTTGAATGCAAACCTGTGCAATCTTTGACAATCAATATTAAGGATTATAAAACATTGACAACCATAGATAAGAGAAGTGCTCGATAGAACCTTCTGTGGTCACGTGTTTCAGTGACTTCCGGAAAGTCCCTGCTTCTTTGAGAGTATTCTGGTTTTCTTCACCACATTGTTACAGCTATATTGTTCAAAGTGGCAATAAAACTCAATATTTCTTTCCTTCATTCGTTAGTCAATGATTGCGTTATTATATTCGTAGAAGTGCAAAACATGAAAGACTATACAATACCAGATTTAAATAAAAAGAAACACATCCTCAAATGAGTGTGACCTTTTTAGTCACCCATGCTAATCAATTTTTATGTTTTGTAGGTTCACCTATTATAACAGACCAACACGTATCCATACAACATGGCGTATGTGTACTGTCAGTTTATTTTTTACACAAGAGTATGTTCAGTTAAGATAAAATGGTATTATGATGACAAGTTAATGAGCGGTAATTTAACCGACATTTCTTCCAATGTTGATATAAATTTATTTTGTTATGAGCAACAAGTCAGAACAAATGGTATGAAGGCCTATATATCAGTTATAATACATTGGATTATTTAAATTCGACAATAAATTGACAGATTCAAAATGAATATGGTAGTACCGAGGCTGCATTTAACTTCCAAGACTTACATGTTATATTTAGAAATGATGCAACTTCATTCATTGGCGAAACAACAGAAAGTGTGTTTGATTTTCAATTACAAGACACCACAACACAGCAATGAGACGAGAATGTGTTCAAAGGTAAAACAAAAATGTTACCCCTCACAGTCATGCTTACATAATTTACTGACTGACAAATGATGTTAACGAATAGTTTGAGTTTTGTGTACTTTGCATAATGTCATGTGGGAATTATATTAGAAACCGAGCAGTACATCGGTATATACACATACGAATGGCTCTGGCATATCTATTCCGAAAGGAAACGTGTCAACACTAAGTTAATGGAAATTAATGGAAGTGCATTATCTGTTTCCTCGATTTACGGGCTTCTGATTGGGCCTTTGGTATCTTCAACATTTTCTTTTCAACATTGTGATATAAACGAAAGCTGGAAGAGTGGGTGATTGTTGTTTAACTCCAAATGAGCAATATTTCATGGCGAGAAAAAGTTGCATTTGATGATATGACAACGATATTCCCCTTTACGTTGTGTGCTTACCGGGGAAGCAACAATTACCAATTTTGTCGTATCTGGTTGGACGCGACCAGGGCTCGAACCCACAATATATCGCACTCGAGGTGGAGCACACTAATAATTATACACTATTACTGTCAGTCAAATGCTAGAAGAAAGTCTATGTATTGTGTGCATGATGAATGTTAAAATTGAAATAACATTTCACATATATTTGAAATTTTGATCAAATGGCTGCGTATAATTTACAATTACTAACGATCGACTCATCTCTACATATTTGATAATTCTAAGTATAATTTTTGTAAATGTTATAGACCACAATGGTTACGAAACCAACATGTTACGGCGCACTCTTTTATTCCTAGGACAAGCAACAACCTTTGACTATATGTACATATATGTGGCAATATCTGCTGGTGGTATACTTGTTGTCATGGCTACGATTGTTGTTGTTGGTTGTATATACAGACAAGGTAAAGTATTATTAAAACGTCGATATCTAACTTTGTGATTACGAAGCGTTTCTGTAATAACCTTCGCCCGGTACTCTCAAAATCAAAAGACTGGAAAACCAAATAATTTAAAAGTCTTTGGGGGAAGGAAGTCAAAAGGCTAAAACAGCACAGCCAATATTGGCTTAAATTACCTATGCCTGAGGGGGAAATTAACCTTAATTGGTGGAAATAGAACGATATTTCAACAATATTTTAGTTTCAGCGTGTCGGTCCATTAATAGGTGGTGAGAAGCAAACCTTACGATAAGTAAAGTTCGACAAACTGTATCCCATAAAATTGTGCATAGTATATCAATCTTGCCAGCTATTAGTGGGATTCCAACTTACAACGTTACTGATAACATACACTAAAAACACACTGAGGGGGTGTAAATCCAACTACAATTCGATCTTGACACCGGTAATATCTGGTCTAGTGTTGGATAAAAGAAAAACTATTTTTGTCTACGCAGGCTAGCTCCGTTTGAGGGCAAAAACATAATAAACACACATTGAATGAAAAGTGTCATTTATTCATTAAATGACGTAGTCACAAAATTCATATATTGTCATTGATACATTAAATGACACTCAAAAGAAAATACCACAAAATCATACACAAATTTTGTATTAAAAAAATTTCCCCTCAAAGATGGGGGAAAACATATATACATATGTATTGTACATAGTACATGTAACATAGTAACATTGAGATTTAAAGGGAGGGAGGGTGGGTTGAAAAATCTCTGTAAACTTAACTGACCGACTAAATTTGTCAACACAGTAAATTTACACATAACTGATATACACATACACATACGTTGCACTAACTAACTCCATAGTGTGCTTGCTGGAGTTATCTCTCTTTAAACAAGTTTTAAATCAACTTATACTGCTTTCCAAAAATTTATTTATTTATTCAAATAAATTTTATTATAATACGTGTCACAGGTCAACTGACTATTAAACCATATAAACCATTTAAAATGACATGGCAGTACAGGGTTGTGACGATACCACCAACCAAACAAGGAAGTTAAATCATCAAATAAAGACTGATTAACTGCAAATGTATTTGATATACATTTTGTACAACTATGCACATTTGTAACAACATTCGGAGAACACAAATTCATTCAAAAAATTACAACAGGAATGCAAAATATGACTTTGACTTAACTGACAAATGTTATAAATTATGAACTTACCGTATTAAACTTATGAACTGAATTTAATATATAAAACTTTTAAAGAGGCATTAGCTACGATTTTGACCAAAAAAAATATGTGTTACGGAAATTGGTAAATAGCTTTAAAATGATGAAATAAAGATAAATATTTCACATTAAACAGCTTATCGTACCACTTTTCGCCTTTAGAGAACGAAAATTACCATCGATTTGATATTTCCTTGCAAGCAAATAATTTGAATTCGCTTTCTCCGTATGCAACTGACCTTACTAGTGACAGGTAAAAACGAATAATTTATATTTTGTCACTTATTAACTGCAAACTTGCATGGTTCTTTGTCCGTAATTAACGCCAACTAAAAGCAGATTCACAGAAAATAAGAAATAAGTGCATTGTTGTATTGATTTAATGACGATTCGGCAAACTCCGTAAACAATGCCGATAATTAATAAGAAGGCGTCCATTTCTTGATCAATCTGAAAACACGAGCGGTTGCACCTTTATTCCACGATGCACGTACATTTCATAACATTTATAAGTTACAGAAACACGTTTTATTAAGGCATCCGTCATATCTGATAGTTGTTATGAGTAAAAAATAATTACGATTTTGGCAGTTAATGCCCCTTTAAATAAATTAATTTAAAAAGTTAAATCTAAATGAATTGTTTCAAACTGTATAGCAAAATTTACAATACCTGCAAATATGATACTGTCTCTGTAAATAATCTGCTCTGTTAGAGAACCTTGCAGTTAATAACAAAAATATTACAATCCGGTGTACATCTACAAATGTATCTACCTGTTCATTTGTAGTGACGCTTGCGATGCTCAAATATAGCATTGTAATACCTATTACTGAAGACACTATGAGGGTGAATGTGTAATGTTGAATACTTTCTCATATTCATATACACCCATATTTCTTAAGAATTTAATATCAACGAACATTTACTGTGTATGTCAAAAGTAAATAGGTACATACGTTTACTTAGTTGCTATTACATTTACTATGTACATATATAATATACATTGTACATGTAGTAAACTTTAGACACATTTACACTTAATTAAAAAAATATGTATTTCAAAATAGTACCTTCTTTAACACTGAGTATTAATTGATGTGATTACAACTATACACACCCACACACATATCACGTCGAATGTGGTACATTGTGGGTTCGAGTCCCGATTGGGTCAATTCAAAGACCATATAATTGATATGTGTTGAATCTCCGATAAGGACGCAGCATTAAGGAGAAAGAGCAAAGATTGGTTGACTCGTATATGATCATAATTATCCCCTTTTCACTTATCCCCCTCTCCTCACATTGAGTATTAAATACCACTTGTATGATTAACAAGATATATTCTCAACATATTAAATAAATAATATTTGAATGAATAAAAAAAAAGAAGCCTAATCCAATTCGTACCTTACAAGAAATGTTACTTACATTAAACCTGGTATTTAAATCTACATTAAGTAAAGTTAAAATCAGATTTAAATACCTACCAGTAACCCTACACCTAATTCATTGTTCTGTAACATTGAAAAAACATATATCATGTATCATCAAAAATAGAAACACATAGATCCGATTGATGTGTAAGATAAAATTGACAATCAATAGATGTACAGTCAAACCCCGTTAAACCACCACAGTTTGTTCAGCAATAATTTGGCATTATAACGAGTTTGGCGATAAACTGAGGGAAGCCTTAAACCGGAAGTAAGGACACGGACATAAAATGTATAATGACCATAGGAAATAGAATGACAAATTTACGGATGGTTATTGTTAACTGATAAGAAATCAATAAATAAACAATAATAATTTATTTTAACTTATAGAAACGATATTTCATGATACGAACATGACATACAGAAATTATCGTATGTAAATAAAGTTTTTGTAAGTCATGGAACTTATTTACACGTAATATGTCGTTTTCGGGGAGTTGAATCGTAAGTCTCTGCTTTATGTTGCTGCGTGTGCTGAGTGTTTTTATGATGTTTAGTCTATGATTTCGTGTTTCTGTTTGAAATAAAACAGATTTTTTTTCCGTTTTGAAGTAGACATTTTTACACAACGAAATTGAAAATACTGAAAACTTCAAACAATTTGATTCACAATTAACAGACTTCACAAACTAAAAATCTAACACTATGGTTTTAACTTTTAAATATACAACAATTAACTGTAATCAGATTGTTTGTTAAATATTTAAGTAAAGAGTGTATTTAAAATATAAAATGCTGGTACAAAATGTCTCTTTCTACGATTATCTATTAGATTTAGGAACTGTTCCAACAGTGTGGTAGTTTTTATTTTCATTATCATACGATTGCGGAGACTTTTTCAATTAAAAATCAAATGATAGACTTATCCTGTTTCCAACGCTGACCTCAAACTTATTTGCTTGATGCATTAAAATCTAAGACGCTTATGGTTGTTTTTATCATATGTATGATTAACATACTAGTATACATTTTTCTTAACATATATTCACAAATACTTACAAAAATAAGATTTGAAAGTTTTTAACCGGACTACATGGTTTTGTCTGTACTATCACAGTATATATTTCCATTGATCATGAAATTTGTCATTTCTATTTTAAGAGTTTGATATATGCATTATGTTTCTTTTATTTGCAAAGCTCGGTAGGAATTCCAACACTGTACAATCGGAGTTATCTCCCATTGTACAGTGGATGGAATTTGGGCCGAGCACAGTAACAGTATTACTGAATCAGAATCATTTTCAATACTGTGTACTGCCTTATATATTTTCTTTAATATTATTGATTATTGTTTATTGCATTATTAACTTTATTTGATGTTTGATTGTTATGCTCATATGGGCCGATAATTCGAAAATAAAAATCTTATCTTATCTTATGCAGAAGGAGTGGTTCATATTGTTGTGATTGTCTATCCCTAAATCATATAGAACAAAAACTTCCGATATATATTTTTTTTTATTTTGAACATTGTATTTGTCAATATTTGTTGCCAAGTTTATACTTTTTAAAATGACATCTCAACAAAATATATTGAACTGTCAGAAAAAGAATAATAATTCAATGGTTAACAAGACATCCATTATTGTATCCAGAAAAAAAACATACATAACGGCTTCACATTTAATTGAAGTGACAAATTCTATAATTTATGGACTTACCGTATTAAACTTATGTACTGAGTTTAATATATAAAACTTTTAAGTAAATTAATTTAAAAAGCCTAATCTAAATGAATCGTTTCAAACTGAATAGCAAAATTTACAATACCTGCAAATATGATACTGTCTCTGTAAATAATCTGCTCTGTTAGAGAATCTGGCAGCTAATCACTAAAATATTACAATCCGGTGTACATCTACAAATGTATCTACCTGTTCATTTGTAGTGACGTTTGCGATGCCCAAATATAGCATTGTAATACGTATTACTGAAGACACTATGAATGTGAAAGGTAGAACGAAAAGCAATTAAAGTGACCTCCCTTTACTTTAATGTGTGTCTAAGTGTAATGTTGAATACGTTCTCATATTACATTATGCTTACACACATATCCTTATTTCTTAATAATTTAATATCATCGAACATTTATATCTTTATATGACAGTTTTGTCTCTTTCTACGATTTTTCTATTAGATTTTAGAACTGTTCCAACAGTGTGACATTTCTTTTTTTCTCAGTTTATTACGATTATGCGTGCGTTTCTCAATTGATTTGTTTGTTTGTTTGATGGTGTTTAACGCCACTTTTAACAATATTTCAGCTATATTGTGGCGGTCAGATTTATTGGTGGAGGACACCGGAGGACCCGGAGAAAACCATAGACCTGCCATAAGTCTCTGCCAAACTTTACAACATAATGTTGTACACCTTGCCCTGATCGAGATTCGAACACACAACATCCGTGGTGATAGGCACTGATTGCATAGGTAGTTATAAATCCAACTACCATACGATCACGTTTTTCAATTGAAAATCAAACGATAAACTTATCTTTGTTCCAAAGGTCAACTCAAAATGATTTGCTCTATTCATCAAAAATATAAGACGCATATGGTTGTTTTTATAATATTTATGTTTAACATATACATTTTTCTTAACATGTAAGAATAAGATATTTACAAATACTTACAAAAATGAAATTTGAGAGCTGTTAACCAGACTACATGGCTTTGTCTATTCTACCACGGTATATATTGCCATTGACTAATATATTTATCATTTCTATTTTAAGAGTTTGAGATTTGCAGAAGAAGTAGCAGTCATATTGTTCATATTGTTGTGATTGACTATCACTAAATCAAATAGAACAAAAACTTCTGAGATATTTTTAGAACATTCCTTGTCAAATTTATATATTTCAAAATTTAGCATCAGATTCTTTAGTAGACCTCACATCACTTTGGACCCAAAAAATATTCCATTTCTTCACTCCTATGAAAAATGTTGAGTACAAATCTAGGCATATGGGTTTCAAAATTGCACAATTTCAAAATATTACGACTTCTAGTTATCGAGAACTTCTTCGAACTTTAAGAGGCAGTGAAAAAAGAAAGAAACAAGAATAATGATTGATTGATTGATCTTTAATGTACAATAGAAAATAAATCATGCATATTCAGAGAAGAAAAATATCAACTATACATAGGAATTATTCATAAATGAAGGATCAATTTAACAGATGTAACTACTTTTGACTGCCACTAGAAAAAATATGGAGAGTTAACAAGAGAAAATAATAGCCTTTAACAAAGCAGATACAACTCCCTACTTTTTTCTAATTCAACAGAAGGTGTCTTTAACGTGCAAAATGCGTGACACACCCAAACTCCAAAATACGGCACCCACTATTGTCCGAGGTCAGACTTTCCATATTATAACCTGATAATACACATCAATAGACCCCGCTATCCACCACCTTTGGACGTGCTGGGCAGCTCTCTGTGGGTTTATCACAGAGACCGACATTAATGCCCAGCAATAATAGTAGTACTAAGAAACAGGCTATAAACAAAGTCAACCAACGTTGTGTACGAGATCTTAACTTAATAATGAAAACGACATGACACGAAATATATTAACATTGATGTGAAAGGAATATTAGAGGTATCGAACCTTACCTCAGTTAACACTATGACATTTTATTGTTGCAGGGTGCAAAGGTCATAAAATAGTTCTGAATACAAGGTAAATATAGAAACCAAACATTGTTATGTTTATAAATGATAACATTACATAAAAAGTAGAAAAACCCGAAGGGACAATCAAGAATGGACAATCCAGAAACTCAGGCCATGTTGGGAACTTGAAACAGCACGAAGACAAACAAAACAAAGGGCAAATCAAGGAAAACCTTTAAACATTACCAACACGGACCTGATTAAAACAAACGGAGGTAAACCCAGGTGCTCGCGAAAGGTAAGAATTCCCTGCCTCTCATAATACATCTACCATGTTACTCATATAATCAGGTCGTGTGGAACACGACAATACATAATAAAACAAAAGACATAAATAAAAAAAACGAACCCCTCTATAAACAGTTGCAGGTATAGACGAACCGAATATCGTTTTCTTCCGGAAAACGTAACAGGCATTGCAACATATTTTAATTAGATATCAAGGTATCAAGCTATTACTGCCTTAGGGTCGATACCTCTGTCGGTGGATTTTTAGTCCCCATGGTGTCATCTGCCAATTAGTTAGTGCTGGTTCGGCACCGACAAAATTTATTAGATCTTCTTATATTTGAAATGTACAGTTCCTAAATAATGTAATTAATATTAACAGTAAGGTCAATCTCCCTCAGCTATTGGTAATCTTAGCCGATTTCGGCTATCCTGTTTAGGCCCTTTGCTTTCTTGCTCCCGTGCACACTAACTTATAATAATTATGTACGTTTGTACTTGCACACATATTTTAAGTAAATCGTCCCTGTCTGTTTCATTAGTGGAGAACACTTAAGTACCTCTACAGAGACCACCCTTCCTTCTGAGCTACTTACACACATTATATCTTAAGGTTATATCATACAACTTACCATGAGATGCATACTTTTTAATGACTAGTAGTGGGCTTACTTAGATACAATAATTGGCGGTTAGGGTTAGAATAATGGTGTTTAACGCGATTTTCAGCAATATTTTAGTTATATCGTGGCGATCAGTTTTATTGGTGAAGGATACTGGAGTATACAGAGAAAACTACAGATCTGCCGCAAGTCACTGACAAACTTTATCACAAAAGGTTGTGATCGAGTACACCTGCCTGAGCGGGATTCGAACTCACAATGTTAGTGGTGATAGGCACTGTTTGCACAGGTTGTTTTAAATACAACTACCATACGATCACGACCACGACGGCCCCTACAATAATCAGCCTTTTCACTTACAGAAATACAAGCCTCCACGTCACAACTAATGAGACTGACAGTCATCAGAATGAATCACAATACGATGAAATTGATTCTATCTCATCAATCGGTTGCGTGGAGACATTATACCCTAGATGATCACGTATCAGTCCACCATTCATCTGCTAGTGACGACAAATCAGTCCACCATTCAACTGCCAGTGAGACAAAACAGTCCACCATTCAACTGCCAGTGACGACAAATCAGTCCACCATTCAACTGCCAGTGACGACAAATCAGTCCACCATTCAACTGCCAGTGACGACAAAACAGTCCACCATTCAACTGCCAGTGACGACAAGCCAGTAGATCATACTCCACATAGCTATGAAGATGTACAGGACTTGGAGGGCGAACATCATCATTATCTTCAGATAATAACCCCCGAGGAAGATGTGACATGTACGAAAGACAACATTTCATGAAATCTTCACTTTACTGCGAGGTGTGCTCGGCTAACTCCAGAGGAAGATGCGAAACACAACACTTCATGAACACTTCACTTTAATGTGAGGTGTGTTCAATATGCATATTAATTGGAAAGGCATACTTACTGGGAATTGTTGATTTTCTTTCGGAAGGTCGATTTACTTTTAAGCGTAACCTATGGGGTGATTTGTTGTTGTTTTTTATGCGACTGAAGTTAAAACGTACCAAGTCGTGATAAAAAACCATTAATCAATACAAACGACATAGCCACAGACAAACACAATTCACAAATAATGAACACAAGAAAATAAGAAAGGGCAACACGACCCCAATCAAAGACAGAGGATATTCCGAAAGGGTGAGTAGTTTCTGCTCCAATCCTTAAGCTTCGTGTTGCTCATTGTTAAAATCTAGAAAATAGTCGTAATTGAGTAGGGGTCGACGTGATCGTGATCGCATGGTAGTTGGATTTACAACTACCTCTGCAATCAGTGCATATCACAGCTAACATTGTGAGTTCGAATCCCGCTCATGACGAGGTGTATTCGATATAACATTATGTGATAAAGTTTGTCAGTGACGTACGGCACGTCGGTGGTCTTCACCATGCAGGTACTCCGGTTTCTTCCATCAATAAAACTGACCTCCACGATATAATTGCAATACTGTTGAAAGTGACGTTAAACACCATAACCCTAACCCGTAATTGAGTAAAAGGGTGAGATATGTTCATGACAATATGAACAGATCTTCAGTCATTTGCGAGATGACACTGGGATTACAGATTATAAATTCTAAATATTTAATTGGTAATTCCAGTTTCAATCTAATAAGAATAGATGAACATTTTTTTATTGCGACATAACATAAAAAGGATTATTTTCATATTGAAACTTTATTATTGCCAAGTAAAAACGAATATCTTCATAATTATAAGTAATGCTGATGTTCAATTAGTTATTCACAATTCCAAGAAGTGGACAAGAAACTTTATTTGATTTTTTTTTTGGGAAGGGGGGGGGGGGGCATGTAACAGTGTAAATATCATTCTTGTGGCCATTTGCATATTTGTCATGATTTTCTAACGAAATGATTACGACAATTCTGTTTGAACTCGAGCTATCGGAAAAGATATATTACACATAGCATTGGGTTCCATCATGATAATAGATTCTGTACTTTCGAGGCCAGGAGCGTAGCTACAGCAGAGGCACGAATACACGTGCATCAACATCGTTTTCACAAATTAGTGGGCTTTTTAATTTTGATGTTTTTTTAATTGTATGATATCATTTTTCTTAGTTTTAGCATATACCATTTCTGTTAACCTACCCGATTATATAATAGAGAAAGCATAGCTAACTATTTACAGTTCTTAAATAATGTAATTATTATCAACACTTAGGTTCTCCTCCATCAGGCATTGGTCACCTGAAACGATTTTGGTTATCTTGTTTAGGCACTTTGGTTTTATTGCTCCCAAAACTTTAAATTATTTGGCTTTCCAATCTTTCGATTTTAAGCGTACCTGATGATGGTTATTACAGAAACACTTAGTGCGCACTAAATTTGATATCTACGTTTTTATTAACTGGATGCGTCTGTTTGTTTGTTTATTTTCAGCTTTTCAATTGTGAGGACGCAAGCCAATACACCAACGATGTGGCTTTAGGTTCCCCAGCTTGACTCCTATTTACATTGCGATATTTGATAATCTGTCCATTAATCTAAATAAAATACAGTGATGCCTCATTTCAAAACTAATACACCTAACACTAACTACTTGCGATGGGGATTTAGTTTCCCCCACAATAAAAATTGTTCATCACGTGGGTATACTACTATTTACTGATTTTGAGATCCATTATAGTGAAAAATACGCATAATTCTTATAGAATTAATTAATATCGTTTTCGTACCTTTTGATTGAACAAGAGCACTGTCACACGTTTGTTTTTGATCCGTTCATAACTCAATGAACTGTTGCGTATCCAGTGTAAACTATATGGCGGACGCCGACGGGAAACTACGATAGTGTACGATTAAAAGTAAGCCTGATATCAGTTTAATAATTAAAATAGGGAAAATATTCACCTTGAAGAATTAAACGGATTAAACGGGTTTTTTTTCTCAGAAGTTCGTGCATCTGGTAATTCACAATGTATTCAGTTTGTGAGTGCATCAGCATTGTTTTCACATGCATGAACGATTTGTCATCTTTAAATAGAAACTTGGAATTTCCCAATAGAAAATTTCCAAATATCTATACATATAGTTAGCAGTTCAAAAACCCCTAAGATAAAAATAGCTTATCATTGGGTCGTATTATATTTTTTTTTTTTAAACATTCAGACTATTAATAGTTTTCACCGATATAATAACAAAGAGATATTGACTTCTTTATGGTAAATGTACTGGCACTCGATCAAAGACTATACCATCTCCATTTTTTAGAGGAGTCCCTTTTTTGAAGATACCAAAAGGTAATCAGAAGACATAAATTAAAGGACAGACAATACAATGTTTAGACAGTTGTGAAAATATTTGTCACTTTTTCAATTAGACTTCAACACATTATTAAGAGAACACGACAAGGTCATGGTCAAAATAATGGAAAACCCAAAGGATGAAATACAATCTTCGAAGCGGGTAAATCAATAAGTCTCAACAGGATAGCCAATTAATTTTCTTTTTTTTCTAACTACATATATTAAATATATGTTCTGTCATAAATATTTATTGATTTATATGGAAATAAATTGTTATTTGTAAAATGATGAAACACTACTTGTGATAGTATATATACGTCTGAAAATTAAACTAAACAGTGTTAGAGTTATATTTTTGAGCTGTCAATTTTTGTTCTTCCCTCGACGGGATTTGAACTCACACCATTAATACACTGCAGCATCAATCGCTTAGCCTTAAGTCCAGCGCCCTAGACCACTCGACCACATCCACTCCATGTATATATATGGTGTCGGTCCGATAGTCCGAAGACCCGATAGTTCGAAGACCCAATAGTCCGACGGTCCGATAGTTCGAAGACCCTATAGTCTGATAGTCCTAAAGCTCAATAGTCCGAGTGCCCAATATTTCGAAGGATATTTTGATGGTCAATATTTGAAGCATTTTTTCTCAACAACATCCTAAAGGTTTCGAATGAAGTTTGTAATATATGTTTCTATTAATGAAGAGATCCCTATTAATGTTCTACGGAAGCAAACACAGGGGGTTTGAAAATATATTTTGTTATATATCTGGAAAAAAATAAGAAACTAAATTGTACCGAAAGTTATTTTTGACGAAGTCGTGCGCACAAGTTAATATTTTTTTTTTTGGGGGGGGGGGGTTATGGTGTTTAACGCTCTTTTCAACAATATTTCAGTTATATCGTGGCGGTCAATATTGTTGGTGGAGGAAACCTGATTACCAGGAGAGTACCATCGACCTGTCGACAAATTTTATCACATAATGTTGTATCCAGACCTTCACAAGTGGTCATTTTGAAATTCGTAAATGACCCAAAAACATTCAAATCCGTTTAGTGGTTCTCAAGAAGAAGATTCCTGAAATATACTCTTATATATCGACCTGATTCAATATGGAGAAGATGTGATGGTATTCGAAATTTTGCTAGGTTTCTCCTGAACTCAGAATTACTTAAAGTAAAGTAATTCTGAGTTCAGGAGAAACATCAAAGAAAGATAGTTTTCTCTTCCATAAACAGTTTTAAATTTTACACAAGTTCTCAATTTACCATCAGAACATTTGTTCCTATCTAGGGCCCATTGATGCCTATGTGCTTCTAGAAGTATTTTCTTGACTGTTTGTTTTGAAACTTTTTGATTAGTTGAGAGTTGTTTAAGCTTAGGAATGTTATTCAAAATTTGTTGTAAAGCATCATATCAAGAGGATATCCGGTGTTCATATAATTTTCTGGAATGTGTGTATGCATCCTTCAACAAGGGAAAAGTTTCCAACAGTTTCTAATAAAAAGTTCCCATATTTCAGAGCAATATAGTAAAACATGTTAAATGGTATGGTCAAAAACATATGTCCTAAGCGACGTCGCTAAGTAAACATTGACGCGCAGGAACACTGAAAACATAGTTCATCTAAATTTTCGACTCTATCTTTTATTTTCGTCAATGAAATAAATATAATAATCAATCGGACGTCGTGAATATTGAATATATGATCACTCGTGCCGAAGCGCATTTAGATTAAACTCGTGCGTGTAGCAAGTTCCGCACACTCGTTTAATCTGATGCGTTTTGCGGCACTCGTGAACATATTTTCAATATCCGTGCAATTATCCTATAGTTGTTTGGAGTTGCGATTAGATAGGATATGATGATACAGTCCGGGATACATGGTCGGAGTATTAATGAGTGTCGGAGTTATGACTGTCGGAGTAATGAGGCGACCCCCAGGCACAATACTTGATACCAATGAACTTGCCTAGACTAACACCAGACACCGTAGACGTTATATTTGACAAACATAAAACCGATTTACGTTGCGACATAGTTATGTTTAAAGCTGAAATCGAAAGGTGGACAACATTGACACCACTAAGCCATCGAATCTGAAGGACACCCTTACGTCACAAACGAAGAGCTCTATCCTTCGATCAGCTCCGTTTTGTTGATACTTTACACCATGCCTGCCAGCACAGCTACGACGGAGAGATCATTCTCTGTTCTCCGTCGCCTTAAAACGTGCTTGAGGTCAACAATGCGTGACTTCTGTAGCTGTACTGCATGTGCACAGAGACATTGACATTGACATCGACAGTCATGCGCTCATTTACTTTAGGAAAATCTCGTCATATTGACTTTGGCTACGGACATTAAATTCAATCATAAAATAAATAAAGCAAACTATGTGTTTTGATTTTTACAACAGGAATTCATTACTTTCATCATTTTGAATTATTTTGTATTGCCAAATTGTTATTACAAATATACAAAATAACACTTAAAACAAGTGGACAATATGGCAATATGAACAGACTGCGAATCAAAAGGTGCATGCAATAACGTGTTCCCAATTTTGTTTAAAGAGGCATTAGCTACGATTTTAGGTACATAGCGAGCATATATTTGACTCTACACAAGCGCCTGTGATCCAATTACCGAAAAGAGCTAAAATTTAATACAACATAGCACTGATCGGTAACAGGGAAGACTCAAATAAAACTTCTGTATTCTGGATATGCAAATATATATACATTAGTTGTACATACCCCCCATACAAAACCATGATAATGTATAACATACGTCAAATAATAAAAAAAACACATCTTGCCGCCTCGTTAACTAGTTTTGGAATGAATTTCGCGCGCCAGAACCGAATCACATTTACAAAACCAGATTATCTTCAGATAATAACCCCCGAGGAAGATGTGACATGTACGAAAGACAACATTTCATGAAATCTTCACTTTACTGCGAGGTGTGCTCGGCTAACTCCAGAGGAAGATGCGAAACACAACACTTCATGAACACTTCACTTTAATGTGAGGTGTGTTCAATATGCATATTAATTGGAAAGGCATACTTACTGGGAATTGTTGATTTTCTTTCGGAAGGTCGATTTACTTTTAAGCGTAACCTATGGGGTGATTTGTTGTTGTTTTTTATGCGACTGAAGTTAAAACGTACCAAGTCGTGATAAAAAACCATTAATCAATACAAACGACATAGCCACAGACAAACACAATTCACAAATAATGAACACAAGAAAATAAGAAAGGGCAACACGACCCCAATCAAAGACAGAGGATATTCCGAAAGGGTGAGTAGTTTCTGCTCCAATCCTTAAGCTTCGTGTTGCTCATTGTTAAAATCTAGAAAATAGTCGTAATTGAGTAGGGGTCGACGTGATCGTGATCGCATGGTAGTTGGATTTACAACTACCTCTGCAATCAGTGCATATCACAGCTAACATTGTGAGTTCGAATCCCGCTCATGACGAGGTGTATTCGATATAACATTATGTGATAAAGTTTGTCAGTGACGTACGGCACGTCGGTGGTCTTCACCATGCAGGTACTCCGGTTTCTTCCATCAATAAAACTGACCTCCACGATATAATTGCAATACTGTTGAAAGTGACGTTAAACACCATAACCCTAACCCGTAATTGAGTAAAAGGGTGAGATATGTTCATGACAATATGAACAGATCTTCAGTCATTTGCGAGATGACACTGGGATTACAGATTATAAATTCTAAATATTTAATTGGTAATTCCAGTTTCAATCTAATAAGAATAGATGAACATTTTTTTATTGCGACATAACATAAAAAGGATTATTTTCATATTGAAACTTTATTATTGCCAAGTAAAAACGAATATCTTCATAATTATAAGTAATGCTGATGTTCAATTAGTTATTCACAATTCCAAGAAGTGGACAAGAAACTTTATTTGATTTTTTTTTTGGGAAGGGGGGGGGGGGGGCATGTAACAGTGTAAATATCATTCTTGTGGCCATTTGCATATTTGTCATGATTTTCTAACGAAATGATTACGACAATTCTGTTTGAACTCGAGCTATCGGAAAAGATATATTACACATAGCATTGGGTTCCATCATGATAATAGATTCTGTACTTTCGAGGCCAGGAGCGTAGCTACAGCAGAGGCACGAATACACGTGCATCAACATCGTTTTCACAAATTAGTGGGCTTTTTAATTTTGATGTTTTTTTAATTGTATGATATCATTTTTCTTAGTTTTAGCATATACCATTTCTGTTAACCTACCCGATTATATAATAGAGAAAGCATAGCTAACTATTTACAGTTCTTAAATAATGTAATTATTATCAACACTTAGGTTCTCCTCCATCAGGCATTGGTCACCTGAAACGATTTTGGTTATCTTGTTTAGGCACTTTGGTTTTATTGCTCCCAAAACTTTAAATTATTTGGCTTTCCAATCTTTCGATTTTAAGCGTACCTGATGATGGTTATTACAGAAACACTTAGTGCGCACTAAATTTGATATCTACGTTTTTATTAACTGGATGCGTCTGTTTGTTTGTTTATTTTCAGCTTTTCAATTGTGAGGACGCAAGCCAATACACCAACGATGTGGCTTTAGGTTCCCCAGCTTGACTCCTATTTACATTGCGATATTTGATAATCTGTCCATTAATCTAAATAAAATACAGTGATGCCTCATTTCAAAACTAATACACCTAACACTAACTACTTGCGATGGGGATTTAGTTTCCCCCACAATAAAAATTGTTCATCACGTGGGTATACTACTATTTACTGATTTTGAGATCCATTATAGTGAAAAATACGCATAATTCTTATAGAATTAATTAATATCGTTTTCGTACCTTTTGATTGAACAAGAGCACTGTCACACGTTTGTTTTTGATCCGTTCATAACTCAATGAACTGTTGCGTATCCAGTGTAAACTATATGGCGGACGCCGACGGGAAACTACGATAGTGTACGATTAAAAGTAAGCCTGATATCAGTTTAATAATTAAAATAGGGAAAATATTCACCTTGAAGAATTAAACGGATTAAACGGGTTTTTTTTCTCAGAAGTTCGTGCATCTGGTAATTCACAATGTATTCAGTTTGTGAGTGCATCAGCATTGTTTTCACATGCATGAACGATTTGTCATCTTTAAATAGAAACTTGGAATTTCCCAATAGAAAATTTCCAAATATCTATACATATAGTTAGCAGTTCAAAAACCCCTAAGATAAAAATAGCTTATCATTGGGTCGTATTACAGTTTTTTTTTTAAACATTCAGACTATTAATAGTTTTCACCGATATAATAACAAAGAGATATTGACTTCTTTATGGTAAATGTACTGGCACTCGATCAAAGACTAGACCATCTCCATTTTTTAGAGGAGTCCCTTTTTTGAAGATACCAAGAGGTAATCAGAAGACATAAATTAAAGGACAGACAATACAATGTTTAGACAGTTGTGAAAATATTTGTCACTTTTTCAATTAGACTTCAACACATTATTAAGAGAACACGACAAGGTCATGGTCAAAATAATGGAAAACCCAAAGGATGAAATACAATCTTCGAAGCAGGTAAATCAATAAGTCTCAACAGGATAGCCAATTAATTTTCTATTTTTTCTAACTACATATATTAAATATATGTTCTGTCATAAATATTTATTGATTTATATGGAAATAAATTGTTATTTGTAAAATGATGAAACACTACTTGTGATAGTATATATACGTCTGAAAATTAAACTAAACAGTGTTAGAGTTATATTTTTGAGCTGTCAATTTTTTGTTCTTCCCTCGACGGGATTTGAACTCACACCATTAATACACTGCAGCATCAATCGCTTAGCCTTAAGTCCAGCGCCCTAGACCACTCGACCACATCCACTCCATGTATATATATGGTGTCGGTCCGATAGTCCGAAGACCCGATAGTTCGAAGACCCAATAGTCCGACGGTCCGATAGTTCGAAGACCCTATAGTCTGATAGTCCTAAAGCTCAATAGTCCGAGTGCCCAATATTTCGAAGGATATTTTGATGGTCAATATTTGAAGCATTTTTTCTCAACAACATCCTAAAGGTTTCGAATGAAGTTTGTAATATATGTTTCTATTAATGAAGAGATCCCTATTAATGTTCTACGGAAGCAAACACAGGGGGTTTGAAAATATATTTTGTTATATATCTGGAAAAAAATAAGAAACTAAATTGTACCGAAAGTTATTTTTAACGAAGTCGTGCGCACAAGTTAATATTTTGGGGGGGGGGGGGGGGGGGGGTTATGGTGTTTAACGCTCTTTTCAACAATATTTCAGTTATATCGTGGCGGTCAATATTGTTGGTGGAGGAAACCGGATTACCAGGAGAGTACCATCGACCTGTCGACAAATTTTATCACATAATGTTGTATCCAGACCTTCACAAGTGGTCATTTTGAAATTCGTAAATGACCCAAAAACATTCAAATCCGTTTAGTGGTTCTCAAGAAGAAGATTCCTGAAATATACTCTTATATATCGACCTGATTCAATATGGAGAAGATGTGATGGTATTCGAAATTTTGCTAGGTTTCTCCTGAACTCAGAATTACTTAAAGTAAAGTAATTCTGAGTTCAGGAGAAACATCAAAGAAAGATAGTTTTCTCTTCCATAAACAGTTTTAAATTTTACACAAGTTCTCAATTTACCATCAGAACATTTGTTCCTATCTAGGGCCCATTGATGCCTATGTGCTTCTAGAAGTATTTTCTTGACTGTTTGTTTTGAAACTTTTTGATTAGTTGACAGTTGTTTAAGCTTAGGAATGTTATTCAAAATTTGTTGTAAAGCATCATATCAAGAGGATATCCGGTGTTCATATAATTTTCTGGAATGTGTGTATGCATCCTTCAACAAGGGAAAAGTTTCCAACAGTTTCTAATAAAAAGTTCCCATATTTCAGAGCAATATAGTAAAACATGTTAAATGGTATGGTCAAAAACATATGTCCTAAGCGACGTCGCTAAGTAAACATTGACGCGCAGGAACACTGAAAACATAGTTCATCTAAATTTTCGACTCTATCTTTTATTTTCGTCAATGAAATAAATATAATAATCAATTGGACGTCGTGAATATTGAATATATGATCACTCGTGCCGAAGCGCATTTAGATTAAACTCGTGCGTGTAGCAAGTTCCGCACACTCGTTTAATCTGATGCGTTTTGCGGCACTCGTGAACATATTTTCAATATCCGTGCAATTATCCTATAGTTGTTTGGAGTTGCGATTAGATAGGATATGATGATACAGTCCGGGATACATGGTCGGAGTATTAATGAGTGTCGGAGTTATGACTGTCGGAGTAATGAGGCGACCCCCAGGCACAATACTTGATACCAATGAACTTGCCTAGACTAACACCAGACACCGTAGACGTTATATTTGACAAACATAAAACCGATTTACGTTGCGACATAGTTATGTTTAAAGCTGAATCGAAAGGTGGACAACATTGACACCACTAAGCCATCGAATCTGAAGGACACCCTTACGTCACAAACGAAGAGCTCTATCCTTCGATCAGCTCCGTTTTGTTGATACTTTACACCATGCCTGCCAGCACAGCTACGACGGAGAGATCATTCTCTGTTCTCCGTCGCCTTAAAACGTGCTTGAGGTCAACAATGCGTGACTTCTGTAGCTGTACTGCATGTGCACAGAGACATTGACATTGACATCGACAGTCATGCGCTCATTTACTTTAGGAAAATCTCGTCATATTGACTTTGGCTACGGACATTAAATTCAATCATAAAATAAATAAAGCAAACTATGTGTTTTGATTTTTACAACAGGAATTCATTACTTTCATCATTTTGAATTATTTTGTATTGCCAAATTGTTATTACAAATATACAAAATAACACTTAAAACAAGTGGACAATATGGCAATATGAACAGACTGCGAATCAAAAGGTGCATGCAATAACGTGTTCCCAATTTTGTTTAAAGAGGCATTAGCTACGATTTTAGGTACATAGCGAGCATATATTTGACTCTACACAAGCGCCTGTGATCCAATTACCGAAAAGAGCTAAAATTTAATACAACATAGCACTGATCGGTAACAGGGAAGACTCAAATAAAACTTCTGTATTCTGGATATGCAAATATATATACATTAGTTGTACATACCCCCCATACAAAACCATGATAATGTATAACATACGTCAAATAATAAAAAAAACACATCTTGCCGCCTCGTTAACTAGTTTTGGAATGAATTTCGCGCGCCAGAACCGAATCACATTTACAAAACCAGATCCATCCGCAAAAAATAATCCTATCAAAATATCGTTTTAAAGAATTCATTTTATTATTTTTTTGAAAATTAATTATAAATTACCGATAAACAGAATATTAGGCATTTTGTTTTTGGGACTGACTTTATCACGGGGTATATCAGGTGACCCGTGATAAAGTCAGTCCCAAAAACAAAATGCCTAATATTCTGTGTATATCAGGTAGCGAGGCGAGAAAAATATTATCTTAACAAAAGTTTAAAGATATCAAAGTGGTAATCAAAAGCCGTAAATCGAAGAAGGACAGACAATATAATGGCCAGGCGATGTCAGGTGGGGATGGGGGAGAGTGGGTGTAAGCAGTTCATGCTCCACATGTGTCTTTACTTGGTTCACCATTTTCTAAATGTAAAAAAGACATGAATTATCAAGTTTACTTCTTATAATGATAAGAAAAATGCCTAAAGATGAGCAACGCGTACAATGATGGGAAATGTTTATGAAAATGGGAAACGTGTATAAAGATGGGAAAATGTATTAAGTTAAGAAAAGTGCATACAGATAGGTTTAGCTTTAGGTTTTAGGTTTATGGTGTTTAACGCCACTTTCAACAATATTTCAGTTATATCGAGGCGGTCAGTTTTATTGCTGGAGGAAACTGGAGTGCAAGGAGAAAACCACCGACCTGCCGCAAGTCACTGACAAACTTGATCGCATAGTATTGTATCGCATGAACAATAGGTTATGTGTTAATTTAGTACAGAATTAAAGGTGATTGCAATTTTGTGATTATCTACATGTATAATACAAGCGTGTTTGTGATATACGTGTACATGTAACAATAATACGGATTAAGCTGGATAATGTACTCTCTAAACACGGATGTAAAAAAGATGTTTCCTACAATTACAACCTTAAGCTGAATTTGTTAAACTACACTGTCACCCGGATATCTGTATTATTAAGAAGACGAATCTAGACATCAAATAGAGGTTTCAAACCACTGGCATCGCAACACGGAGTCCAAAAACAGGTAAGTAGAAACATACAATGTTTGTGAAGATGAAACTCATTTCTTTCTTGTCTGTAAAATCATGAAATAAAAAAAAAAATAATAGCAATAGAAACACTTCATACTCTCATTGAACAAATAAAAAAATGTTAATATTTAATCCTGACACAAATTGAAAAGTGCAATGACTCGCTTCATTTATTAAATAGTCGATAACTTTGAAGATGTGTGATTCTTCCTTTCCCAATATTGGTTCCTTTACCTATCCTAAATGTCTTCTATTTATTCTATTTATTCTTAACGTATTTAAGTAGTTGATTAAATTTTCGTAATATTTCTATTCACTACGGAGATTAAATTTCTGCATGAGAATTCCCGCCAATTTCTTTACGAGGGTTATTACCGTACTGATGAAAATTAACAACTGTAATTCAAAAGTATTTGGACGTTTTGGTTATAGGAGAAAAGTACTCTCCATCTGCTACCAGAAATATCATAATCTGCCTATAACACAAAGAGATTATTTTCCTTTGATCTGTTTATGGTTTACATTGTATATAGATCTACCAGAATGTTAGCAACAGGTAAGTGCTATGAAATAATATGGATTAGGCACAGCCTACAGGCGAGCATCGCATCTACGCATAGACATGTACATGTAAAAATAGTAGTTTTGGGTTTTCTTCATTATTCTTGATTATTTTTCTTTGTTCTTCAATTCGACTTACCCAGTTAATTCTATTGCAAAGGAGATTTTTTGGGCCGAGATATATAGGGGACGACTTTTTCTACGGCCGAGATATATCGGAGACGACTTTTTTTTAGAGCCGATCGTTCTTTAGGAGAGAAACAAGAAGGTCTAACGATTGTCCATTTTTTAAATAAATTAATCGTTTCATGTAAAGAAGCTGTACGGTTTCCTTTCTAATTTTTTATTTTTTATTTTTAAACTGGATAGTTATTTTTTATTCAAATTAAAAGGCTATTTCCTGTACTTCACTCCGATTGTCTATTCTATGCCGAAACTTAGAATCCATTTCCGGTTGGAATTGATCATATATTGATTCATCTCCTTACACACATGTTGCTGTTTAGCTCGCATCTTGCAATGCTCGCTAATACGGGCAGATACCAGATCTTGCACTGTTTAAATCTGGGCGATAGTTTTATTACTCTCAGAGAGCCGTGCAATAATCAACGACAAAGACGTGATATTGTCATGGTATAAATTGTCATGTGACACCATTTAAGTAAGCTTTATTTAAATTCGACATTATTAAAACAAGATAGCATAAGCTCTAAGGAGCTCTTACAACCGACTGTATTTCCTTATTGTTCGTTGTCAGTAACAAGCACACATCGTAATTGTCACGTGACAGTCTTCATTTTCACCCATAAATATTCTTTCCCACGATCGCCACCATGATTTTATTAATCAATACGGGATATCTTGGTATAATTGTAAAGATCTCCATTGCCAAGATGTGGTAATTGGGTTTATATTTACATACATGTATGCAGACCAAGAACAGCTGGCTGCCAACCTATACCACGAACACAAATCTAACTTTGCCGATAGGCACCAATTACATCTGAGGATGATAATGCAACTATTACACGATCATGGCCGCCTGTGTGGCAACATATATGTCTTGATAACTATTCATTTTATTCTCTTTTATAGGATGTCGAAGTTGTTACTTCTTTGGGTCGTTGTTTTCATGGTCCTGACTACAAAAGTCAATTTTGGATTTTCAGCAGGAATCTCTGACAAGTGTCTTCAGTGTATCTGTGACGTAAGTGTATATAGATATCTACTGAAAATAATGAAGATTTCATAAGGGAATGAACGTTAGATAATACCAGAGGGGCAATCAAAAAGGACAATCCGAAGAATTTGGTAACATAGGGCACACAAGACGGAAGAAAAAACACAACACAATATTTGTTGGACACCACTGTACAAACACAATTTAATTTAATGATTTGATTTATTGTGCTTAACGCCACTTTCAGCAATATTTCAGCTATATCATGGCGACCAGTTTTAGTGGTGGAGGAAGCCGGAGTACCCGGAGAGACCCACCGACCATGGGGAAGCAACTGGTCAACTTTATTACTTGCGGCTGCTAGTCTAGTGCACCTTTTTGTAATTTGCAAAGCCTGGTGCGAACCCACACAGTATTGGTAATAGGCTTGTATTAGTTGTTAGGTAATCCAACTACCTAGCTCATTGAGCCACCCGGGCCCCTCTGTACAAACACAAATCACACGGAATTCAGAACGTAAAGACACATAATAGGACAACACAAAAAACTAAAAAGATGAGTCACACGGACCCCACAAAAGACCGGGGGTGAACTCAGGTGCTCGCGAAGGGTAAGCAGTTCCGGCTTCTTATAAGACGCCCGCCGTGTTACTCATGTATGCAGTCAAGTACAGTAAAAGTCGTGGCAGTGATAGAGGAAAGAAACATCTACGTAAAAAGTAGAAGATCAATTTTTAGATATAGATATTTCGTAACGGTCAACCAGATTGTGATGACGACCGTAGAACTTTTGTAGCGATGCCTTGAACATTGGAGCAATGTAGCCTTGTTTGAGTAGCTTTTGCGTCAGCAGCTGAGCTCTGTCCAGAACTTTTGATCTGCGATGTTTTTCATTTTATCTTTTTTAAGTAAAGGTTGGCACACAGACTCGCGAACATTATATTGAAAGGTGGCTTAGAGAACTATGTTTGTAGTTTATCGGTAATTTGTGTAGTTTTCCTTTGAAGTGTGTCGATTGATAAAGCTTATCTCAACGTACTGGTCGTGATATCAAAATTATTAGGTCAGTCCATATTAGGCATGCGTCAACTACCGCGCATGAATATGCTTGTTTTAAAAACAGATTGGTTGCGTCATCAAAATCAATAATACGGGAAAAGGTCAATGTCGTGGTCTCAAAACCAAAATGATAGAAAACCAAGAAATAACTACTTTGTAAAGATTGAACATTGTATATACACTGCAATATCTAATGATGATTTAAAATTGAAATCAATCCAATTACCGAAAAGAGCTCAAATTTAATACAACATAACACTGATCAGTAACAGGGCCGGGAAGACTCAACTAAAACTTCTGTATTCTGGATATGCAAATATATATACATTAATTAATTTTCTAAAATTAATAACATAAAATCTTAAATGCCTTCCGAGTGGGATTATTATGGATGTTAATTGATTTGACCTACATTCAGAATATTTCAGTGAAACGTATTCAATACGGTTTTAGCACAAGTTTTTATGACAAAAATTATTTACCGGTAACATATTCGAACATTATAATTTCCAAAACACACTTATATCCAACAAAACCATCATAATGTATAACACACGTCAAATAGTAAAAAACACATCTTGCCGCCTCGTTAACTAGTTTTTGAATGAACCTCGCGCGCCAGAACCGAATCACATTTACAAAACCAGATCCATCCGCAAAAAAATAATCCCATCAAAATATCGTTTTAAAGAATTCATTTTATTATTTTTTTGAAAGTTAATTATAAATTACCGATAAACAGAATATTAGACATTTTGTTTTTGGGACTGACTTTATCACGGAGTATATCAGGCTCGCCATTCCGGCTCACCTGTGGTCGATTTCACAAAAAGTTGTAAGTCTAAGATCAGTCGTAAGTGTGAATTTCAACCAATCAAAAGCTTGGAAATCACACTTACGATAACACTTACGATTAATCTTAGACTTACAACTTTTTGTGAAATCGACCCCTGATATACCCCGTGATAAAGTCAGTCCCAAAAACAAAATGCCTAATATTCTGTATATATTGGAAAGAATAACAAACATGAAGTCTTCTGTTCAAAAGAAATACTATCAATTGTAAAATGGAACATGCAGGATATCATTTATACCGATTAAATTATGCACATTGCAGAAAATGTGGAGAAACGTTTTGTCCGCATACTCCGGTCGGTTACCTCCACCAATAAAACTGAACGCCACGATATAACTGTAATATTGTTGAAAGTGACGTTAAACATCATAACCCCCTAATATTAACAATGTGGTTATCTTCAATTAATTGTACTTTCCCTTCATTTCGACTGTCAATTACATTTAAGTTGATTATTGTACGTTTAAAGAGTTGAAATGTTCCCTTTGAAACAACTAAATTCACATAAAATGTCTATGTTAAGGCGGAGACGAATTGTGATGCAACTCTGCAATGTGAAGACGATGGTGGTACCCCCTCTTGTGGCCCCTTCAAGATCAAGAAAGTTTATTGGCTAGACTGTGGCAAACCAGGAAACAGTAAGTATTTCTATGTGTCTACAGCGGTTATTTTTCTTCTAACAATCATCACAGTATGGGTACCTGTGCTGCGCAACTGACGTGTTTACGTAAAGTTTATGCGCACGTTACCGTTTCCGATCATCGACTGTCAAAACCGGAAGGGTTCAATGTAAGTTTTTATGTTTATATGTAGTAGTAAACATTGCTAATGAAGACAAAAAATTACAGAAACCCACTGATGTAATACCTTAATACGCCAGGAAAATTTAAAACATATCTGTTGAACGGAAATATCCTTTTTTAACACTTAAACTTGATATTGATGTTGCGTAAACATTGACATCATTGTTTTCTCGCTGAATTCAGCAAGGACGACCCTGATTTTTTCAAAGAATCTTCTTCGCACAACCGATTATCACAACACAAAGTCATGCCTCGTTCCAATTTACATTTTTTGTATAAATATAATCTGATCATTTCCAATGACTGTGGGCATCTAAATGTGTAAAATGTGTTCGTATTACGTATTTCTAGCCCACAGTGTAACATTAAAATGCCCACAGTCATTGTAAATGATAATATTATAATTATACAAAAATGTAAATGACTTTGTGTGGTGATAATTGGTTGTACGAAGAAGCTTCTTTGAAAAAATCAGGGTCGTCCTTGCTGAATTCAGCGAGAAAACAATGATGTCAATGTTTACGCAACATCAAAATCAAGTTTAAGATCGTGGGTTCGAGTCCAATGGGGTCAATCCAAAGGCTATAAAATTGGTATTTGTTGCTTCTGCGCTAAGCACGCAGCATTAAGGAGAAAGAGCAAAGACTGGCTGGCTTGGAATCATGATGATGTGTCCAATTGGGATGACATGTCTACCCGCGGACTGTTGCTGTAGTAAGCTAGCACTAAAAAAATCAAACTAAGCGTGTCGTTCTAGTACAAAGCGGACCTCATCTTCATCTCATTGAAAATTAACTTGTTCTCGCCATGATATAGCTGAAATATTGCTGAGTTGGCGTTAATCAACAATAACTCACTCACTCACAAATTTTTGTATTTTCATTTTTATTATTTCTGATAAATCTTTGTAAGTACAATGATATACAGATTATACAATAAATAAACAAATACATTGATAAATATAAAATATGTACACTATTTACAATATGGTGAAGTTATGCATACCAATGTTAACCAGGATGACACACATTGTTATTAATAAATCTAATAAATAAATACACATAGGTTTTTAAGTTTTGATAATTTAGTTTGATTCATTAGTTCTCCAAATTTTAAAATATTAGCATTTCTGAACAAATTATTATTAATACAATTCTTTCTCATATCTGACATAAAACTACATTTCAATAAATAATTCAACATATAATTATAAGTGTAAATGATTTCTTTAACATTGATGTACTGTTTATAGGTTTTGAGGAGTGTGCTAAGGACTATGAATGTTCCAAGAAATGTGTGCGAGCCTATATGAAGAGATACGGTGGCTGGAAATGTACCAACACGTGTCAAGATTATGCCCGAATGCACGTAGGAGGCCCTATGGGATGTACAAAACTAACAACTCTTGGTTATTGGGATAAAATAAAGGAAAAGGGATGCAACGAAAAGAGTTAGATTTACATGTATTGATAGCAGAATCGAAAGCTGTAATCAGCCATGAAATGATAGACTTATTACAATATTAAAGGTCTTTCACTTACAAGTGACTTCTACTAATATTAAAGATCTTAACCTACCAGAGACTTATTACAATAGCTTATTCTATTTCTTCTAATTATCTTCTTTTTTTTCAATATTAACGATTGTTATCTGTGAAACTTAATAAACCATGTGCATGTATTTATATTATTTTTTATTGTAATATTCTGAAAACACATGAAAAGTATAATAGCCGCAAAGCTGATCAATTTTTTGTCAAATTTTTACATAAAATATTGGAAACTACAAATGTATGAAGTTTAAAGTAAAAATTTGAATAAATGTAAATGCTATGGTTTATGACTAATAATCTGATTCAAGAAGATCTCCAACATTTGTTTTTTAAATGCATTATATCTAACCGATATCAAACATCACAATTTTAATAAACACTTTAAATGTGGGAATTGTTAACTTAAATGAGAAAAATATGATGTTTGGGTTCAATATGGGGGGGTAAACATGAACTTCTATTAAATACATTAATTTTTATATTTAAGTGGTCTATTTGGAAGGCAAGAAACAAAGTTAAATATGACAAAATTCATATCAATCAGAATGTACTTTGTAATATATGGAAACAGACTTTAAAATCTGAACTAAAAATTTTGCTAACGGCCAATACGGTTGTTTCGAATCATTTCCATTCCGTCAAAATTTTGTTATTTTCTTCCGCCAGATCACGTGATTTCGATGGACTAATCGGCATTGAACTTCCGGTGTCAATGTACACAACAAAAACTCCAATCGATATGTGCCATTTTAACGTTCGATCCTCAACTTAAAAAAATCTTAACATTTTCTGTAAAAGACAGATATCAATTAAATTATTTTATTTGTATCAAAGACTTCAATGCAGAGACAAATACTTCTTTAAAATTAAATTTGTTTTCTTTCTTTATTTGCGGCTGTCAGCATCATCAAAGCCCAAAGGAAAACGATCTGTCTTTATGTATATATTTCTAATATCAGACAGATAGTGGGGTACCGAACACCAGTATTTATTCAGCGATTTCCTTGGCGTCTCCATATTACAATTACTTATCAGTCGGGAAGCCACGCACAGATTCCGTACCTCCAACAATGCAAAGTCAAATCCCGAAATCAAGGGACGTAACTCTATTTTTTTAGACATGACGCTTTACAAGTGAGCGGCCATGCATTGTTTACGTCGACACCCCATGTGTTTTTACTGAATATCTTCATAAATACAACTGAAAGAAGTATTCATTTTTATTGAATCCATTTTTTAAATAAAATTGTAACGTGTATTTATGATATCGTTTGCTTGAAATCAACGTTGGAACTCGGGATACAGCTGATGAAATGTTGTAAAAAAAATGGCGCTAAAAATAGACTCTAACTAAGTGGAACAATTGCATCCCATTGACTGTTTATTAATAAATTTGGTAAAAATAGCTAGAATCACGTATTAGAGTATGGATTATTTGCATATTTCCCCATCATTCGTCACTAGAATTCCATATTTGGCTGTAAACAAGAAGCACTATATTTCTGGGTTTTTTTCATAGATTGATCGATCTATTAGGATGAAAATGTGACTGTTTCTGTTTAAGCATGAAAGAACCATTTGACCAATCATAGTCACACATATATAGAGTCATTTTATTCCATTTTTAACAACAAATCTTTCATTTTCGTTGACTCGTTCCATGGCATTTATGGACATGTCAAAATATTGACATAATAAATAAATACATTTTAGAAATAAAAAGGTCTGCATTATAATGTATGATCTTGTCATGCAGAGAATGGTGAAAGATTATGTTAAATTCACTCTAGATTAACATGGCATAGCATAAGGCTACATGTTTAGTTCATGTCAAGCATTTACACCCCCCCCCCTTTTTTTCCCATTTTCAGTCTGTTTTCCTGAAATACTTATTGATGTGTGTATATGCTACTTTTCAGTGCCAATGGTATTGACAACTTCCAGTTTTAGTTAGTTTTAGATCATTGTAGGTAGATATATACATACAGACTGGACATGGGATGTTTATTTTTTTTAACAAGAGTCTGAAGATACCAAAGGGGCTAAGTTACTGATTCTATTAAATAAAATGGATGTTTATTTTCTGTTAGTTTCAGATTCTATGAGTATAAATGCCAAGTTTCCTGTGATGTTTATAGGTTGAATATTTGAATAAATAAAAGGAAGAATATATGATAAGTCTTATATATATATTCATACAGGTTTGAAAATCAATATATATATATATATATATATATATATGTTTTTTTTCTTCTAAAATATCCATGAAGTAAAAAAAATGGACCAGCATTCCAATTATTTTTAAAGTACATCATCAAACAAATGCCATGAGTTTTCAAGACACCTTGTGTCATAAATTATAATAAAGTCATTCAGAAAAGAACTTTTTGATTGTGTAATTTGTGTAATTTGTGAAACTTCATCTGAAAATCAAAAGGTTTATTTCAATTTCAATTGAAAACCAGGACTTGTCTTAAACATTTCAAGAATGAATTAAATTTCTGTAAAGAATTTGGCTCAGAAGATAAATTATATTGTGGTACATATTGTTATAACAGTTGTAACACATTTTCTAGGTCAGAAAGTGGAGCTGAAACAAGATCTCAAACTTTTCAATTTCTTATAGATATATTGAACCAGAACCAAGATGTTGAACAAGTTTCTACAGACATTTAGACCTGTATACACTCCAACATGTTGTTGAATTTGTTATTCATGCTTTTTTTAGATGAAAAGGTACTTATGTTGCCTGTTGTTTATGAGAAATATAATTATCTTTTATTTATGAATATTAATGCCGAAATTTATAAATTTTCTTTTACAGAAAAGAATTTTTCAAAATGTGCCCATTTATTAACTTTTTTCCAGTCATTGGAACAAATAAAACAATTTTTTTAACTTCAATTTTAAACAATATTAACCAATACTTGGTTATTTTGCCAACAGAAAACATATTCATTCTATTCTAGTCATTTAATTTACTTAGTGAAATTTGGAATTCTGGTTTGTCCTTTCATGTGAATGCAAGTATTCTGTATGTGTCTTAAAATTATGTGAATGGTAGTCATTCAATATGCTCTTTTATGTGAATGCTAGTTATTCTGTATGTGTCTTTTATGTGAATGCTAATCATTTTGTGTCTGTCTTTTATGTGAATGCTATAGTCATTCTGTTTGTGAATGTCATGGTGGAAAAATTATTGCAATCTAAGTATCCATATTTGTAAATGCTGGTAATTTTGTGAATGTCCTGGAGAAAGAATTATTGCAAACTAAGTACCCATATTTGTAAATGTTGGTCATTTTGTGAATGTCCTGGAGAAAGAATTATTGCAACCTAAGTACTCATATTTGTAAATGCTGGTCATTTTGTGAATGTCAAGGGGAAAGAATTGTGACAACTTGACCACCCATATATGTTATAAAAGCTAGTTTGTAGTTGTGTCAAACACATGAATATTCCAAATACATTGATATTTACACTGTGAGATAAACATGAAACTTGGTAGCTTTCATTCAGATAATAAAATTTCCTAATTTCAAGAAAAATATTTGCTTACACTGATTTTTTTTTTAATTTGCCTTGATATAATAGGAAGGGTTAAGATATCCGAATACAATTTTTTATGCCCCTTTTTGTCTCAAGGTTTCACTTTTTTTTTTTAGATTTAAAAAAAATTATTAATTTTTTTACATGTTTTTTTTTTATAATATTTTCATATTTTTTCAATTCGCTTAATTTTTGTTTACATGCTTTTATTTTTTCCACACATTTATTTCTTTCTATTTATCTTGTACCTGTTGTATTGAAATTAAGTCTAGTATCATAGATGATTTTTTTTTTTTAATTTAAAGTGATAATAAATAGTAATTCCCCAGTCTAAATTACAAAATGCACAATGTCTAAAACAATATTGCAATACAAATAATTCAATTAAACTGAAAAATACGGTATTAACAAAAGACATAGACACCCCTTTCCCAAATGAAATATACTCTTTCGGATGTACGCTTAGGTGTCGTTTATTGTTGATGTTAAGAAACACCACTGATGTGTTCCGAAAGACAATGAATTTCGATGTTTGGCAAATGGTCGATCCGATCAAGGTGGGTGCACAGGGGCTAGGTGCGTCCGAAAAAAAAAAAAAAAAAAAATTATATAATACTACAAGGGGGCGAACTCACTTGCTCCCATTTTTTTAAGTCGTCGTGTTAAATTGATCGTAACTTCGGAACGCCTTAATATTTTCCAAATATGTTTCCACCAGTCGAAAGTCAAGTAATTTTCCTTTCCAAAGAGACCCCAATTGTTAGTGTAGGCCTCCGAACTGCTGAGGTATCATACACGAACCAAAACAAAACGGCGTGAAAATCCGAAGTCGTACAAACGCTGGGATGACCACTTCCCATCTGTGTACAGACTTTCCCATGCGTAAACGAGTCATTTTGACTAGCTAAATACTTTCATCCATTCAAATTATGATAAAATTTCTTACCTTACGCCAATTTATATGTCCTTTAAGTCTGTTTTTGAAAGAAATCCCATTTGCATCCTTGACAAACGCCATAGACGTTAAAATTGAGAGAGTTCTAACGGGCTTTTTGATTGGCTGAAACAGAGTGTTTCAGCCAATCAAGAGTGTTTCAGCCAATCAAAAAGCCCGTTAGAACTCTCTCAATTTTCACGTCTATGGCGTTTGTCAAGGATGCAAATGGGATTTCTTTCAAAAACAGACTTAAAGGACATATAAATTGACGTAAGGTAAGAAATTTTATCATAATTTGAATGGATGAAAGTATTTAGCTAGTCAAAATGACTCGTTTACGCATGGGAAAGTCTGTACACAGATGGGAAGTGGTCATCCCAGCGTTTGTACGACTTCGGATTTTCACGCCGTTTTGTTTTGGTTCGTGTATGATACTTCAGCAGTTCGGAGGCCTACACTAACAATTGGGGTCTCTTTGGAAAGGAAAATTACTTGACTTTCGACTGGTGGAAACATTTTTGGAAAATATTAAGGCGTTCCGAAGTTACGATCAATTTAACACGACGACTTAAAAAAATGGGAGCAAGTGAGTTCGCCCCCTTGTAGTATTATATAGTATTTTTTTTATTTTTTTTTTTCGGACGCACCTAGCCCCTGTGGGTGGGTGTAGGGCTAAGTGGAACAATTGCATCCCACAAGACATTGACACTAGTTGTCGGTATGACAATGATCCTAGATGATTTCCTCAGGCAATGTATGTTACAGAAAGCTTAAGCCATCATATTGTTTTAATTAAATTTTCTCTTTTAAATAGAACCACCTTGATATTTGTTTTGAAATTGAGTCCACTTCAAGTAGCAAAATTCGATGTTTGTACACAATATAAATAAAAACTGAAGTGATACAATAAATTTCTATTTATCCATAGACATCTTCCGTATATTTTAATTGATTTCAAGGATAAATATTTATTGTAAACCGACGTATTTTAAGCGAAGGGTTGAACGTCATTTTTCATCAAAAATGAAGCGAAAGTCACGTGATTGGGACTTGACTTTGGAGCTCTCCTGTCACGCTGGCTGTCCTACTGTTATAATCTACCGCATCTACGACTATGATATGCTGACGTTGTCACAGTAATAGCGTAAACACCGGAAGTCGCCTGCCGATTTGTTCAGACGTCAAGACAAGAAAAAGACGGAACATGGTCGGAATTGACATGATTCGAAACAACCGTAGTGTAATGATGCAATAGATAAAGCCAAAATCTTGACAATTCTATCAGTGTTTAGTAAGTAGTTCTAATATATATGAGTACAATGCATGTATGTAAATGTTCTAAAAAATTATGTTGAAGCTATCATAAAATGCCGATATAGATTGACTTACATGTTGATTTTAAAATTGATAAATTTAGTTGTATTTTTGAAATGGGATCATGTGGACTCTTATTAATCCTGGATAAGAGATATATTGTAAAACAGGGAACCTTAGATTATTTTTGCTTACCTTGGCATCTAAGGTGTTTTGTTAACAGGCGAGTCAAACAATAAAGTATTATGTTATTAAAAAAAAATAATAATAATCTGATATTAATTTTTTAATATAAAAAAATGAAATTACAAATTACAACATAGATTTACTTGCGGGTGTGACTATAGTATACAATTATACCTTAAACCGATTAAAAAGTGGTCAAACTTAATCGATAATTTCTATATAACACGCGTGTCATTTACCACCGTAATACTCTATCTATACCGGGTCCGATTCCGGTGTTTAACAAATATTATTGTTAACGGATACGCTTGGGTGGAGAGGGTATGCTTTTTTCATGAAGTTTTAAAATTTGCCGCTTGTGTTCATTTCGTGATAACATATATAGCAAGATACATTACTCCCAGCATATACCCACAACTGGACAATATTTTCATTCACATCTCAAACAATTTTCTATTAAAGATTTAACCAAATGCCTGAAATGCATATTAATAAATCCTTCGGCCTTCTTTGTTAATATACTTAATCATAGCACCAGAATCGGACACGGTATTTTGAGTATTGCGCATCGAATGACTGGGGTGTTAATTAATACTCACCAAGTTGTATACATGTATACAGAAGCGTAGCTGCATATACGCTGTCACGCCATGGCGTGCACATCGACAAGTTAAAGGGATATTGTCTACCAGCTGCGTAATTTTTTCATACCCAAAATTATTGTCGATTTCCGTAGTGACCTTCATAAAATGAAGATTAACACCGAGTTATGTTGCAAAAGATACGAAAAAGACCCAAAACTATCGTTATCAGAATTATTTTCCGGATGACAATATTCAAATCTGTTCATATGGCCTTCTATGCGAACACGTCTTGAGCATGCGCACTGTTTAGAATTTATAAACAACATGTGGTTCTTGGGCAAAAGAGAAACTGTCAACGCGTGGAAGAAAGCGGACTTTGACGGATTCAGAGATAAAGAGGAATAGAAGTGAAGTATCTTCCAAATGGAACAAATGCAGGATATATGTAGGGGATCAGTTGGACCGTTGCCGTTGGATGGAGCGAACTCAAGGAAGTGCTTGATTATTGTTGATAGGTAAGCCGAGCATGTTGCCTTCTTTTCTCAATCGTTTTTCATATTTTATGAATTTATGATGATGCCTATGATCATTTTCGGTAGATATTAATCAATATATGTAATTTTGCACCTGGCAACAGCAAATTATTGTCAATGAGTAGCATAAAACGGCCGTATTTGCGAGGTAAACAAACACAAATTTTAAGAGGCCAGCAAAAGGGAAATGGGAGTGCAAAAATGATATCAATGACAATGCAGTTTATTATTATCAATTTAAAAAAAAATATCGAATCAATTCATTTTTAATGCAAGAATTAAAACTGTACATGGCTTAATGAAAACCCTATAAAGTTCTTTTTATTCAAGCAAATTTATTTCTTTGATATAATTAGGCTTTTAATTTTATCAAATTTCAACAACTTGGACATGAAACTTAGTTTTGGGAACCAAAAGTATATACCTTACTTTCTGCAAATTATCACTATAATGGAAAATCAGTATGTATTTTTCAAATAAAAGCTTTCTATTTAAAGAAGCTTCATTTCAATTGCACTTTTAGTTTGGATCCTGTAAGTATAATATATAATTATAAACAAGGTTTTGAAGAAATGATATGAATATCCATTGAAATTTTCAAGTTTCAGAACTTTTTTTATATATGACTACAAAATTTTACTGAAAATTTCAGAAATGTCCTAAAATGCATATTTTAGACCATGGCTAAATGAAAATCATTTTCAATTCCTTTATGCAAACAAGTTTATATCTTGGGTACTGGAAATACATTACATAAATAAGGTTAAAAGTACTTTTCAATAAGTTTGAACATAACACTTTGTTATGGGAGCCAAAATTATATCTTCCTGTCTGTGAATTATCACCATAGTGGAAAATCAGTATGTATCTTTTATATAAAAAGCTTTCCGTTTAAATAAGTGTCATTTCAGTAGCATTTTTAGTTTGGATCCTGTAAGTATGATACATAAACAAGGTTTTTAAAAAATAATATGAAGATCCATAGAAATTTGCAAGTTTCAGAAACTTTTCTATATATGTGACTATAAAATTTTACTGAAATGTCCTGAACTGCATATTTTAGACTATGACTAAATGAAAATGGTTTTCAATTTCCTTATGCAAACCAAGTTTATTTCTTGACTATTCTAAAAACATTACATTAACTAGTTTTTTACTACATTTCAACAATTTTAGACATAATTTTTAGTTCAGGGAGCCAAAATTATACTTTACTATCTTAGAATTATCAACATAGACATGATAGAGGGAAATCAATATGTTTTTTTCATATAAAGGCTTTCTATTTAAAGAATTGTCATTTGAACTGCTTTTTATCCCCTCGCCAACGAAGTTGCCAAGGGATACAGTAACGCTACCGTCCGTCCGTCACATCCTTGTGAACACTCTAGAATCAACATCCTTCAATGGATTTTGACCAAACTTGGTACATACTTAGTCCTTAAGAGAATCTGGAACCCTATTGATTTTCAAGGTCGTATGTCAAAGATCAAGGTCACAGCCTAAAATTTGTACTGCATAACATCCTTGTGAACACTAGAATCAACATCCTTCAATGGATTTTTGACAAAACTTGGTACATACTTAGTCCTTAAGATACCGAAACCTTATTGATTTTCAAGGTCATAGCCTTATAGGTCAAAGGTCAAGATAACCGGGTCAAAATGTTACCACGTAACATCCTTGTGAACACTCTAGAATCAACATCCTTCAATGGATTTTGACCAAACTTGGTACATACTTAGTCCTTAAGAGAATCTGGAACCCTATTGATTTTCAAAGTCAAAGGTCAAGGTCACCGGGTCAAATTTTTAGGCAAGGGAATACGTCACGCTTTGCCCTTGTTTAGTTTGGATCTTGTAAGTATGATTTATAAACAAGATTTTTAAGAAATAATGTGAAGATCCATAGCAATTTGCATGTTTCACAGTGTGTGAATTTAACAGTAGACCGATGGCCCATGTCTGTGTTAAAATCATGCAGGTTTTTGTAAAATTATCTAAATTTTTTAGGCAAATTACTACAAAAACTGGTAATTTCAGACAAATGTGATTTTGTAGTGATTGATATTTGTACTTTTGATTTAGATATTCTGACCAAGGTAATTCTAGAGTAGAAGAAATGAGCAGCCATCACATTTCAACGAAACGGATGAAACTGGAGAAATCGAGTTCATTTGTGAACCCATTTGAGTATGTTCATTTTGTTAAAGATTAGACATATTCTACATTATGTTTATAGGTAACATTGTCAATATTGTTCAACACAGTCACTCGTATAACAGTTTCCTATTAATTATTGTGGCTTGCATAGTGATACTACTAGTAGCTATATTATATAGGGATCATGTTGGCTTCTGCGTCATCGTTACATTTTCATCAATCCACAAGCTGAAATGGCCAGTCCTCTTTAGCTACTTACGGGAATGAAACCAAACTGGGACAGAATTGACGCACATCTGGCACACCAAATTTTTTCCTGGAACTTTGATGTAATTTTGTTTCTTTATATTGGGTTGTGTAGATATGTGCTGGATACATGTATATAGATTTAATATTATTTTGAAAAGCTTTTTCGTTATACAGCTGCACATCAGAACCATATAGCAAAATTTGTTTTGATATTATACACATACACTGTAATAAACAATTATTTTTTATTCTTACAGTCTCTCAATAGATATTACTGAAGAGGGCAGTGATGTTGGTGATGATTCTGACGATGGAGATTTTGAACCTAGCCTAAACTTCACTCTAAGGTTTGTCATGTTAATTTCATATGTTTCAGTTGTAACTTACATACTTGAAATTTTGTCCTAATAACAGAACCATGCATGATCATATGTCATAGGAGCTTTATTATACCCCTGCTCTACTGGAAGGGGGAGGGGGTATACTGTTTTACCTCAGTCCATCCGTTCGTCCCAAGATGTTCATAACATTTTTCTCAGTAATTATTTATGGCAGCAATCTGATATTTGATCATAGGCTTCAGAAGGGTCAATCGAAAGTCGCAAACCCGCTGTGTTGTCCATGGTCAAGTCCGGTAGAAGTCCCATCCGATGAAGGGAAAGACATCAACAACAAATGAAGATCAGGTCTGATTTGGGTAACAGACACCCTGTAACCATTGACCAGCTCGTGATGCCTGCCGTAGAACTTCTTGAGGGAAGACCACAACCTAAAATCTGTCTACAAATCACTCAAATCCTTCATAAAGTGGACTTGTAATGATATGTTTAGTTTGTCATTCACTATACATTCGAGATATCCATCTTGAATTGAAAGTTAGGGCTCCATAGATCATAATCTCAATTCTATTGTTTTATTCTTGTGAATTACATTGTATGTATTTTTCTACTTCAGGTGGCAGAGAAGTTACAACAAAAAGACAGCTAGATGGTCTGTGCAGCCTGTTAAAGCTGACAAGTCATATTCCTATGTTCCAAGACTATTAAGGGTCATCATTTGTATGAGACAGCAAGATAATGAAGGAATGAATTAACATGTGCAGTTGGAAGTAGATGATCCCAGAAGAATCTCGGTCCATCTTGTACCAATTCCACAACCTCCAACTCGGGATGATATTGTAGCATCTCAGAAATCCAGATTTGAAGACCAAGACAAAACAATTGACTATATTGTCACATAAAATAAATTTAGATTGTCACTCTTTGTTTTTCCTGGTCTAACAGAAGTTCTGCACATTTAGAGCAGAAAAGTACCCAAGTCAGGATAATGGCCATTACAAATTGTCCAATGCACAATAATGATAGCTGGTGGCCATTTTGAATTTTCAAATGGTGCAAACAGTAACAACACATGTTAAAGACATTCATAGGAACATATATACCAGATTTCAATTCAATCCCTTCAGTGGTTCTTGAGAAGAAGTTTCTTGAAAATCGACCAATCAGAATTTTCAAAGACACATGATGGCTATGTTTTTTGACGAATCTGCACAAAAGTAACAACTCTTGTGTAGGACCTCATAGAAAACATCTCTGCCAAGTTTGGTTTTGAATTATATAAAAGACTGTCAGTCCATTTTAGAAGAAATTGTCAGTGCTGATAGAACAAAAAATAATAATAAGATGGCAAAACTTTCAAATTAAATTTACAATTCCAACTGACCAACTTGTGAAATTAACAACTCATTAGGGTTGATTTATTTTTTATTTTTGGTGTTTTAACGCCACTTTCAGCAATATTTCAGCTATATCATGGCGACCAGTTTTAGTGGTGGAGGAAGCCAGAGTACCCGGACAACCACCGACCATAGGGAAGCAAGTGGTAAACTTTATCATTATAGTGTATATGGGATAAAATACAAAATATTTCATGAACAAGTTTTAATTAAATCGTCTAGGAATGAAACCCTTGTACTGTCCATATAGATCAGGATACTTGTCCCTAATTTTCCAAGTACAACAGCTTGGGATCACACGTCTGACCCCAGCTCCAAGTCGGCCATGTGCCCAAATGGTATACTGGCGGTAGGCTGCATACCTATTGGATCTGTTGTAATCCTCATCATGGGGCATTACTACAAGTTCCTCTCGAAACATTCTAGCAACCCCCAACACTGCCTCATCAAGGACAATCCGATCAAAGTCCTGTAATAAAGACAAGAGATTTAATAAAAACAGAGTAAAGACAGATGGTTATACATTCATCTAGAAAAATGAGCTCTATTTAAAAAAGAAATATAATTCATTATAAGTGAAATAGTTTGCACAAATTCAGTTTAGAGAAATAAAAAAAAGTCTTATTTTGGAAGGAAAGATTTTCTCGTGGGACTTTCTTATGACCACAGTTTTATTTCGTTTTTTGTTGGTATATGGGAGAACCATTTTGGTCTTGCAATTTTTTTTTATCAATTTACCCCTCAAGCTATTCAATTTTATGGGTTTTTTTCCTAAAAATTATTTTGATTCTGAATCTTGAAGAAAAAAATTTGGCTGGACAGGAGAAAAAAATATATTCTGACTTGACATTTTCACAGTATAATCATATACAAAATTTTGAAGAAAAAAAATTATTCCAGCACTTCGCCAATCTAATTAAAATTAGATCTACGCGCTTGCTCCCTATTTTAGATCTAATTATACCCCCGGTCCCCGAAGGGGGGGTATACTGTTTTACCTCTGTCCGTCCGTCCTTCCAAAATATTTTTCGTCACATTTTTCTCAGCAACTATTGATGGCAGAAATCTGATATTTGGTCACAAGCTTCACATAGGTATGCCATATCGTGGGAAGCTTTTTTGGAACCATCAGATTCCTACTTCCTGTTTGCCGACTTAGTTGGTTTTTATCCACATTGAACATATATGCACATTTTTCTCAACAACTATTGATGGCAGAAATCTGGTATTTGGTCACAAGCTTCATATAGGTACCCCATATCATGGGAAGTGGCAGGGGTATCATAAGTGAGCATTAGATCACAGTTCACCTTGTTTTAATTAGATTCGCACTTCGCCGGAAAATAAGAAAATATGATTTCTGTGGCGTCTGAAAAAAACATTTCTACGGCGAAAAAACGTGACATAGCCCCCTTCAAGGTAAATGGTCAGTCCCATATTATTTTGCAGCAACTGTCTTGTGGAACTAGAAGTAAGGTCTCTTGTTTCTAATCCAGCCCAAATTTCTCTGAAACATTCCAGTCAATTAACAAATAAAACAACACTGGCTACGTCATTCGTTTTCATCAGACATGTATTTCACTGTGTTCTACATGTATGCCTCTGTTTTCATATTGTCGGTAAACTGGCTAAAATAAATTAATTTAACACGTGTATCAAAATCTCGGGAAACAACTTCATAACTTATAAGAAGAAAAAAACTAATTTAGTTATTTTTAACGCCGGCAAAAATTTCCGATCGAAAATACGTAGTTGAGCTTGTCCCCATAGGGTGCCTCCTGGCATGTTTTCAATGGTTATCGTGGAAATATCGGCTGAATCTGTTAAGGCATGTAGTTTTCATCAAAGGAAATCTATTCCTGATACAGAAATTATTTATTCTACGTCTTTTAGATACAATCGATTCGCAAATAGCTTTTTTCCTCAACTTTTATAGAAACTTACCTCAATATCCATGCTGCAGCATCCGGGCTACTGACATAAAAATAGATAAATAAATAGAGTTGGCCTCGCCCAGGTCAGTGCATAATTAATTAGCTTCCGGTAACGATGGTCAGCTTTTTTAGTCGAAAAAACAACGTTTCGGAGCGTATTCATCAATAATTCGGTGTTTAATCTTCATTTTATGAAGGTCAGTACGGAAATCGACAATAATTTTGGGTATGAAAAAATTACGCATATCCCTTTAAAAAAAAGGAAATAAAATTAAAAAAAAATGTATTGTTACTTTTAGCAATCTAATTAAATCAGTATGATTATTATATCGCTAATAAGACGTATGGACAAGTCGAGCGGACGCATTGTATACTTTTAAGAAGTCAATATCCAGTTGTGGTCCATGCGTTAGAACGCTTACAAAACCAAGGCGATGACAAAGCCGGGCAGTTTCTTGCATCCATCATGCGGTTTCAGTTTATCATAGCTTTGGTAATATAGCGGAACATATTTTACATAGCATTGTTCATCTGTCAGAGATCTGTCAACATTCCTCCAAGATACCGATTACGACATTCTTGAAGCAATCAAAGAATCCAAGATCGTGATTGAAATGCTAAGAGCTGAACGACAGGACGAATCGGTTTAGGATGAGATGTATCAGTCTGCACTTAGCTTAGCCAAATCTTTTGATATATCTGATAGTATGCCCAGGCGAGGTGGTAGAAAGACTACCAGAGCTAATCACCCTGCGGAAACGCCAAAACAGCATTGGCGAATTTCTTTGTACTATCCATTTTTGGACAATTTGATTACGAACATGAAACACGTCTCCTTAAATCGGAAAACCGCTTCCATGCACAGCATCTACTGCCCCGTGCTGCAGACAAATTAACTGATGATCATATTGCTACAATATACGAGGCATATCAGGCTGACATTTATTTGTCATTAGAGGATTTCAGGAGAGAAGTAGCCAGATGGCGAACCCAATGGGTCATTACTAAACGTAATGATTTGCCAACAACACTTTGTACCACACTTGATTCTGTAAATAAACCAGAGGCTCCCAGGAGCCTGTAATCGCTCACCTGGATCAAAGCTGCTTTCAATAACAACGCAACACCACTGTGGCGGCCATCTTGGTGGGAGAGCGCGACTGCGGGACACAATTTTGGAAGAGGACCATCCAATGACTATTCCATCAAAGTTTGGTTCAAATTGAGCTACTGGTTCCAGACAAGATGGTTTTTATGTGAATTTCCCATAGGGTCCTATGTTAAACTAAGTACAGCTGTGCAGCCATCTTGGTCAGAGGGCGGGACCACCAGACGCAATTTTGGAAAAGGACCATTCAATGACTATTTTATCAAAGTTTGGTTCCAATTGAGCAACTGGTTCCAGACAAGAAGATTTTTATGTGAATTTCCCATAGGTTCCTATGTTAAACTAAGTTCGGCTGTGGGGGCCATCATGGTCGAAGGGCCGAACCGCCTGACATATTTTTGGAAGAGAACCATCCAATGACTATTTCATCAACATTTAGTTCTTATTGAGTCAACATTTAGTTCTTATTGAGTCAACATTTAGTTCTTATTGAGCAAATGGTTTCAAACAAGAAGATTTTTATGGGAATTTCCCATAGGGTCCTATGTTAAATTAAGTTCGGCTGTGGCAGCCATCTCGGTCGGAGGTCTGAAATGCCAGACATAGTTTTGGAAGGGGACCACCCAAGGATCATTTCAGCAAAGTTTGGTTGAGATTGGCTCAGTAGTTACAGAGAAGAAGATTTTTTTTTAAATTTCATCCCCCCTTTTTTCTATTTTTTGCTTGGTGGCCATCTTGGTTGGAAGTTGGAATCACTGGACACGATTTTGGAAGGGGGCCATCCAAAGACTATTCCACCAAAGTTTGGTTGCAATTGGCCCAGTGGTTTCTGAGGAGAAGATTTTTATGTGAATTTCCCATAGGGTCCTATGTTAAGCTAAGTTCGGCTATGGGGGCCATCTTGGTCGAAGGGCCGAACCGCCTGACATATTTTTGGAAGAGAACCATCCAATGACTATTTCATCAACATTTAGTTCTTATTGAGCAAATGGTTTCAGACAAGAAGATTTTTATGGGAATTTCCCATAGGGTTCTATGTTAAATTAAGTTCGGCTGTGGCAGCCATCTTGGTCGGAGGTATGAAATGCCGGACACAATTTTGGAAGGGGACCACCCAAGGATCATTTCAGTAAAGTTTGGTTGAGATTGGCTCAGTAGTTACAGAGAAGAAGATTTTTTTTTAAATTTCATCCCCCCTTTTTTCTTTTTTTAGCTTGGCGGCCATCTTGGTTGGAAGTCGGGATCACCTGACACAATTTTGGAAGGGGGCCATCCAAGGATCATTCCACAAAAGTTTGATTGCAATTGGCCCCGTGGTTTCTGAGGAGAAGATTTGTATGTGAATTTCCCATAGGGTCCTATGTTAAGCTAAGTTCGGCTGTGGGGGCCATCTTGATCGAAGGATCGAACCGCCGGACACATTTTTGGAAGAGAACCATCCAATGACTATTTCATTAAAATTTTGTTCTTATTGAGCAAATGGTTTCAGACAAGAAGATTTGTATGGGAATTTCCCATAGGATCCTATGTTAAATTAAGTTCGGCTGTGGCGGCCATCTTGGTCGGAGGTCTGAAATGCCAGACATAATTTTGGAAGGAGACCACCCAAGGATCATTTCAGTAAAGTTTGGTTGAGATTGGCTCAGTAGTTTCAAAGAAGATTTTTTTTAAATTTCATCCCCCCTTTTTTCTATTTTTAGCTTGACGGCCATCTTGGTTGGAAGTCGGGATCACCGGACACAATTTTGGAAGGGGGCCGTCCAAGGATCATTCCACCAAAGTTTTGTTGCAATTGGCCCAGTGGTTTCTGAGGTGAAGATTTTTATGTGAATTTCCCATAGGGTCCAATGTTAAGCCGGACACAATTTTGGAAGAGGACCGCCCAAGAATCATTTCAACGAAGTTTGGTTGAGATTGGCTCAGTAGTTTCAGAGGAGAAGATTTTTTTTAAATTTCACCCCCCCCCCCTTTTTTCTAATTTGCATAATCGGTCAAAATAGGCAAAAGTTCAAAGTTCATACTTATACAGTTCAAATTTGAGCACTTCCTGGCTTAAAATAGAGCAGTTTTGGCCATTTGAAGAAATTTCTATTTTTACTAATGGCGGCCATCTTGGATACAGAACGGCGCTGACGGACACAATTTTGAAAGGGGACCACCTAAGGATCATTTCAGCAAAGTTTGGTTGAGATTGGCTCAGTAGTTTCAGAGGAGAAGATTTTTTTCTTAATTTCATCCCCCCTTTTTTCTAATTTGCATAATCGGTCAAAATGGGTAATGGGATTTACTTCAAAATTGCAGGGTAGGTAGATCTTGACATGCTGCACATTTTTGCAACTTAAACTTAACATCTATCTCTAAATAGTTTTTGAAATATAAGACGAAAAGTATTAAAATTAAAAATTGATGAAAAAAGGGCAATAACTCCAAGATGGGTAATCAAATTTACTTCAAAATTGCAGGGTAGGTAGATCTTGACATGCTGAACATGTTTGCAGTTTCAACTCAATAAACTCTTATAGTTTTTGAAATAAAGGACGAAAAGTATTAAAATTTTGAAAATTTGATGAAAACCAGAGGCTCCCAAGAGCCTGTAATCGCTCACCTGGATCAAAGCTGCTTTCAATAACAACGCAACTGCACTGTGGTGGCCATCTTGGCGGGAGAGCGCAACTGCCGGACACAATTTTGGAAGAGGACCATCCAATGACTATTCCATCAAAGTTTGGTTTTAATTGTGCTACTGATTCCAGACAAGATGGTTTTTATGTGAATTTCCCATAGGGTCCTATGTTAAACTAAGTACTGCTGTGCAGCCATCTTGGTCAGAGGGCGGGACCACCAGACACAAATTTGGTTCATCGGTTTCAGAGGAGAAGATTTAAATGTGATCTTTTATCAAAATATGCCTAATTTGCATAATCGGTATAAATCGCCTGAAAGTAAAATTTCAAAAAAAAACCCGAACATATGCTAAACTACTCCTTGCTATGTAGCTGCAGTTCAAATTTGAGCTCATTTTGACCTATACTAAAGCAGCAATGGACAATTGAAGAAATTTCTATTTTTAGTAACAGCAGCCATCTTGAATGGAGGGCGGGGCTGTCGGACACAATCTTGAAAGGGAACCACCCAGGGACCATCCCTGCCAGGATTGGTTTAATTTGGTTCAGCGGTTTCAGAGGAGAAGATTTAAATGTGATCTTTTATCAAAATATGCCTAATTTGCATAATCGGTATATATCGGCTGAAAGAAAAATTTCACAGAAAAACCCGGAATATATGCTAAACTACTTCTTCCCATGTAGCTGCAGTTAAAATTTGAGCTAATTTTGACTTACACTAAAGCAGCAATGGACAATTAAAATTTCATCCCCCCTTTTTTCTATTTCTAGCTTGGCGGCCATCTTGGTTGGAAGTCGGGATCACCGGACACAATTTTGGAAGGGGGCCATCCAAGAATCATTTCAGCAAAGTTTGGTTGAAATTGGCTCAGTAGTTTCAGAGGAGAAGAATTTTTTTTAATTTCATCCCCCCTTTTTTCTAATTTGCATAATCGGTCAAAATCGGCAAAAGTTCAAAGTTCATAAAAAATCCTGTAATACATGTTAAAAAGCTCATCATGTTTACACAGTTCAAATTTGGGCACATTCTGGCTTAAAATAGAGCAGTTTTGGCCATTTGAAGAAATTTCTATTTTTAGTAACAGCGGCCATCTTGAATGGAGGGCGGGGCTGTCGGACACAAATTTGAAAGGGACCCACCCAGGGACCATCCCTGCCAGGTTTGGTTTAATTTGGTTCAGCGGTTTCAGAGGAGAAGATTTAAATGTGATCTTTTATCAAAATATGCCTAATTTGCATAATCGGTATATATCGGCTGAAAGAAAAATTTCACAGAAAAACCCGGAATATATGCTAAACTATTCCTTGCCATGTAGCTGCAGTTAAAATTTGAGCTCATTTTGACTTACACTAAAGCAGCAATGGACAATTTAAATTTCATCCCCCCTTTTTTCTATTTTGAACTTGGCGGCCATCTTGGTTGGAAGTCAGGATCACCGGACACAATTTTGGAAGGGGGCCATCCAAGAATCATTTCAGCAAAGTTTGGTTGATATTGGCTCAGTAGTTTCCGAGGAGAAGATTTTTTTTAAATTTCATCCCCCCTTTTTTCTAATTTACATAATCGGTAAAAATCGGCAAAAGTTCAAAGTTCATAAAAAATCCTGTAATATATGTTAAAAAGCTCATCATTATGCTTACAGAGTTCAAATTTGGGCACATTCTGGCTTAAAATAGAGCGGTTTTGGCCATTTGAAGAAATTTCTATTTTTAGTAACAGTGGCCATCTTGAATGGAGGGCGGGGCTGTCGGACACAAACTTGAAAGGGACCCACCCAGGGACCATCCCTGCCAGGTTTGGTTTAATTTGGTTCAGCGGTTTCAGAGGAGAAGATTTAAATGTGATCTTTTATCAAAATATGCCTAATTTGCATAATCGGTATATATCGGCTGAAAGAAAAATTTCACAGAAAAACCCGGAATATATGCTAAACTACTTCTTCCCATGTAGCTGCAGTTAAAATTTGAGCTCATTTTGACTTACACTAAAGCAGCAATGGACAATTTAAATTTCATCCCCCCTTTTTTCTATTTCGAGCTTGGCGGCCATCTTGGTTGGAAGTCAGGATCACCGGACACAATTTTGGAAGGGGGCCATCCAAGAATCATTTCAGCAAAGTTTGGTTGAGATTGGCTCAGTAGTTTCAGAGGAGAAGATATTTTTAAAATTTCATCCCCCTTTTTTCTAATTTGCATAATCGGTCAAAATCGGCAAAAGTTCAAAGTTCATAAAAAATCCTGTAATACATGTTAAAAAGCTCATCATTATGCTTATACAGTTCAAATTTGGGCACATTCTGGCTTAAAATAGAGCAGTTTTGGCCATTTGAAGAAATTTCTATTTTTAGTAACAGTGGCCATCTTGAATGGAGGGCGGGGCTGTCGGACACAAATTTGAAAGGGACCCACCCAGGGACCATCCCTGCCAGGTTTGGTTTAATTTGGTTCAGCGGTTTCAGAGGAGAAGATTTAAATGTGATCTTTTATCAAAATATGCCTAATTTGCATAATCGGTATATATCGGCTGAAAGAAAAATTTCACAGAAAAACCCGGAATATATGCTAAACTACTTCTTCCCATGTAGCTGCAGTTAAAATTTGAGCTCATTTTGACTTGCACTAAAGCAGCAATGGACAATTAAAATTTCATCCCCCCTTTTTTCTATCTCTAGCTTGGCGGCCATCTTGGTTGGAAGTCGGGATCACCGGACACAATTTTGGAAGGGGGCCATCCAAGAATCATTTCAGCAAAGTTTGGTTGAAATTGGCTCAGTAGTTTCAGAGAAGAAGATTTTTTTTTAATTTCATCCCCCCTTTTTTCTAATTTGCATAATCGGTCAAAATCGGCAAAAGTTCAAAGTTCATAAAAAATCCTGTAGTACATGTTAAAAAGCTCATCATGTTTACACAGTTCAAATTTGGGCACATTCTGGCTTAAAATAGAGCAGTTTTGGCCATTTGAAGAAATTTCTATTTTTAGTAACAGCGGCCATCTTGAATGGAGGGCGGGGCTGTCGGACACAAATTTGAAAGGGAACCACCCAGGGACCATCCCTGCCAGGTTTGGTTTAATTTGGTTCAGCGGTTTCAGAGGAGAAGATTTAAATGTGATCTTTTATCAAAATATGCCTAATTTGCATAATCGGTATATATCGGCTGAAAGAAAAATTTCACAGAAAAACCCGGAATATATGCTAAACTACTTCTTCCCATGTAGCTGCAGTTAAAATTTGAGCTCATTTTGACTTGCACTAAAGCAGCAATGGACAATTAAAATTTCATCCCCACTTTTTTCTATTTTGAACTTGGCGGCCATCTTGGTTGGAAGTCGGGATCAACGGACACAATTTTGGAAGGGGGCCATCCAAGAATCATTTCAGCAAAGTTTGGTTGATATTAGCTCAGTAGTTTCCGAGGAGAAGATTTTTTTTAAATTTCATCCCCCCCTTTTTTCTAATTTGCATAATCGGTCAAAATCGGCAAAAGTTCAAAGTTCATAAAAAATCCTGTAATATATGCTAAAAAGCTCATCATTATGCTTACAGAGTTCAAATTTGGGCACATTCTGGCTTAAAATAGAGCAGTTTTGGCCATTTGAAGAAATTTCTATTTTTAGTAACAGTGGCCATCTTGAATGGAGGGCGGGGCTGTCGGACACAATCTTGAAAGGGACCCACCCAGGGACCATCCCTGCCAGGTTTGGTTTAATTTGGTTCAGCTGTTTCAGAGGAGAAGATTTAAATGTGATCTTTTATCAAAATATGCCTAATTTGCATAATCGGTATATATCGGCTGAAAGAAAAATTTCACAGAAAAACCCGGAATATATGCTAAACTACTTCTTCCCATGTAGCTGCAGTTAAAATTTGAGCTCATTTTGACTTACACTAAAGCAGCAATGGACAATTAAAATTTCATCCCCCCTTTTTTCTATTTCGAGCTTGGCGGCCATCTTGGTTGGAAGTTGGGATCACCGGACACAATTTTGGAAGGGGGCCATCCAAGAATCATTTCAGCAAAGTTTGGTTGAAATTGGCTCAGTAGTTTCAGAGAAGAAGATTTTTTTTTAATTTCATCCCCCCTTTTTTCTAATTTGCATAATCGGTCAAAATCGGCAAAAGTTCAAAGTTCATAAAAAATCCTGTAGTACATGTTAAAAAGCTCATCATGTTTACACAGTTCAAATTTGGGCACATTCTGGCTTAAAATAGAGCAGTTTTGGCCATTTGAAGAAATTTCTATTTTTAGTAACAGCGGCCATCTTGAATGGAGGGCGGGGCTGTCGGACACAAATTTGAAAGGGAACCACCCAGGGACCATCCCTGCCAGGTTTGGTTTAATTTGGTTCAGCGGTTTCAGAGGAGAAGATTTAAATGTGATCTTTTATCAAAATATGCCTAATTTGCATAATCGGTATATATCGGCTGAAAGAAAAATTTCACAGAAAAACCCGGAATATATGCTAAACTACTTCTTCCCATGTAGCTGCAGTTAAAATTTGAGCTCATTTTGACTTGCACTAAAGCAGCAATGGACAATTAAAATTTCATCCCCACTTTTTTCTATTTTGAACTTGGCGGCCATCTTGGTTGGAAGTCGGGATCAACGGACACAATTTTGGAAGGGGGCCATCCAAGAATCATTTCAGCAAAGTTTGGTTGATATTAGCTCAGTAGTTTCCGAGGAGAAGATTTTTTTTAAATTTCATCCCCCCCTTTTTTCTAATTTGCATAATCGGTCAAAATCGGCAAAAGTTCAAAGTTCATAAAAAATCCTGTAATATATGCTAAAAAGCTCATCATTATGCTTACAGAGTTCAAATTTGGGCACATTCTGGCTTAAAATAGAGCAGTTTTGGCCATTTGAAGAAATTTCTATTTTTAGTAACAGTGGCCATCTTGAATGGAGGGCGGGGCTGTCGGACACAATCTTGAAAGGGACCCACCCAGGGACCATCCCTGCCAGGTTTGGTTTAATTTGGTTCAGCTGTTTCAGAGGAGAAGATTTAAATGTGATCTTTTATCAAAATATGCCTAATTTGCATAATCGGTATATATCGGCTGAAAGAAAAATTTCACAGAAAAACCCGGAATATATGCTAAACTACTTCTTCCCATGTAGCTGCAGTTAAAATTTGAGCTCATTTTGACTTACACTAAAGCAGCAATGGACAATTAAAATTTCATCCCCCCTTTTTTCTATTTCGAGCTTGGCGGCCATCTTGGTTGGAAGTTGGGATCACCGGACACAATTTTGGAAGGGGGCCACCCAAGAATCATTTCAGCAAAGTTTGGTTGAGATTGGTTCAGTAGTTTCAGAGGAGAAGATTTTTTTTTAATTTCATCCCCCCTTTTTTCTAATTTACATAATCGGTCAAAATTGGCAAAAGTTCAAAGTTTATAAAAAATCCTGTAATACATGTTAAAAAGCTCATCATTATGCTTATACAGTTCAAATTTGGGCACATTCTGGCTTAAAATAGAGCAGTTTTGGCCATTTGAAGAAATTTCTATTTTTAGTAACAGTGGCCATCTTGAATGGAGGGCGGGGCTGTTGGACACAATTTTGAAAGAGACCCACACAGGGACCATCCATGCCAGGTTTGGTTTAATTTGGTTCAGCGGTTTCAGAGGAGAAGATTTAAATGTGATCTTTTATCAAAATATGCCTAATTTGCATAATCGGTATATATCGGCTGAAAGAAAAATTTCACAGAAAAACCCGGAATATATGTTAAACTACTCCTTGCCATGTAGCTGCAGTTAAAATTTGAGCTCATTTTGACTTACACTAAAGCAGCAATGAACAATTAAAATTTCATTCCCCCCTTTTCTCTATTTTTAGCTTGGCGGCCATCTTGGTTGGAAGTTGGGATCACCGGACACAATTTTGAAAGGGGGCCATCCAAGGACCATTCCACCAAAGTTTGGTTGCAATTGGTTCAGTAGTTTCCGAGGAGAAGATTTTTTTTAAATTTCATCCCCCCTTTTTTCTAATTTACATAATCGGTCAAAATCGGCAAAAGTTCAAAGTTCATAAAAAATCCTGTAATATATGTTAAAAAGCTCATCATTATGCTTACAGAGTTCAAATTTGGGCACATTCTGGCTTAAAATAGAGCGGTTTTGGCCATTTGAAGAAATTTCTATTTTTAGTAACAGTGGCCATCTTGAATGGAGGGCGGGGCTGTCGGACACAAACTTGAAAGGGACCCACCCAGGGACCATCCCTGCCAGGTTTGGTTTAATTTGGTTCAGCGGTTTCAGAGGAGAAGATTTAAATGTGATCTTTTATCAAAATATGCCTAATTTGCATAATCGGTATATATCGGCTGAAAGAAAAATTTCACAGAAAAACCCGGAATATATGCTAAACTACTTCTTCCCATGTAGCTGCAGTTAAAATTTGAGCTCATTTTGACTTGCACTAAAGCAGCAATGGACAATTAAAATTTCATCCCCACTTTTTTCTATTTTGAACTTGGCGGCCATCTTGGTTGGAAGTCGGGATCAACGGACACAATTTTGGAAGGGGGCCATCCAAGAATCATTTCAGCAAAGTTTGGTTGATATTAGCTCAGTAGTTTCCGAGGAGAAGATTTTTTTTAAATTTCATCCCCCCCTTTTTTCTAATTTGCATAATCGGTCAAAATCGGCAAAAGTTCAAAGTTCATAAAAAATCCTGTAATATATGCTAAAAAGCTCATCATTATGCTTACAGAGTTCAAATTTGGGCACATTCTGGCTTAAAATAGAGCAGTTTTGGCCATTTGAAGAAATTTCTATTTTTAGTAACAGTGGCCATCTTGAATGGAGGGCGGGGCTGTCGGACACAATCTTGAAAGGGACCCACCCAGGGACCATCCCTGCCAGGTTTGGTTTAATTTGGTTCAGCTGTTTCAGAGGAGAAGATTTAAATGTGATCTTTTATCAAAATATGCCTAATTTGCATAATCGGTATATATCGGCTGAAAGAAAAATTTCACAGAAAAACCCGGAATATATGCTAAACTACTTCTTCCCATGTAGCTGCAGTTAAAATTTGAGCTCATTTTGACTTACACTAAAGCAGCAATGGACAATTAAAATTTCATCCCCCCTTTTTTCTATTTCGAGCTTGGCGGCCATCTTGGTTGGAAGTTGGGATCACCGGACACAATTTTGGAAGGGGGCCATCCAAGAATCATTTCAGCAAAGTTTGGTTGAGATTGGTTCAGTAGTTTCAGAGGAGAAGATTTTTTTTTAATTTCATCCCCCCTTTTTTCTAATTTACATAATCGGTCAAAATTGGCAAAAGTTCAAAGTTCATAAAAAATCCTGTAATACATGTTAAAAAGCTCATCATTATGCTTATACAGTTCAAATTTGGGCACATTCTGGCTTAAAATAGAGCAGTTTTGGCCATTTGAAGAAATTTCTATTTTTAGTAACAGTGGCCATCTTGAATGGAGGGCGGGGCTGTTGGACACAATTTTGAAAGAGACCCACACAGGGACCATCCATGCCAGGTTTGGTTTAATTTGGTTCAGCAGTTTCAGAGGAGAAGATTTAAATGTGATCTTTTATCAAAATATGCCTAATTTGCATAATCGGTATATATCGGCTGAAAGAAAAATTTCACAGAAAAACCCGGAATATATGTTAAACTACTCCTTGCCATGTAGCTGCAGTTAAAATTTGAGCTCATTTTGACTTACACTAAAGCAGCAATGAACAATTAAAATTTCATTCCCCCCTTTTCTCTATTTTTAGCTTGGCGGCCATCTTGGTTGGAAGTTGGGATCACCGGACACAATTTTGAAAGGGGGCCATCCAAGGACCATTCCACCAAAGTTTGGTTGCAATTGGTTCAGTGGTTTCTGAGGAGAAGATTAAAATGTGAAATGTTGACGGACGGACGAAAAGTGATGACAATAGCTCACATGGCCTAAAGGCCAGGTGAGCTAAAAAGGGAAATAACTCCAAAATGGGTAATGGGATTTACTTCAAAATTGCAGGGTGGGTAGATCTTGATATGCCGCACATTTTTGCAATTTAAAGTTAACCTTTATCTCTTATAGTTTTTGAAATATAAGACGAAAAGTATTAAAATTTTACAAATTTGATGAAAAAAGGGCAATAACTCCAAGATGGGTAATCAGATTTACTTCAAAATTGCAGGGTAGGTAGATCTTGATGTGCTGATCATTTTTAACCGATGTCAGATTTTTGATATTATTAACGGTTTTTGAGTTATTACCCAAAACCTGCAATTTTACCATTGGTTCTATTTTTAGTAACAGTGGCCATGTTGGTTGGTGCACGGCATCACCGGACACAATTTTGAAACTAGACACCCTAGTGATGATTCAGACCAAGTACTTTCAGAGGAGAAGATTTTTGAAAAAGTTTACGACGGACGAGGGACAGACGCCAAGTGATAGCAATAGCTCACCTGACCCTTTGGGTCAGGTGAGCTAAAAATGGAGCAACACGAACCTCACTAGAAACTGAGGGTGAAGTCAGATGCTCCGGATGACTAGACAGTTCCTGCACCACATGTGGCACCAACACTGCATGAAATTTCTCCTTTTGAGGCAGCCAAAAGGTATTGGAAATGTCATATTTTCATTACCTTTTGTTGTATTTTACTTACATTTTGAAAAAAATCAAAAGGTCTAAAAGATCATCTTTTTGTTCACCTTTTGTTTCTTAAAAGGTAGTCGAAATGGCCCACTTTTGTTAACATCAAAAGGTGTATGAAATGCTAACTTTCATATGGTTAAAATATAATCAAAAGATGGACTTCCCAATTAACTTTTAGCAACAAAATATCAATCAAAGTTCACCTTTTTTTCACCACAATATAAACCAAATGTCATCCGATTGAACCAAAAGGTCAATCACAGTTCACCTTTTATCACCAAAATATAAACCAAATGTCATCTGATTGAACCTAAAATCACCAAAAAGGTGACCTTTCCAAATTGAAATATTACAAAAGGTTGATCTTTCTAGACCAAAATATGAACAATATTTCACCTCTCACAACTAAAAAAGGTAAAAAAGGTAATGAAAGTTTATTCCCAAAGAATCACGTTTTTTAACCTCCTGACCTACAATGTTGAAACCGATCAATGTTATATCTTGCCAGACCACAATGTGACATGAACAACTCCTACTGTTCATTAACAAAAGGTTGCATGAAGTTGATTTCCTTCTTCCAAAATGATCTGCAAGCTGGCTGAAAGCATTTGATGTGACATTGATATCATATATTGACACAAGACACAAAATGCTTACAATACTGTAAATTTATAAACTAAGCTTGTTCTTTTTTCAACTTCTGAATTAAACCTTCTGGCATACAAAACGATGAAACTGATCAATCGCTATATCTTGCCAGACCACAATTTGACTCCCATCACAATTCACTCCCATCACTGTATTTAACAATGAAACACCCTATACATAGAATTACTTTTTTTATTTACTGCATTGTTCAAAGGCAATGAATTAATCAGGAGCATTGAGTGAAATTGGTATGTTTTTATTATATAAGTTGCAATTGATGACTAAGCTAGAAGGCATGTAATTTACATAGACAGAAGAAATAATATGTTTTCTTTTAAATCTTTAATCATCTTCAACAAGCAAATAAATAAATTCAACAAATCAATACTGAATTAAAAAACTAGAGGCTCATGTGAACATGAATTGCTCGCCTTGTTATCTTAACTGGCCCATTTAATAGTTGAGTACTGGTAGCTATGTGTATCATATGGACACCAGTAATTTTACAATGATGTGACTAAATTGCAACCATCAGAAATGGTGGTTATCCCTGTACTATAGAGTATTTGAAATCATAAGACTAAGATGTTGAAAAAAAAATTTATGTATACAAATATAGTAACAAGTGCCCAGGGCAAGTGCTGTAAAAGATCAAATGAATGAAAAGTTCAATGAAAACTCGGCCTCAAAATAACTATTCAATCATTTTGGTCCCATTTACCAAAAATTGTGATTCAAAAAAGACTTGTAGCACATCATAAGAATGCTCAAATAAAAATTCTGGGGAGCGTGAAGACTAAAACTATGCCCGAGGAGACATAACAGAGACCTTGTTTCAGTTTATTTAACTGAAAATTTGTTAAAAACTGCATAAAGAATATACAAGAACAGATGCACTGGCCACTGGGCAGATGACACTAATAGTCCAGTAGAAGGGGCATTATTATATTAAATTAGCATTTATGACAAATAAATAGAAAGTTCATAATTTCTTGTTTACAAAAAAGAGTGGACCACTCAAATACAGAGCAATATTGTCTTGTGTCTACATTCATAACCATATCACTTGAGGAAAATATAGATATATTTAAGAAAAGAACGGAAAATACCAAACACCAACAATTAACGATTTATTCAAATCATACAATGTATTAACAGACAACATACAAGTTGACCCACCATTTACATTACTCCGGGTAATTAAGAAACAAATCAAATTACAATATATGGCACAATTTTACTATATTTTATAATTTCCATTGCTGACCAAATATTGATATTAAGAACAAATTGGGACATAATTTTAGAGTATTTCTAATTTCCTGTGCTCAACAAATATTCATTTTAAGAATTTACATTAAGAAACCTGTGTAGCAAGGTTTAAAAAGTATTGAAATGAGATTTTATGTTGATTTAAGCCTGCATTGATCAGTAGACTGCAAGTGGCAGCTTTACCAACAGTGTTAATGTGCATGCCTTCTTACATATGATCATCCTGTTAGTAAAATTTTAAGGTATTGATCAGTAGACTGTAAGTGGCAGCTTCACCAACAGTGTTAATGTGCATGCCTTCTTACATATGATCATCCTGTTAGTAAAATTTTAAGGTATTGATCAGTAGACTGTAAGTGGCAGCTTCACCAACAGCGTTAATGTGCATGCCTTCTTACATATGATCATCCTGTTAGTAAAATTTTAAGGTATTGATCAGTAGACTGTAAGTGGCAGCTTCACCAACAGCGTTAATGTGCATGCCTTCTTACATATGATCATCCTGTTAGTAAAATTTTAAGGTATTGATCAGTAGACTGTAAGTGGCAGCTTCACCAACAGCGTTAATGTGCATGCCTTCTTACATATGATCATCCTGTTAGTAAAATTTTAAGGTATTGATCAGTAGACTGTAAGTGGCAGCTTCACCAACAGCGTTAATGTGCATGCCTTCTTACATATGATCATCCTGTTAGTAAAATTTTAAAAGTATTGATCAGTAGACTGACTGTTTCACACAATTATTTCAGTCAGTATATTTGCAAACATATGCCCTTCATGATACATCTGCAGACCAATTATGGTGTGTCTAGATAAGACAATATTTTAGAAATTGACACCATAAAAATTAGATGCAGAGCTAAAAAAATCATTGATATTTGAAAACTGTTTGACATACATTTCACAACACAAGGGATTTACTGGTAAATATAAATTGTCTTTGTTTTCAAATTTTTGCCAAAAACATCCCATAACTAAAACTGAAAGTAAACACAAGTCACATCAAATCTAATTCATAAAAATGCTTACTACAATAATGGGTACTATTAGATATCTGCAACTACTCTACATATATATAGTAATTTTATTTAACACAATCCTTTCTGAAACAAATTGCCAAAAAAAGCAGCTATATTAACATACTTTAAATATGCAACACCTCAAATGTTTTTTTTAATATCAACAGTTTGATGGACCACAGCTATATAATATATGAGTTTGCACTTTTTGCTATGTCTCACAACTCGAATGTACTTGGTTAATGAGCTACGAACCACTTCCAACTCTAAACTTAGAATATAACAAAGTCAACATCAGGTCTGGACCTGCGTCACCAACATATTGACTCAAATCTACTCAAACTAAGAGGTGTATTTCTTAATTGTGTCTTTTCCTGCCTCTTAGTCTATTTTCAGGCCATCTCCCACAATGTATATTAAACTGACGTTTTGTCCACATTCTTTAATACAAGTCTTGGTGGTGACTTCTTTTTAGATTCCAGGTTGACAAATTTTACCTAAAAAGAGAGGTTACCATTATGAAATTGTACAAGCAAGGAAGATAAAAGTGTGTTAAAGCTAATATACTGTATACTATATAATGACAGACTGGTGTAATGGGTAGAGAGAAACAATAAATAGTGCTATATCACACAATGGCAACATGTCAACAAGGGAAATTCGAGCAAGTGAATATTTTTTACCCCTTTTCTGAAGGGGTCATCCCTTCTATTTTCAATAGCAACCTTTATATTGGGCAAGGATGTGTAGAACTCAAGTTGAGAAAATAAAAAGGTGTTCATGGGACATGGAACTTCTTAACATGGTGCAGGGGTCGACGTAACCGCTGGCCCGTGGCCAGTATATTTACGGCCGGGCCAGTCAAACTGAACAAAGATCGGCCCGCTGGGCCAGTTGATATTCTCGGCCCACTTGGGCCAGCAACTTTCGTTTCTTCCGTGTCATTCAATATCGACTGATAACAGACTAATGAAATTTCCTGACAAAACGTTAAAATTCAACTTCAATCACTCGCCGAAATCTATAAATAGCCTAATCACACAATCAGCATGTGTTTACCTTGATCTGTTACCGCACGTTAAACGAATATTGACAGAAATATATGCTGGGAACCAGTACTTCATAATTCAATAATTTTCAAAATCACGATTATTTATTTATAAAACTGAAAGATTAAAACGGTATTTTCTATATTAAGCAATTTTAAATATTTAATATAAATAAGAAATAAACCCAAATAAACCAAACAACAATAATAAATCATCACGTGAACATCTTACCTGTAAAAAAAATGGCGGATACACAATAACGCTAATCGTGACTTCGTTTAATATGAAAAATCTATTATTATGAACTAGTAACAGGTATGGACTCAGTCAGTAGATGATGCCGATATCAGCAAGAGGGATATTGGCAACAATCGCTGCATCAGCTGGGCAAAACGGAAAATGTTCCAAAGTCGGGACTGTGTTTGTTTATTTATTATCTAACTTCCAGTTTGATAATAATCTTCTAATAGTCGTTATATGAAGGATTTTTACCCAAAGAACATGGTCGTTAGTCACGTTAGACAGTGGGTCGTTATTTTAAGGTCGAATGCACGGGAAAATGCTGGGGAGGAATAAATAAGATTAGCTAAAAAAGGAAGCCGTTATACAGAGGAGGTCGCTGAGACTTCTTCTTCTTCTTTATATTTCTGGCCGTCCTTCACTACTGAAGATTATTGGCCGAGCGCCGTATTAAATTTAGTTAATACACAAGTTAACATATATACAATAAAAAATGAATCAAAGGTTAAAACTATATACATTTGATAACAAGTTTAACTATCTATATGTAGATTGTTTGATTATCTTCTAACCATACCTGTTAATTGTAATGCATTAAAAACACTGCATGTATGGGAAAATGTCATGAACTTTACCCTTGTTTAAAGCAAGTACAACATTCATTCATAGAATACAAAAACTATATGTACATGTTTAAATCACTGACAGTCAATTTAACTATTTGCGGATGCCACTAGTGGAGCAGGAACTGCTTATCCTTCCGGAGAAAATGAGTTCACCCAAGGTTTTAATGGGCTTCATATTGCTCGATCTTTAGTTTCCTGTTTCTTGGGAGGGGGCAAATCCCCCCTTTTATATCGGTCCATGACGATATTTCTCGGGCCGGTGGAATTTTGAAGGGGCCAGTTGTTCAAAAATTTTACTGGCCCATTGGGCCAGTTAATTTTTTTTCTTAAGTCGACCCCTGATGGTGTAATCAATAACATTTGTTAAAATTCTAATACTTACATCAACCTTGAAGTAATCAAGTCAATTTCATTTTTTTTATCGAAACTTGATTTTCTGTTCCACTTTTCTCATTATTTTCAGAACTTTCAGATTATCATCATCACTTTCCTGCAAAAATACCAACAAAAATTGTAAACAAAATGTAACTTTTTTGAAGAAATCAAAATTCAACTAATCTAATGAAATAATGTTTCAAAACCAAACACTAAACAATTCAGTATTACATGTGTATGTCCATAATAAATCCAATTATACATTCTATAAGATGGAATGCTGGTACCAAATCAAGGTATTTAATTGTGGCTACTAATTTCCTAGTTACCTTTTCAAGATTTGTAGTGAATCTGTCCATCTTTCTGTTATTGCTTCTATTTTTAGCTCAGTTTTCATGAGACAAAATTCTTTTTCCATCTGTAATAAAAAGAAATAATAGGCATCATAAAAAGACTTCAAAACCATGAAGAAGCTATTTGAAAGACATGAATCAATTCAGATATCAAATACTTTTTCTATTGTTTTTATCAATGCGAATATTGCGACAGGTCGTTCATCACATTAATAAAAACATGCATTTTTATCTTTGGAAGCAATGTTCTATTTGAAAATAAAATGAAATCGCCTTAATTAAAACTCGCATTCTGGGCGCTTGTCAGTGATTCGCAATAATAAATGCACGCATAAATTTCTGAATTTACAGTATACAGATTTACTCCTGATATCTGATTATTACAGTCCATTCCTGTTATGTCAAACCCATAGGAACAAGACAGTTCATTTTGACTTGAGCAAAATAAACTGTCCTGTCCCTATGGGTTCGACATAACAAGAATGGACTGTAATTTAATAAAAAAAAATTATGACAGTCGTACATTTGTAACTTTTTTCCCAACTAAATTATTCTATTTTGCTATACTAAAGAGAGGCTAGGACACTCTGAACAGTTTTGCTACATAACAAGTTCCTTAGCAAAAACTGCTGGGTTTTTTTGTATACCGGTACATGTAAATAAGTGCACATTTAAATAAAAATCTACAAAAACAAAATTAAAAAAATTTACATAGCAAAATTATAGGTATACCAAATGACCTATTATATGCCTTTTTATGACCAACCTGTTTTACACTAATAATAAATTTGATCAAAATATAACCCAATAATACCTTTCAAGCAATATACAAATGTATATATTCCAGACCGGATATGTATTTGAACTGTACACGAATGGTCTGGGTAGGTTTTACTCTTGTAGTTTTAGTCACTTCAGGTGACTCGGGGTTGTTGATAGAGATGGTTCACGATAAATGTTCCACCTTCATCACTGAATTTAGTACTACTTTGACAACTATTTTGTTCCAGTATTGTTATAAATACTGTTATAGTGACAGCCGGAACCTTTGAACCGTAATGCAAGCGGGAGGTTTGGCACCTTAAAATCCGATTCGACCCACCATTTCTTTAGAAATGCCTGTACCAAGTCAGGATCATTACGGTTTTCACAGTTTTCTGGTTGTTGACTGATTTTGTCTGTTTATATACTTATGAGTTTTGACTTTCCCTTTGGAAGATTGTTTGGAGTTCGGTAATTTTGTTATTACCCTTATTTGCAGTAAATTGGCATGATTTTAATGCCTTAAATTCATTCTAAAGCTGACAACCTCTCATTTGGGGGATATTTGTATCCCTAATTTGAGGGGTAGTCCCCCAAACGAGGGATTATCCCTGGTTTGGTGACTTGTTTCCAACCTGTTTAGGGTCGATTATGACGTCATAATTTCCATTGACAAACAACACACTCCACGAAAACGAATGTCCCAAGAAAACCCATGATCGGACCGTAAATGGTTGCTGCCTAAGTAACATACAAATGTAACCCCCCCTTTTCTGTTTTAAGCACATGTAGCAAACTCTTATCCATATTAGATATGTAAACAAGCTTTCTTTAAATCATTGATTTTATGTATGTTCTTTATGAAACAGTATTTGAGGATTGGGTTACATTCCAGTATCATGAGGATGCAATGAAACTGCAGTTAAGTTTATAATAACAATATCTGTATCTGTATGGTACTGGAAAGGAATTGAATAATCTATCAATCATCGACAGTGAAAAAAAATGGACCCGGGAGAATATTTAACTTCAACATGCTTTTCGCGAGGGAGTTTTTGCATATATTTATCTGTCTTGTAGGTATTTTCGATGTTTTTTTCCGTACTTTTGAAAAGGGGGGGTCGTTGTTTGCACTTGCAATAATGTATGTTAGAAATACAAACCTTTCAATTGCAGATGTAACTGCGGAATGAAACGTCAGATTTAATAAAATCTTAACTAATTCATCTGTCGTAGAACCGTCGTGAATTTCTTGGCAAGCTCATGAAGCTTTCATCGATTGCATCCATCTCTTTGTTTTCTTAGCAGTGACGGGATTCTTCATGCGGAACGCGCTGCAGCCTATCGTTTCACGAACCATAACTCTTCTTTAAAAAAAAATCCGATTTGTAGATGTGGATCTCGGATTACATCACCTCACAGGCTTAAAACGAAAGCATATATTTGTCGACTCTAAAAAAAAATAAAAAATAAAAAAAGAAATAGGCCTAAAATGAATAAATAACATAAATGACATAAAATATGAGACTCTCCCCCTTTATGGACAAGTTCGGTTTCTAACGTTATGCGGAAAGAAGAAACTATACTGTACTTTTTTGTACGGTCACATAACGATAAATCGAGGTAAAACAAATTCGGGGGATTATTCATGTACACTTTAAAGCAAAAATCGACGCCATGTTGAAAGGATAACTACCCCGAAATAGCATCGGAGGGTCTGTAGATCACACGGAATTCGAACAACTAAGCTCAGCGGTAATGAAAAGCGATCCGTACCAAGGGGAAAGGTGGGGTGGGGATATGGTTTTTATTTTAAGTCCATCAACTTATTTTGATGCCCTTGTTAAACAGCTGAAAGTCCAAGAATACACGTTTCGGTCATTATATATGATCAATAGTGCTAAACGGCCCACCTCACCTTAAGAAACTAGCTAAGAGGTGGAAGCTAATATTCACTGGGGATCTAGTTTGCACATATGAGCTTTTTGTGTTTACCAGAGGTGAACGATTAAGTTTCAAATTTCATGAAAGGTGGAAGTTGGCCTTTTTTGATTGGTGAAAGGTAACCTTACAGAAAACTTTTGCATATCATCAAAGGTGAACATGGCATCTTCAAATTAACAAAAGAATGAAGATTATCTTACTGTTAACTTTTGCATTTCATCAAAGATGGAAGTTGGTCTGTTAACATTGACAAAAGGTGAAAGGTTATCTTACGGTAAACTTTTGTTAATCATGAAAGATGGAAGATGACCTTTTTGTTCTGACAAAAGGAGAAAGGCTGTATTTTGTTATCTTTTTGAATATTTAAAAGATGGAAGATCATCTTTTTTTCATCAAAAGCTGATGAAATATGAACTTCAGTTACAGATGAACTTCCGATCGGCTTTTGGTGAATTGAAAAGGCAAACAAAAGATAATGTTTCATGCAGTGCAATCGTGTTACTCTTGTTACAAACCTGGTTATAAATCATGAATGGGGAAAGGATCGACAAACGGAACATATCAAGATTTTCAAGATTTTTTAAGATAACACTCTGATATATATATATATATATATATATACAATGTATATCTTTATTTCTCAATAAACTATTACAATACATAGGTATAGAAAATTACAATTATATACATGGTATAGAGAATTACAAATACATAAATGTACAATTACAGTTACAGAGAAACAGAAATGGACACAGAGATTAGCCTGGAGCACACACACATTCATTTATGACTTTTATCATTTTACATAACTTCAAAAGATCTGATTTTTTCGTTACCGGTCATAATATTTTTTAATTTAAGAACATTTGGCCTATTTCTAAAGTAACTTAAGATGAGGTGCTTACGGTTTGCTCAAAGTATCGACATTGTAAAATATAATGAAATTCATCTCCAATGGTATTTGTGTCACAGAGGGGACATATCCTATTGTTTCTTTCAATATTTTGCGACCTTCCTAGTTCAATCGGTAATCTATGATTAGTGGTTCTACATTCACATAAAATAATGGCATTTTTTTAGTAAAAATTTCAAGATATGGTTCAGGCATGAAATTGTCTTTATATAGCCTGTAAGTTAAGGACCGACCATTTAACTTGAAGGGGGGGGGGGGGGTTATGGTTCTTTGTTTCAATCAGAAATTTTTTTTCTGACAACACAAGAGTTAGAATATTTTTTTTTTGTCGCGCAAAGCGCGAAATTTGTTTCCAGAATTTAACATTAGGTTATATGACGAAAACGCTGAATCAAATTTTTTTTTTTTCCTCAACCAAAATCAAAATATTTATTTCAGCAACATTGGGAATCAGAATATTTTTTAGAAAAAAACCATAACCCCCCCCCCCCCCCCCCCCCCCCTTCAAGTTAAATGGTCGTTCCCTTAAGGCTTTTGAGGATTTTTTAGTTTGTGAGTGCTATAGTTGATCAAACTGGTCTTTAAGCATTTGTTTTACTAATGAAATAAACCAGTCACTATTAATAAAAGTCTATGTGTTCCAAATATAGGCTAATCCACATTAATTTATAATATTATGAAAAAAATTTAACCATGGAAAATTAGCATCATTCACTGTATACATTTCAAAACATAATCTATATATTATTAATGACAATTTAGATTCTTTACCAAACAACAATTTTGACCAAAACGACAGAATTCTAATTTTTACATCTAGTAATATGGTATCTACGTAACTCTCTGTAAATCATAAATGTGGGCATCAATTTTTTTAACTGTAGAAGCAGATTACAAAATTTTATAGGAACCCTTTCAATTATCTCTATGTTCCCAAGTCCCCATATTTCACAACCATATAATAATGTGGGTTTTACCATTCTGTCAAATAGGTCTAGTTGACAATTTATCGAAAGACTGTGTATTCTATCAAGTTTCAAAACTTCATACATTGCTTTTGTACCTTTATTTACAGCAAACATCTTTGATTTATTAAAATTACCATTTTTTGTTAATAACACACCCAAATAATTAAATTCATCAACAATTTCTAGTTGTTTTCCTTTAAAGTTAAATATAAGATTATTAGGAGTTTTTCCTTGCGAAAAAACCACAATTTTACTTTTTCTACATTAACTTTTAGTCTCCAGATGTCACAGTAATCACTAAAGGAATCCAACTGTTTTTGAAGGTCAGCAGCAGACTCTGCCATTATAACAGTATCATCTGCATATCAGATTATGAAAAGTTTCAAATACAAATTTAATTTATCTTTTAGTTCAGAAGAGACGGTCTTCAATCCTTCCATGTCACATGTTTCCCAAAAATGTTCTAGGTCGGTTAAAAATAAAGCAAAGAGGAACAGGGATAAGTTTTCTCCCTGTCTAACTCCATTATTACATAGGGAAAATTCTGAGAGAGTTTTTATATACAAATCGTGTCTTTATACATATTTACAATTACATTAAGCATGTTTCCATTCATATTATTAAGTAATAATTTGTGCCAGAGCCCATCTTGCCAAACAGTGTCAAATGCCTTTGGAAAATCTACAAACGCACAATATAACTTTTTTTTCTTATTTTTTAAAATATTGAAAAGAGAGTGAAGAATAAATAAATTGTCCAAGGTCGAATATCCCTTCCGAAACCCACCTTGGTTTTCACACAGTACAAGAAATTCATCACTTAAGATTGAAGTGAACAATTTACCTAAACAATTTAAAACTAATCGGTCTAAAATTTTGAGGATCAGTTTTGCATCCCTTATTTTTGTTTATCGGTAATTTGTGCCACATTCCTTTGAAGTGTGCCGATAGATAAAGCTAGGGTCGACGTACTAGACCATATCAGAAATGTATTGGGTCAGTTCATCATTTGACATGCGCTGACCAACGCGGAAGGATATGTACTGTGACGCAATCGTGCTAGGTCGACGTTGGTCGTCGCTAATGGTGTCAAACCACTAATTCACCAATCAAAGCTTAGAACATATTATAGTTGTGCACCATCAGAAATTCCAAGACTTGAATATCAATAAATCATATTTTTGCAAATTTGATGGAATTAGAAGGAATTTCAACGAAAGATCTATAAACAAAAACTTATTTTATGTCTTAAACTACATAATTTATGGGGGAGAAGTATGAATTAACAAAATTAAGAATGATATGAACTCATTTTATGGGACGAAAAAGGGGGGGGGGGGGGCTAAATGCAAACATTTCATAGTATTTAGCTATTAAATATACAACTGAGGCATATATATGTGTTAAAATTGCTTATTATGTTAGAAATTAGCTTAATAACTGTAATATATAAGAGAATAGGTAAGTTTTGGTATATTACACAATCTGAACTCAACAGCTGTAAATGGAGATATTTTCATTAAAAATCTTCAAGGGGTTACCTTTGCATTAGTCCGAGATTCCTCTGTCGTTTAACGACTACCTTTGCATTTGGGCACTTATATGTGCAAATATCAGACAGCCACATACCTAATGAGTTTTTTGGGGGATTATTTTGAGCCCAAATTTGATGGACTTGGTTGTATCTAGATACGATAACATAACCCTCAGTCCGCTTTTGCTTCCAGCGAGGGTTACGAATCGGCCCCATTCAACGTATGGCAGCAGCGCCCGGAGTGATTCACACCGGTCGGTTTTTTGTCCTAATTCCGTTGTAAGTGGTTGGAAAAATTAACGGGGGTGAAAGATAAATATATTTAGGTAAACCTTGAGGTATTAAGTAAACGCTGCATCAATCCATGGTAGACTTATATCCATCTGAAAATTTGAATGCATGAACTCTTCTTTCTGTCCGACATTTTTTTACAAGTTGCTATTTCACGTGCACTTGCCTCGTTTTGGAGATATCCTTATTTGGATCAATCGAACATCATAGTAAAAGTTTTTCATATTTGGCATTCAGATCCATATATGGATAGGCTCCGCCCATCACAAGATTATATGTAAGGTGCCATGGCGGACAAGAAACAATTTTCGAATACGAAATCGACCATGAAGGTAGAAACAGGTATTGTAACACTTATTTCGTATCACCATTACTTAAAAATTGTAGGGAATAATAAGTTATGACCAGATATGCAAAAAGAAAGTTGAAATATACACGGAACGAAAATTTTAATTTGCTCCCATACGTTGAATGGGACCGATTCATAACCCTAACTGGAGCACAAGCGGAATGAGGGTTACATTATCGTATCTAAGTTGTATCTTAATACCTCTATGGAGGATTTGATGCATGACCTATAAATACTGAATTTCTTGGGGATGACCGAGCTATTTTTAGTGTAGGTGTTTTCCGTAGCATGGCATTTCACTGCAAGATTTTAAACATGCCCTGATATTTTGAGAGAACATAGAGAAATCATGTACGTTTCAGAAAATATATGGTCTTGGAAAGGTTAAACTTGAGATAAAATGGCCAGGTAGGCTCGAAAAAACACAAATTTAGTAGAAAACCTTAAAGAAATTAATTACTGGTTTCACACCTTAATGAAAACAATGATGTCACACTTTTTCGGGAAGTATATTGTAAAATGCGGTTGTTTGCAATGAAATATTCAATTGAATTTGCAGAAAAAATTAATTAATATAATTCACTTTGTTTCCACGCCCACGGTAAATCCCTATTAATTACACTACATCTTGGCAAGATTTCCAGTACATAATGAACAATGGATCCATACAGTAGCCAAAATCTACAAAAATACATACAACATGAACTATCTGCAGATGATCAACTAAAAAAGTCTAGATGTTGATGTTCTATTTGCCATAAACCCCAGCTACTTAAAAGTACCAAGATTCAACATAAACAAAGTACTATCCAGTAAACAGGAAAATGGCAATCTTTTCTGTGATGGTGTTATGTTTCTCACGGAATGTGATGACGTTTTATCTTAAAATGTGAATGAATACACATATCCGATGGAAGTATGTGGAATGTTTACCTGTCGACACCAAGACACACAACGTGTGCCGCACATTATCATGTGTACACCGAAAAAACTGTTTGAATTCTTAAAATATAATAATATATGTTCACTTACTGCAATCTTAAATAAATCAATTTCCAAATTATGCGGGTTATCCACAAAATAATGCACAAACGTGAGGAACGGGGAAAATTACGCCCTGTCACATTCATAGTTCAACTGAAAATTAAGCGCGCACGGTTTGAATGAATGACGTTTCACAAACCAAAATACGCTAAATAAAAAAAAAAGTAGTCCCAAAAAAGAATAGTTTTTGCATGGAAATAAATAAAGTTTAGATCCGAAATCTTTTCTGTAGCTGTCAAAAAATCTTTTTTCTAACGTTTTAATGATTTTTGTATGTAAATTACTGATAAACAAAATAAAGGGCTATTTGTTTTTGATACTGTCTTTATCAGGACCATCTTCTGGCTCACCCTGTTGGGTTTGTCAGATAATGGTCCTGATAAAAACCGTATAGAAAACAAAATGCCCTTTATTCTATATATATGGGTTCCCATATTTCCATTTAGCCAGCTAACTGGGATAACGCCGGATTGAAATATAAGGTTAAACATTTTTTCATAAAGTTCTATAAATTTTTCTGTGGTTGATTTAATGTATTCATTGGTTACTAAATCATCACCACAGTCCTTATTATTTTTTTCACACATTTCAGTATTTCTTCTTGTGTTACAGGCGCCGCGTTTAGATTTTTAAAAATGTCATATAAACTTGTAATTGGAATGTCTGGTTCTTCTCTTTTATTTTTACTTTTCAATAGTTTCCAGCAATCTTTTGAATTATTGGTCCTCATTATTTTAAATTTTCCCCATTTTTCTTCTATGAGTATTTAATGCATTATCCATCGTCTTTTTCTATATTTTTTCAGAAATTTTCATATTTTCTCTATTTGTGATTGATTTTTCAAGGGTACCTGTAAAGTGCGAAACGAAACGAAACCGAACGAAACGAAACGAAAATCAAACAAAACGAAACGAAACCGAACGAAACGAAATGAAGCCGATCGAAACAAAACGAAACAAAATGCAACGTTGTTTCGATCGGTTTCGTTTTGTTTCCTTTGATTTCTTTTTCGTTTCGTTCGGTTTCGTTTCGTTTCGTTTCTATTTCGTTTCGCACTTTACAGGTACACTGCTTACAGTGCATGAAAGCCCGTTTTCAAGTATTTGTACTTGTAACTTGCAATATCAGTAGAAAGTTTAATTCATAACTATTGGATCAGTCTTGCAGAAAATATCTATTAAATACATAGCTACTGCGATCATCAAATGTTTGAAAGAAATCTAGGAAATCAATGTCAAATTTTCACACAATCCTTTACTCCCCTTTTTCATTAAGCAATGCCCAAAAATTCTAAGCCCCGTGGAGTAAACCCCCAAAAGAATACAGGTCCTGCGAACCACAAATGTAATATATGTACAAAGTTTAAAAGAAATATATGAAGGTGTTCTCAACTTTCGACGTGACATGTTTATCTTGACCCCCCCCCCCCTTTTTTTCAACACAGTCCAATAATAAAAAAAAAACTTTGGAGTAAAGCCACCAAAAGTATACAGCTCCTGATAATCTCAAATGTAATAACTCCAAAGTTCTCAAGTTACGGCGCGACACGGCACGGCAGCTGAGAATCTGTGATGAACAATTTTGGGACTTGCGTGTTCCAATTTCCATTTATGTTTTATGGTGTCCGAGAAAATAGCCAAAACTCCTAAAATTGGATGAAAAATTAGTACAATATTCTAACAATGATGATGTACATATACAATAGTCAACAGTACTGACACCTTTACAAGTAACTCTACCTTCTCCTTTGTCATCACCAAGCCGACCGTGCAAGATAAAAAAGTTATTTCCCTTACAACAGTCTAACATTTTTTCCCCGTACCCGTTCTTAACTTTATCCCTATTACTCCTTTTACGTGGAATGTTTAACTGGTCAAGGGTGTATATTTCATTTTCTAAATATTCACCAGTATCATCCCCTTCTCTTCTTTCATATACATGTACTAGTATAAAATCGTGGTCGTCAGAAGTCCGTCCGTTAAAATCGCCCAACAGGGACACATAATTATAGTTTCGTGAAATATCTGTATATTCGTTTTCTATTTGAATAAATGAATCAGGAGAGGAATATGACGTATTTTCTGGGGGGAATATATATTACACCTACAACAATATCTTCCTCTAAGTTTAAATATGTTGAAGCTATTTTAAACCATAAAACAAATTTACTTTCAGTTGCTATAAGTTGAATCTTATCCGAAATTTCTGTTTTGTAAGCAATGGTTATCCCCCCTGATTTTACTTTAGCAACTTTTTTCCTATTTTTCATTTTCACTTCGTAACCAGGTATATCGAAGAAATCGAGGTCATCTGATTTTGATTCTACAAATCATAATATATCATACTTACTAATCAGTTCTTGAAATTCATGGTAATTTAGACGTTTTTGTAAGCCACAACAATTTAAACATAAAATATTAAAAGCCACAATAATCTAAACATAAAATGTTAATAAGTTTTCTTTCTTCCAAGGAGTTATTAAGAACCAACTTAGAGTGCGGAAATGGTGTTGTAGTATTTACATTCATATCTATAGTTTTAACAATAATATTATCATTTATATATACAGTTTTTGTAATTACAATATTGGTTACAGTTTTATTTTTATTAAATACACGTGTTTCTCTTTTTTCATTTTCCTGTCTTAGAGTTAGTTCTCCGTGGCATTCCTATGGGCTGTAGTTCTTGATGTCATTCCGCTCTACCGGTGTGGTCACTTTGCGTTTGTATGGTCGCGTATTATTCACCACTAGGTGATCACGGTAGCCTTGAAGAGGCTGTTGGAGAACAGGTGTGTGTCTTATCTCTTCCCGATTACTCGTGTACAGCTCACCTTCAATAAAACGTTTGTCTCTATCTAGTGTAACTTGTTTATTTTCACGTCTAGCTTGTTTCATTATCGGATAAAGCCTTCTGGTGTGAAACGTATAATTCATTTCTTTAAGGTTTTCTACTAAATTTGTGTTTTTTCGAGCCTACCTGGCCATTTTATCTTAAGTTTAACCTTTCGAAGACCATAGATTTTCTGAAACGTCCATGATTCCTCTATGTTCTGTCAAAATATCAGGCCATGTTTAAGGTCTTGCAGTGAAATGCCAGGCTATGGCAAATACCTACTTTAAAAATAACTCTGTCATCCCCCAGAAATTCCCTATTTATAGGTCATGCATCAAATCCTCCATATCCATATTAAAATACAACTAAATCAATCAAATTTGGGCTCAAAATAATCCTTATACATTTAACTTCCATTATCAATTTAATTATTCCATTCTATGCAGTATTTGTCACAATACAACAAAGTGAAAGGAACTTTTTTCTTTTAAAGGGACTAATTTTGTATATGTTCTTAGCTCTGATTGGTTGAATTACTGGTTTGACACCTAAACAGACACAATATATGTGTTACATGAGGTCAAAATATACAACAAATTTTACATAAATGTCGAAATTAACAAATAACAGATATAAGACATGGTAAATACAATGCATGGTTATTTTGACAAAAGATATAAAAAATAATAATTGATTAAAAAATAAATAAATAAGAACAATGTAACATGATATTTTGATAGCTTAGCATTGCAAGAAGATATTCAACAAAGGTGACGTATTTAGGAGAACGAACTATAACCTGAACATGAAAACATAAACCTACATGATACCTAATATTTACAAGATGTCTTCCATGGAACCATTTTTATAGGTACAGTTTAGTCAGTTCGACTTCATTGTCATTTTGTTTGTGTATCTTTGAGTTCACAGCCAGCATTTCATTCTTGAGGTCACCACCAGAATCAATGATGTCGTCAGTTCTTTTTCTCTTTTGAATATGTTTGCCTACACAATAAGTATATCATTTTTTGAGGGGTTAAATATAGAGTAAGCAGTATTTAAATTGTATTCAGGATTAGAACATGTATCATCACTGACATGGTTTATTAGATATATTTGTTATCGAAATTTACAATTCCTAAATCATGTAATTAATCAAAATCAAAACTAAGATTTTCCTACCTCATGCATATATGACCTTAAATGATTTTTGGCTATTCTGTTTAAGCCCTTTTGGTTTTCTTGCTGCCTAAGACTTATACATTATTTGGTTTTCCAACATTTTGAATATGTGAGCGTACTTGATGAAGGTTATTCCAGAAACATGTACTTAACAAAGGGTGAAATGTGTATTTGACTTCTACCATACAATCAAAGAAATTTGTTATGAGATTTGAACTGAAAAATGTTGTAATAAAGTAGATGATTCTTCTCAAATGTAACTTATTTTAATAAAATAAAATATTACGACTATAGCGGAGCCAAATTATCCCGAGTAAGTCATTTCTTGAATAACGTGAAGAACACATTTCACCCGTTAGTACTGTCCCGGATAGCTGAGAAACTTGGATATTCGAGTACTTTCGGGTTAAAATTGTCCGTCCCTTCGAATTCACAATGCAACTGTCTATTTCTTATAATTATTCCTTGAGAACACATGCATTAATGATGCAATACGAAAAACAAATCATAAATGGAGAAGCGAATCTGTGTTTGATTTTTTTCAGTACTGACATTTGAGATCCATTCATCTAGAGAGAGATTATGGTTCAATTAACCAATTTAACCCCTAACATTTCTGTGTTTGTCTCAAGCCCGAACCTGGATTTCCAACACCATTTGGCATGGTATCTATTTTTGTTCAATGATTTGATACGAGAGGATTTTTTTATATTGTTGGAATTACTGACCATTGGTATTTCTTGCTTTTCCGCTAAAAATACAGCATTAAGGAGAAAGTGCAAAGACCGTTTGGCTCGGAATCAGTATAACATCCCCGATTTGGGCAACAGTTCTTCCGCGGACTGTTGTTTTAGTGAGCTAGCACTATAAAAATTCAACTAAACGTGTTGCTATAATGCAAAGCGGATATCATCATCATTTCATTGAAATGTGACTTGTTCTAGTCATTATACAGCTGAAAAATAGCCCATTTGGCATTAAACAACAATCACTCACTCACTGTTAGACAGACGTACGAAGTATGCATAATAATGTAAAAAATATCGCTTAGTTTATGGCCTGTTTAGCTAAAAGTAGTGAAAAATATTTCTTACTTGCGTAGAATTTAAACACCAGTACAGAAAGACATCCTATTATAAAAACCAAAAAGACACCCAACGCAACAGTGAACATGTCTGCTGAGTAAGCTTCGGTTGATGTGCTGTTGTATCTAGTCGTATTGCCACCATCGTCTCTTACCTCTGCTATAAACAATATGTCTTTATGTTTAGTCACAAAATTGATTGAAGTTGACATATGCATATACAATGTACTTAATTATGTTAATTTTAATTTACATTTTACAAATGTAAGAATTGTTGTTAAATTATTGGTTATTTCAGAGAATATTACATCATGGGTATCATTCTATTTTCGTACATCAACATTTGAAAATGTGCTATATCATTGGTCAGTTTTCTAATGTATACAGCGACACGATGGGGAATTGAAACATAACGCCATTACAAATATATTGAATTGTTTACTATTAAGAACTTAAATTTCCTCGTATGTCTAGTTCACCACCGGTTTTTGGTGGGTCCGTGTTCCTCATCTTTTTAGTTTTCAGTTTTATGTCTCTAATTTTGTTTGTCTTCGTCCTGTGTCTTGTGTACCCAATGTTGCCTGTGTGTCTTCATTGTACATTCTTGATTACCCATTCAGTTTTCTCTAGAGTCTATTTAGTATAAGGTGTTTTAGTGTTTTAATATAATTGTTCATGTTTTATTGATGTTATTTGTATTTATTTACTATAATGGTGTTCAACATGATTTCCATAAGTTAGATAATAGCTTTACACTAACACAACGGGTGCCACTAGTGGAACAGGAACTATTTACCCTTCCGAAGTATCTTAGTTCACCCCCAGTTTTTCAGTGAGGTTCGTGTTGCTTTTTAGTTTTTTGTAGTGTTTTGTATATCCCTTTGTTCTTTTTACTTTTGGCCATTGTATTGTCTGTCTTTCTTCGATTTATGATGTTTGATTACCTCTTTGGTATCTTTAAACTTTTCATAGAATTAAATTTGCTTCCAAAAAAATATCCTGTCCAATTTTAATAGGGTTTTTTTTATCAACAAAAGCAGAAAAGTATGTAGTATATAGATGTTATTTTCAAATAATAATTTTAAGAAGCGTGTTTTAAAATCTTCATGATTGCCCCTTTGGTATCTTCAATCTTTTCTTAATATCATTTATGCTTAGCTTTCTATCTTGTTTACATTATTATGTTTCAGCAGCGTTGTGAATACATACAGTATAAACTGAACTCGATATAACATGATGTGATAAAATATTACGGACGAAGGGACGGGCGGTGGTTTCTCTATTTCTACCAACAATAACAATGGCCGTCACAATTTTAATTCACATTTTCTTAAAAGTAACGCTTAATACCAAATAATTTAATTTGATGTGAATACTGCATTCTCATTGGTTGATCCGCCTGGAGAAAAAATTTGCTATACTTGATAACCTGGTTTGGAACAGTTTGCACTTTTCATAAGCTGCTTCGCGGTTTATTAAGCGTCAGCTGCCCCAAACCAGGTTATCAAGTATAACCTTTTCAAAATATTTTAATATTCCTTTATTATTAAAATCATATACTAGTACCTGTACAGTTCAGCATTGACTTTCCTGAGATGTTGGCAATAATATATTTATTTCCAATATAACACAACAATGTCGGTTTCTTGCCGCAATCATCATCAACAATGTTAAGGCTTGCTTCACATGTTGCACTGAAAAATGTGTCACGTTTCACAGATGTTACATTTTCCTTAACTGTTCGCTCCTGAAAAATGATATATTTATATATAGTTCCCGATTGAAAATTTACCGGCCTTGGGTAACATCTCCTTCATTCTGTATCACAAAGCTAGCGGTATTCTGGGGGTCTATTACGGTATGTCTGTTGTCTGAGACTGCTTAACAATGACATTTAAAAAAAAAAGAAAAAAGACACGGAATGTAGATCCAATTGTCTAATAAAGTAACTACCACTGTTACGTTAATACTATAATTTTGTCATTAATTAAGAAATTGTAAGTTCTTTATAATGGATTGATTGTTCCATGTGGCATCCATGTGGTTGTTGTGCAACATTTTAGTCATATCATGGCGAGAACAAGTTACATTTCGATGAGGTGAAATGTAATAGACCAAAACACTGATTAGATATTTATAATGCTAGCCAACTGGAGCATCAGTCCCTTCGCAAGGACACATTATCTTAATTCTGAGCCAACCAGCCTTTCTTCTTATTCCTTAATGGTGCGTGCTTAGCGGAGAAATAGAAAATGTCTTTGGTTTGACCCGACTGTGGCTCGAACACACGATTTACCTCACTCGATGCGACATTCGTGCGTCTCAAGTGATTGCAGACATTTGACAACCTATGTATCACATACTGACTTTCAGAATTAAGAATGTGTGTGCGAGACCAAATGTAGAGTTGTTCTGTCTTTGCTAAGAAGTGAACAGGGGATAAAGGCAGGTGCTCCGGAAGGGTAAGCAGTTCTTCCTGCTCCACTAGTGACACCCCTCGTGTTACTCCTAAGCTAACTTTTGTTTGTCTTGTTGTTCATTATTTAGTAGGCTTGTCCCTTAAATATAACATATCTACTTTAAGTAGTCTGCAGTTTTCTTTGCACTACCCGCACTATCCACAAATCTTCATCTATATCGTGGAGACTAGGCTTAATAATATAGTTTTAGTGGAATGTCACCGAACGTTGTTACTTACTTGAAATATAAAACTTGTACATGTAATGTCATTTAAATTTTCTTACCCCAATGACAATAGAACACTCCTCTGGACGCGGATATACTCTCTCAACATGTAAGTAAATTGAGAGTGTTTCATTGGATTGTTGAATACGTGTCTCCACTCTTAAAGGGGGAACTGCAATGATAAAACAAATACATATTTATACTTCCTAAAACTAACCAAGTGACCAGAAGTCAACTGTGAAAGGCACGATATCGCTGACAATGGAAACAGTGAGGTCTTATTTACCATTTTAATCCTGCCACATTTTTGTGCGTTTCCAAAGCCAGCACCAGGATTTCCATTGAAAAATGTGGTATTTTTGTGTTCAATGATTTGAAGTAAGAGGTGGTTGTTCACTTTGTTGATATTAATGGAATTGTTGGTCACCGTTGTTGACACTTTCTTTTCATAATATTCACTATATGCATGCACTGAATAGTAAATATGTACTACTAAATGTATATACTGTGTCAAATCAAATCAAATCAAATAAGTTTTATTTAAAGTCGGCAAGACACAAACAATATAACATAAGCTCGCAATGAGCTTTTGAACCGACATATATAAATATTACATAAAAACATACAATACATTTACATACAGACACAAGTAGCACATACATGTTCATAACTATCAAGCATGCACAATTATATTACAAAGCAGGTAATACATAATGCAATGAAACATAAAAACACGGCAAAGCAAAGCACAAAATAAAGCACACAAATAAAATAATAATGCAAAGCAAAAAGAATAAAAAGCAGAACAATGAAAGTTTTGGTATACAGCCCCTCACAAATAACTAAGAAATTTTGACATGCTATGCATGTGTATATACGAAATAAACTTTAGAGAATACCGAAGGGGCAATCAAAAATAAACAATCCAGAAAAACTGGCAACATGGGATACATGAGACGAAGACAAACAAAACAAAAACACAGCACAATATGTGTTGGACACTGCTATGTGCAAGCAAACACAAATAACGTAAATAAGACATGAGCCATCCTACAAACAGCTGGAGGTTAAGAACGTCGTTTTTATGCGGAAATCGTAACGAACATCACAACAAGATTTTATATAAAATATGCAGCCATAGAGTATGGGCATGTCTTATTGGTTAGAATATTTTGTAGCGTTCTTGCGTTATATGCTGAACTATATGGGTTAGGCACAGGCGCTTGTGTAGAGTCAAAAATATGCTCGCTATGTACCTAAAATACCACAAGGCCGGACTCACTCCTACTACCTCTGTCACTTCAACCGCTATGTCCTCTGTCAAAATCGCGATAGGACACAAATCGCTTACTAATTTGCGTAGTGAAATGATTTTTCTTCAAGGAAAACCCGTTTTTTATATCTTCCTACCATCTACACCCCCATACTGACAGATAATTCTCCAATTTTGTTGACTATGGACACCTACGTGGCAGCAAAAGGGAAAGTAGGTCACGTGACATCTTCCGCCTTTCAGTCGTTCTCGGGTTTTCGTATTGTGATTACCCCTTTGGTATCTTCAAACTCTTCTTTTGACGATCAGTATTTGCAGAAGCATAATAAAGTAAACCCAGTATAATATCATATGTACTAATCAATATACTTACCTATGAAGTCTTTATCATTTAGACCAAGAAATTTTGTGTAGGACTTAAGCTTGAAACCACAGGAACATGTATAGTTAATATTAAGATCCGACTCAGTATAGTTTCTAATAACAAGAGAAAAGTTCGTGGATGACATGTTCGTTCTGTCTTCATATTTTGTGACATCTCGAGAAACTTTATTGTAAAGCAATATTTTGTTCTTATGACCACCGCGCCACTTACGAACCGGGCATTTAACTCTGTCTGTCAACACATGCCCTGTTTTGCATGTTAATATGATATCGTGTTCATACATTACAGGTTTGTTCGCCACTATCCAGTAAACTAAAAAAAAATACAAAAATATACAAGCTGTGAATTTACATTTATAATGCTGTTACAATAATAAATTGAATATAATTTTATTAACCTTCATATCAATATGCACCCCCATATGTAGGTTAATGAAGTTTATTTTAAAAAAGTCTATTCAAAGTGATTTTGAATCTTATTAAGAAAGTGTTGTAACAGTTTCGTGGCAAGTTGATGACGACCGGGACTGAGAGTAAAGAGTTATCGAAGAAAAGATACTGGAATAGATGCATAAAAGACCAAAAAGGAGTTTTTAAAAGTACGCAGAGTTGTTAAAAAACATTGCTGGTAACAAAATAACATCCGTTTACAGCCTCCCAAAATCGGCAATATAACTTGAAAGTAATTGGGAAAACAACTTTTCTGTTCAATGAGAAGATTGCAATACGAAATTCCCAAAACAAACACAGCATTAAACAGAACCAAACTGTAAAACATGGTGATGGATTTACATATGTGGTTCTTTTAAACTGGTTTACTGAGTCTAGTTTTCTCTTTCCATGCGATATTGGATTATCTACATGGCTGTCTTTTGCATGAGCTACAATATCACTGAAATTGTCTTTTTTACATTCAAAATAACCGCATTTAATTTTTTCCAATTGATTTATCATATGAATAATACCCTCAACCTCCTCTCGTATGCCTCTATCCTTTTAGTAAACACCACTAAAGTTGTGAGTTCGAACCCCGTTCATGGCGAGGTGTACTCGATACAACATTATGTGATAAAGTTTGTCAGTTACTTGCGACAAGTCGGTGGTTTTCTTCGGGTACTCCGGTTTCCTCCACCAATAAAACTGACCGCCACGATATAACTGAAATATTGTGGAAGTAGCATTAAACACCATAAAACCAAACCAAACTATATTATATATTCTTTCATGATTATCCTTGGTGTTTATATGTAGTCAGTGAACATGTCACTGATCAAATGTAATTACTTTTTTTCTTCTTTCCACCTTCAACCAAAAAATTAAATCTTACAAGTCAACAAACCATTGTATATAGTAGAGGAAACAATAGTGTAATTATCCATCATAAGTTTTTGGAATGACGACCAGCGTAAAAAATAATAGCATTTGTTGAGAGTTCACTGTATAACGTAGTAGCACTTATGGTAGAACATTGTAACACTCACGGTAAAAAATTGTGATGTTTAATTTTCTCATTGTGGAAATATTTTACAGCAGGCCCGTAGACAGGAATTTCCAGAGGGGGTTACAGAGACTCGGAAACGCGCAACGCGAGTCGCACACCTCGCGCAGCGAGGTGCGATTACGGCCGGGGGTCTGGGGTATTTGGTGCAAAATCCAGCAATCTAGCAATTTCCAAGCACTTCATTTAAATTTCAGAAAGTCCTGTTTTTTACACTGAATTTTTATATTTTTCATCAAATCTTATAACCATTTAGGTTAAAAGTTTACTTCACCATAAAATACTTAACAACAATTTTGTTAGCAGTACATGTATCATATACCTTTAATATATGCAACAACACATTGACATCTTTGTCTTCAAATAATACTATTTTTTGTTTAAAAACATTCAATTTTACAACACAATATCATTCTTTAATTCACATCTGAGGATTAATTGCAATATATATTTGAAAAACATTTTCTCATGTGAAATAGTCTCAAGTTTACTGTTAGACATGTTTATGAAAAACTACAAACCATATAATATCAAGATGTATGTGACAAAATTGCGAGTCAAAGATGACGGAAGTACATATGTAGCGTGGATGAGGTTATTCTGAATTAAACAAATCGTTTGTTTAATGAAAAAAAAGCATACACAATAGTGTGCATGAGGTTAATTTTAGTTAAACTCATGGCATGTGGTTTTCCCTGGACCCTCCCCCTTTTTCCATCGACAATTAATGCCGTTTACAAATTTTCTTTGATGGGGGAGAAATTCACCTGTACTCTTTATCACTTCTATGAATGATAGGGGTAAATATATATGACTGAAGCCATTGAAAGGCACTATTTACTGTTGGACATAAGTATTCGCCACCCTCGATTTTACGCTATATATTTCATATAAAACCAAATTGTGCAAAAAAATTTATTGTGCAGTCATTTCTAAACGGATTTTGATCATTTTTGCACCAGAAGAAGCAGAAATATTTAAAGATTATTTGTTTATTTCAGCACAATTTTCCGTCAGATTGCCTTTATTTTCTTTTGATTTAAAGACAATTTTTTTGTTTTCTGACGTCAAATTTGTTATATATTTAACCAAAATAAAATCGGAAAAATCAACATGTGTGTTTAAATTACCAGAAAACATAAACCATGTAGACAAAAATTACTATCAGATAAACAAATAAAATTCAAAGAATTCTGCATGTCTTGAAATAAATTTCATAAAAATCTGCCGAGATAGCTTTAAAAATTTTTTTTTGAAAAAATGTGGTTTTATATGAAATGTATAGTAAAAATCGAGGGTGCCGAATACTTATGTCCATGTACTGTACAATAAAAATGAATACGAATAAAAAAAATCCGTGTTTTTATATCGCGAAACATACGAAGACGGCAAAAATATTGACTTTTACAGTAATTTTTTCAAGACAAATCTCTTTATTAGTGAGTTCGAACAAAATCTGGACTTTAATAGTGTATGATATGGTTGCTGACTAAGAAAGTTTGTACTTCAGTACAAGTGAACCTTAATGACTTTACCACATATTGTCTGTATAATTCTGACTTATTCTAATTCTCTGATCAGTACCACTCTCAGTGTAAACACCATAGCTAATTTAATACTCTTCGAAATCGGTAAAAAAAAATATAAAAAATAAAAAAAATAGTCACGTTCACGGCAACAAAATGATTGTGGCGTGTCGCGCTTTGTAGGGAGTGAAAACGTCAAAAGTGTAAAGGCCCTGTTACACGGTAAAGCAAGTATCGCGATACTTGTATCATGCAACTTTTTGTATCATGATCCTTGTCAGTTTACACACAGTAGCATGTTTCATGTAGAGTTTGTTTACAAATTGTTCCTACCAAAATGGAGAATCCTGACAATAAAGACATTATCATACAAATTGAGCACAGGCGCTCGTGGCACGGACCACCCCCCTGTTTCTAACTTTCTGTTTACAAATTTATTTTCAATAAAATTTCTTTATTTCTTTATTATTTCATCTCTTTTTCCTTATTTTAACTTGTTCGTGTCAATATTCATACAATCTTATGTTAACATCAAATTGAATGTGTCGCCCTATATAGATACTAATTATTACATCAAATTGCATGTGTCGACCCTATATAGATACTAATTATTACATCAAATTGAATGTGTCGCCCTATATCGATACTAATGATGATTATTAGTATCTATATAGGGTCGACACATGCAATTTGATGTTAACATAAGATTGTATGAATATTGACATGAACAAGTTAAAAAAAGGAAAAAGAGATGAAATAATAAAGAAATAAAGAAATTGTATTGAAAATAAATTCGTAAACAGAAAGTTAGAAAAAGGGGGGTGGTACGTGCCACGAGCACCTGTGATATTGAGGAGATCTGTTCATTTGACCAAATAACATCACTACTTTTTACCCCTTTCCAATCATGTTTTATTTACCATGTGCTGACCATGTGCTTTTATTTGTTGATGATGTTGTAACCTCCTGACCTCAAACCAAGATCTCTGATTGGTCAGAGATAAAATGTATTGTGATCCTTGCTGTACAGAATAGAAAAAGCCTTGAAATCACGTGACTAGATGTATTGTGAAGTATTTTTCCTATCATAAAAAACTATGGATTTCGGATAGATATGTTGAGGAGTTTGGACTCAAATTTCGCAAACGTGAATATTATTGTCATATATTTGTATATCGATTCTTAAATTCTGACATTTGGGCACCTAAAATCCATATTTCGTTAATATTGAAAAGTTCATAGAGACCCGTCTTGTTTATACCCCGGGGCAAAAACTTACTGTAGAAAACTGCTCACAACAGTGTAATAGGAAGTGGGACTTTGGACCCACGTAGTACAATCAGCTGTTCGTAGTAAATTTGAACTGTTCACCTGTCTTTTTAACCAATCAAGCTCCTTGTAAGGATGTCACTGGGCAATACGTCAAAACTCATTGAGGAAAGTAGGAAAATCGTTGAAGCGTCTAATGATAACTCCGTACTCAGTTTGATCCTTGAAATCGTCACAAAGATCGACAATAGAATGATACAGATGGAGAAAAATATGGGAAAACGTTTAGACGACATGAAAGCAGATTTCCTAGCAGTTTCCGCTAGAGTAAGATCCCTAGAAGATAAAGTGACTAACTTTCGTAAAACACTGACAGAATGCGAGAATAGTTGTCAGGGTGTTAGCAACTTATTTGATCAAGCTGACTCTCAGATTAAACATGATACAAGGATGAAAAAGCTAGAGGAGAAACCCGTTGTTCAACCCGTGATACAACCAGTTACTGAGTTGGGCCAGATTAAAACTCTCATAGCAGACATTCACGATCTAAAAAGTAAGGTGCTAGACTTGCAGTGTCGTAGTATGAAAAACAATCTTGTTTTCACTGGTCTATATCAATCTCAGTCCGAAAATTGTGAAAATAAACTCAGAGGTTTCATCAGACAGGAACTAGAGATTGATCACTATATTGAATTCGGGAACATCCACCGATTTGGGAGACGCGGGACAAATAATGCACGACCTATTGTAGCTGGCTTTATATATCCTAATGACCTATAAATGCTGCTACAAAACACATATAAATTAAAAGGATCCTCTTTCGGCATCAGCGAACAATATCCCGCTGAAATTAACAACAGAAGAAAAAACCTGTATCCGATAATGAGGGAGGCAAAACAACAACGACGCCATGTGGTGCTTGTCCGCGACCGGCTGTTCATTGACGGAGAGCAATACATACCACCTGAAGACAGACCCGTTAATGTTGACAATGTGTGGAACTCCCCTCCCCACTTACAACACGGACAAGGACATAACCCACACATAACACCTGGTAGACCAATGAAGCGACCCCGACAGGGATCGTCACCAAACCAAGGTGGTTTTATAGGCCCTGAATAGGACAGCCAGGGAGAACCCTCTCACAATCATTCTCCGAACTATGTTGTAAAAGACTTAAACGTTTGTAAAAAATATGGTTTTATGCATACAAATATTATAAATATACATTTCTCAAAGTCTGATAAAATACAAGACTTTCATATGATTGTAGATGATGATCCTGTTGTTGTAGATGAATCAATTAAATTTTCATTTAATAATGTTAGTAATGAAGTTGTGTTAGTAAATAATACTAGTACTTTATCTACTGATACATGTATATATATTAATGATTTAAGTAATGAATCTGAAATATCTAATGATGGTCTCTCAAATATAGTTTCAAATACCACTGCCACCAATATAACATGTACCCGTGGCTATAATGTTGTTAACTGTATCGAGAGCAATATAAATAAAAATGTAACTTGTAACTCAGAAAAATATTCAAAAGAAATTTATGTATTATCAGATTATCTTGATGTAGTTGAAATAGAAAATAGAAATTTTGATATCATTTATAATTTTTATTATGAAACTTGTATAAAAAGGAAAGATTATAATTGTAACAATACATTAGACTCGTCTAAGCATTTATCATCATGTCAAAGTAATATATCTGATAGGACTGAATCGTTAAGCTCATCTTTGTACTCAAATCCGGTCAATAATCACGATATAAAATTACTCTATTTGAATTGTTGTGGTTTCAAATCTAAACTTAAATACCCTGAATTCGAAAATCTAATTAGGTCGAATGATTTTGTTTGTTTTGTAGAAACAAAAACCGATATGTTCGATTCAATCGATTTACCAGGTTATGTATTCAAATCTAAACATAGAAAAAGCGTAGCACGTATGAGATCAGGTGGTATACTATTAGGATTTAGAGAGAATTTAGTGAACCATGTACAGATATTAGAAAATGAATGTGAGTTTGTATTATGGGTTAAAATTGACGGAAAAGTATTCAATTTAGAGCAACCTGTTATATTGGGGACAATATATATACCACCAGAATATACTAGATATTCTTCAGACGAAGCCTTTAACCAAATTGAACATGAATTACATTCTTTTTCTACTAATTCTAAATATGTTGGCTTAATTGGTGATTTTAATTCAAGAACCGGAGAAGATGATGATTATGTAAATGTTAATTTTGAACATGGTGACAATAACATAGATGAGTTTATCGAAAATCATACTGGTATTTTAGAAAACCTAAACATACCAATAAAACGCAAAAATATTGATAAAACTAAAAATAAATATGGAAATATGCTGCTTAATTTTTGTAAAGCAAACCAGTTGTTTATTGTACATAGTATTGGTGATGACAAGGGTATTGGTAGATTAACATGTAGAAATTCCAGTACTGTAGATTATTGTATTAGTAGCCCATATTTTTTAAAATCGTTTGTAAACTTCACTGTACAAGATTTTAATTGTCTTTTTTCTGACGTCCACTGTCCGCTTGCTATTTCATTTTCATGCAACTCAGTCAAAGATACAACTAATCCGGAAAGCATAGAAAACAGCGGTGTAGCCAGAATCAGGAAATGGGATATAAACAAGCAATTAGATTTCCAAAACAATATAGAATCTTCTAAACTAACCGAACATTCAGATAAACTAGAAAATCTACCACACGAAAGAATTAACCCAAATATAATAGATTCATTAACAGGGGATTTATGTAATATTTTGATCACGTCTGCCAGGAAAAACCTTGGTTCAAATTCAGGTAAAAACCATATGGAAAAACAGTTTTTAAGTAAACCATGGTTTGACTTAGATTGTAAATTCGCCCGAAAAAATAATAGGAAAATAAAGAGACGATTCAAATCTAGAAAGACCGACTTATTACATTCAGAGCTTCGCGACGCTGAAAAGAAATATAAAAATCTTTTAAATAAAAAATTCAAAGATTATTCTCAAAATATGACAAAAAATCTAGATGAATTACATTCGACAAACCCAAAGGATTTTTGGAAATTATTAAATAAAGGGAAGAGAAAAAATCAACCTGATATTGGCATTGACAAACTTTTCGACTTTTTCAAAGATTTAAATTCCGATTCAGAAGGTAACGTTTACGAAGGTCAACTAGATATGGATGAAGGAACTTTAGAGCAAATCAATAGCCATATTAATTTACCAATAACAAAAGACGAAATTTTTAAATGTGTCCAAAAACTTAAAAATGAAAAAGCAAGCGGTGAAGATGAAATAATAAACGAGTATATCAAAAGTACGGTGAATCAGTTTATTAATGTTTATGAAAAATTATTTAATGTTATATTTGATAATGGTATTATGCCTAGCAGTTGGTTAATTGGGATGATAAAACCTATCTATAAAAATAAAGGCGATAAATTTGACCCCAAATATTATCGACCGATTAATACAATTGTAAGTTGCCTCGGTAAACTTTTCACTGCAATACTGAATGAGAGATTATCTGAATTTTCTGAATCTTTTTCTGTTTTAAGTGAAAACCAATCTGGCTTCCGCAAAGGATATTCCACTTCAGATAATATGTTCACTTTGCAATCTTTTTTTGAAATTCTAAAATGTTAAAAGAAAAAAATGTACTGCGCATTCGTTGATTTTATGAAGGCCTTTGATACTGTTTGGCGAACTGGTTTATGGCATAAAATGTTACTAAACAATATAAATGGGAAAATGTACGATGTTATTTTTAATATGTATTGTAATATAAAATCATGTATTGTGTTTAATAAGTGCAAATCAGATTATTTTGCATGTGACAATGGAGTTAGACAGGGAGAAAAATTTATCTCCGTTTTTATTTTCCTTATTCTTAAATGACTTAGAAACTTTTCTAAAAGCCAAAAATGTTACAGGCTTAGAATCAATCTCAGGCGATCTCGAAAACCAGTTAAATATTTGTTTGAAATTATTTATAATACTATATGCTGATGATACGGTTAGATTATCAGAATCTGAGAGTGATTTACAGGCACAGCTCGATGTTTTTCATGAATACTGTTTAACCTGGAAGCTGAAAGCTAACATTGATAAAACTAAAATTGTCATATTTAGGAGTGGTCGTACACCTCAAAATTTATCTTTTAAATATAATGGCTCCGAAATTGAAGTAGTCAAAAACTTCAATTATCTCGATATTATTTTTAGCAAAACTGGCAATTTCAATCTGGCAAAAAAACGTTTAGTGGATAAAGCAGTTGTTTCTATGTATGCAGTACTGAAATTAGGAAGAGAACACAATTTATCTATAAAATGTCTATTGAGTCTTTTCGATAAAATGGTTAAACCAATTTTACTTTATGGCTGCGAAATATGGGGATTTGGAAACAATGACGTGTTAGAAAAAGTACACTTAAAATTTTGTAAAATGATTTTGAACCACAAGACGTCTACTCCGAATTATATGATATATGGTGAATTAGGTTGATATCCGGTCGAAATCGACATTAAAATTAGAATTATTTCTTTTTGGGCAAACATTATTTGTGGAAAACAATCCAAAATATCATGCATTATGTATAGTTTATCACACCATTTGTATTCGCAACAAAATTTCGATATTAAATGGATAAAATGTTTGGAAAAAATATTAAACGAAACTGGTTTTTCTAATATATGGCAAACGCAAACTTTTAAAAGCACCGAGTGGCTAAAACAAAGTATAAAACAAACATTGCTAGACCAGTTTTTACAGGATTGGAATTCGTCAGTCCATAATTCCCAGGGGTTTCAAAGTGGGCCGGTACCCGGTACTTTTACCCGCTTGAGATCGTGTATAGTACCGGCAGAAATTACTGAACCCCCCAAAATTAGCGGTGGTCAAAACCACAAGTACGATGGTCGATAGGCTTGTGGAATATTTTTCATAAAAAATTAATGATCACGTCAATTGCTGAATTCTCGCATTCAAATCGAACAACTGCGTCACGACCAAGTTGATGGGATATTCCCTGTTTTAAAAATAACTTTACCTTAGAATCGTAAATAGCAGTTTGCGCATGCGGGCTGTTTAAAAAAAAATGACCCCAAAGTGTGACATGAGTGACCAAAATTAAAGTAATTGGAAATTGATGTCCTATTGAATTTTAAGGACCCACATAAATCCAAGTTTACTAATCTACCATCGGTTTGTGAAAGAAATTAAGAAAACAAAATTTTGCAACATTTTATTAATGGCTTTTGATCTGTATTTTTGTAACACCAACAATATTTCTCAACAAGATTACAACACAAGTAATTCTAAAAATTATTGTATATTATTAATTTATTGTTACAACGAAGTTCTAAAGTTAATTTTCGATCATTTTTAACCAATATTTTTAATTTAGAGATAAAATTTAATGTATTTTCACCATTTTTTTAAGTAATTTTTTGGTTTCTCATTACAAAAGTTTCTGTTTCTCTTAAAAAAGGGTCCACACTGACATGAAAAGTACATTTGAAGACACATACATGTACATGATACTAATTCATTCACTGAAAATTTCATAGAAATTGCTTTATCCATTTTTGCGTTATTGACAAATGACAAATGAAACACGCATGTATTTTTACCTAATTTTGTTACATATTTTTGTATATATCAACTAAAGTGAATATTTCAACAGAAATAGGTGTTGAAATTGGAGTCCAATGAATAAAACAGGCTCTCATCATATAATTTAACAATTATCTATTAGAGAAATATTAATATGCTTGATATTAAGACTTAAAGTTGACCGCTAGCAGCTCTGTATCAAGTAACTTAGGGCAGTAAAATACTTGAAAAATACATTCTACCAAATTTATTTACTTCTCACTTGCTTTCTTATTACATCAGAAAAGTTCACATTTATTTTATTTATTCACATTGTTTTAATATTTTGTTTGGTGGCAAGTACAATAATAGTTCAGGAGTGTAACACATGTTCAACTCAATGGAGATTTGTAGAGTTTTTGATGCTGAAGAAGGAAGGACTCGCCCTAACTTCCCTCTGTGTGTTTTAATTTTGATGATATGACATGAGATTGGTAATTTTAGAGCTATGCTCAATTGATAAGAATGACGGTATTGGCAGCCATATTTGTCGACTGATCAAAATCACAGCAAACGTTTTGAACTAGATACCATATAAAGGAACATCCACACCAATTTTGGTTCCAATCTGCCCATTGGATTCAGAGGAAATGACTTTTTTTTTTAAAAATTACTACCACGGACGCCAAATGATGGAAATAGCCCAGTGAGCTAAAAAGTAGGATTTGTGTCAGGAGTGTAACATTTTATGTTGATAGTTAAATACATAGCTATTTTCCAATGAATGAAACAATTATTCACAAAACATTTAATGTTTTAATTACCAATATTTATATCCTTCATTTCTGCTTTGTGAAACCTAGAATGTCTTAATCATTTTTGAAAAACTTTTTGAAGTGCTCATGATTATATAGATTATTTTTCAATCAGCGGCTTAAATAAATTATAACAAGGAGATAGAATGCTACAAATATAATAGAATTGCATTACAATACCTCAACAAAGACACAGATGGTCAGTTTCAGTCAACTATATTTTCTAATCTGAGTAAAAAGTAAGTTCAATAGTGCTTGTATTTAATTGGATAAAAGCGTTACACTCCTGACATAGATGTTTTGGCCATACAAAAGAACTGGCAGTCATCAGATCATTATGCTTGTCACTCATGATCTTTGACAGGACTGTTGACTAAATTAAAACACAAAATATTATAATTAATAAGATTGTGTTAAAATTATGATATTGTAAATTTAAATGTTACACTCCTGACATACTTCCACAGGTGTTCTTCTATTGAATATAGGATTGATGTAAAAGCTCACAGAGACATGTTTATGCTTCTGGTTGCAGCTATGATACTTAAAGAGACAATTAACTATTGTCAGTTGCTGAGAAGTATGCTACATACCTAAATAATTTCACTTTTAGACAACACAAACAGTTTTATTGACCTTTATTTTTTTGATACATGGTAATTTTCCATACCTGGTCCTGTCTTCAAAATTACAAAAAAAATGCATAAATTATGCATGAAATTTTAGCTAAAATATCAAAGTTTTCCATAAGATATATTTTTCTACTGTACAATTATTTGTTTTCTAATTACACAACATGGCAGTACATACATCTTTGTAAATGTCACACTAAAAGTGTTACACTCCTGACATTTTTTTATACATTTTTGGACGCTATTTTTTAGTGGTAGCAGATCATGCCGTGAAATTTTGCAGCAAGGTTCTATGTACCAAAGTACATATTCTGATACAAAAAGATCCAATTTATATCATCACATATTAGAATGGTCAATAATAAAAGAAATGGGGTCATTTTTTTGAAACAGCCCATGCGGTAAATAGATATGTTTTCGCCCCAATAACTTTTCATCCTTGTGTAAAACACAGACCGGAACAAAGCTGACATCATTTCAAAATATAAAAATGACCGATTACAAATTATGTTCAAACACAATTTAGTGTAATCTCCAGTACACAGGTACTTGTGGACAGGACCCTATGTTGCTCCCTTTTTTTTTTCTTTTTTTTTCTTTTTTTAATAAGATGTTGCCCCCCCCCCCCCCCCCCCCCCCCCCCCCCCATTTTCTTTTTTTTGTTTTGTTTGTTTGTTTTTTTGGACATCGACTTTATTTCATATAAACAACATTTTGCAACTTTCTATGTATCACTGTATGACATATATACAATAAATACAATCAAACAGTAGTTTCTATCCATGCCGGGTATAACTTATATCATGTCAGAAACCCGGCATGGATAAAATTCAAATATCTTCCCGCAAATCGTTTTTGTTCGAACATTTTTTTTGCACATATGATGGCAATAGCTCACACTGAGATTCAGTCCAGTTTAGCCACATTGTAATAAAGAAAATATTTTGAAAGTTAACTTTTATTTTGAACTTTTAAACACAGGAAATTTGCTTTTCACTTTCATGTTTTAAACATTACACTATGAATAGTGAATCTTTCTAAGCCTTTCAAGCACAAAATGTAATACAACTTCAAATATGTCAGCATCGTCGAAGTTATCTAGAAAATTACATTAACAGAAACTTTCGGTATACTTTATCAATTTTTTTCTTAATACAACTCCACTGTCAAATAGTCACTGAAGATTACTGCTGATTGTAATACAAATTTACCGAACAGTTATGAAATACCATCGCTGGTGGTGGGGCAGTACGTTGACAAACTTTTTTGTGCACAATTTGTTTTCACATAATTTCTGACTAGAAATACATGTAGTGGTACATTTCTCTGAATTCGATATGTCCTTCAAAACAATATCATTCTTTTCCTGAAATGACTGGGTCTCATAGCTGTTGATTTCCTCTAACATAGTTTCTGTTTGTGATGTAGTAAGTGCTAAAATTTCATCCATATCATCCTGAAGCGCATCATCAACATGCTGGTCATGAGGGTTTGAATCTGTGACTGTGTGCATATTACATGTATTTACTGGAATCATGCTACTTATTGCCTCAGACATTTCACGCTTTTGATTAGTAGAAGTGTCTCTAGAGTAACTTTTAATTGACGCTTCATTTCTATGACCTGAAACTGTCATTATATGGCGAGCCTCATATCCTGCTTGGTGCATTGTTGTTATTGCTGTTGCCCGAATGCAATGATTAGTGTAAGTTTTTGATAAAATTAATGCAGCTGCTACTGATAAGCCACTCATCATGTTTCCTAATTTGTTTTTACCGAGAGGACGTCTCTCATACCAAATGTCATCGTCATCATTAAATGAATCTCGAGGCCTCTGGAAAAGACTTTCACACATCGGATGTCGCTTTGACAAGTATTTGACAAAACTTTTAACAGGACAATTGTCAGTCGTGGTTTCGTACATTCGCACTGTTTTACTATCCGTGTCAACAGAATACAAACCTTGGTGATTTTTCGTTACTTCTGACCTTATTTGACATATATACCTTTTCCTTAAATTGTCAGTTTCAATGGCGAACATTTGTGGTGTCAATTCTCTCTGATTTTCCCTTCCTCGTCTACAAAAATGTAAACATAATTCGAACCATACTTTGTTTAACAAACCAGTTGGTGTATGCACACTGAATACCAGAATGTTCGATACCATCCTTGTGAACAACGGACCCTTTTCCTTCTCTGACAGTATATTTACACATGGACAAAAACATGTCATTCGATGCATCAAATTCGGCGTCTTTCGTTATATTAATGGACGAAGTTTTAGATAAATATCTATTAATTCCATTCCTTATCGAGAATAGTGAAGTTCGTTTGTATAACTCACCACTGGCATTTCTTACTTCTGCATAAAAACAACGCAGACGCGATTCCAAATCTGCTTTGCTCCAATTTTCGAAGTCCTCCGGTAAATTCTTATTTCTCAAATAAGTCCGGAGGGTATTTGCAGCATATTTCGTCGAGTTTTTAGTACTTCTGGCATCTTTGCCGTCTGTTATTTCCCGCAGTTCGTCCTCAGTTAGGCTAACGAACCTTTCAGACGACATTTTTAAAAGTAAACTACGGAACCGTTCCGGAACCGAATCGAAAACGAGGCAGTCCGGTCCAGTCCAGTCTCGGTCCATATAACGTTATATGGAACGTTATATGGATCGGCTGCGCTAACAAAGACAAATAGGGAAAATAAAAACGTAAAGTATAATATTGACATATAATGCATTGCTCCCAGTTCAACGTTTCTTTTCTCCTTTTTGGACTAGAAGGAGAAAGTTTCAAAGGACTACCGAACGATGCCATCATACGGAATATGAACGTGTCTGTCCGGTTAAATTCTGGTACTACAATAACCTAATTACTAATCAACACAATACACTAATTATCGACAAACAAACGACAAAAACAACGCCAAATGAAGTCTAAAAACCTCAGTAAACAGTGTGCGAAAAGCCGAACACTTAACGATGAAATAAATCAGAAATTAAACCATTTCATTCAAAGAAGACAACGTGCTATTTAATGACTCGAAGATCAGTCGAACTATATTTATAGAATCGGAAACGGCGTATCAAATTTCCGCGTATAATATGCATTAAATGAGAGAGGAAACAAACAAAAAATAGCATTTTTCTGTGTATCTGCAAGTATCTATGATATGCAATTTGGCATGAATTTTTGGACTAATGTAACGTTACTTTAATATGATAATAGGTGTTACCTAACTTGGGACGAAGTCCAATAAAAAAAAGTAAACAATAATATGAGACAGGTGCTACCTGTAGTGCCAGCGAAAAACAATCCACATTATCTAATCACAGTCGTATGAATTTCAGTCATAAATAGAGCTCGGATTCGGAAAAATAGTGAAAATTTAGATGTTGGGGTAATATAATATATATAAGAGACTCTTATATATATAAATTTAGATGTTGGGGCAATATAATATATATATAAGAGTCTCTTATATATATATTATAAGAGTATCTTATATATATATTATATTACCCCAACATCTAAATTTTCACTATTTTTCTCTATTTATGACTAAAATTCATACGACTGTGATCTAATATTTAAATCATGTAAATCCTCGGGATGATTGAAATCATAGAAATTTTACTTACTTCTGTGTACTTTTTGGAGTGTACTGTAGTACATTGTAAGGATGCTCTTTCCATCTATTGAAACAGGCACGGACATGAATGCTCGCGAATCTGAAAATTATCTGCCAATTTCACGCTCATTCATGCACCAAAATAAAAATTTTGGGCCGAGATATATCGGGGACGACTTTTAACATTTATAACCGGAAGTAGTTCCAGAGTACTGCGCATCCGATTTTCTGCAGATTTAACCATGTATTGGTTTCCGGTGCATGGAATTTAAGCCATTAGTGATATGGATCTGGAATCAAAATATTGCTATTTCTACCATAGTTGGGACTTCGTCCCATATCATACTTTATCAATACTAAAAATGTACGGAAAACACAAAATAAATTTGCTAAAAGAGAAAACTTGTCTTATTTTTCACCAAAATAAGGGGTATTTTGAGAGGATAGTTATATTAAATCAGACGAGAATTAACTGTTCTTTTTCATCTATTGATACAATTAAATGTCTGTTTAATTGTGTAATATATCTTTTTTTAACGATCACGTGTTATAGATATGAAATTTTATTTTCACCTGGTCAACTATGTATCAGTTGGGTACCTTCGGAAAACCAAAATTTCCAAGAAAAGTCTTACGATTTTTTTACGACCCACTTAATTTGAAAATATAGAAATTTTTCTATCGAATGAGCATAGTTTTATCCATATGTTATTGCGGTACATTAAACTCCGAATTCATGCATCTTTTCAGTCATCATCTACGCTACTAATATGTGCTATGCACTGTCAGTTTGAGAAATAAAGATTATTATTATATTGGAGTAATAGCACTGTTTACACTGTATTGTTTGGTTTATGATACAAGTATCATGATACTTGCTTTACCGTGAAACAGGGGCTTAATTTCCGTCGTTAATGATCGTTGAAATGAATTTGGTTGGAATTCTCATGCAAAAATGTAATCACCGCGGTGATTAAAAATATATCGAAATTTTTACCAACTGATTAAACAGCTAAGAATAGGAGGAGCTGTAATCATAAATATCATCCCTAGTATAAAATGTCCTAGGGGATTTAATTTTAGAGGAAAAATATCATGAAGGATATTTTCATGGCTTTAAATGGATAAAAAGAATAAGGAAAAAACATCCAAGTCATCAATATTTTATCTTATCTGATGGATAAAATATTATAGCTAATTTGTCCTTTGAGGATAAAATCTTTAAATGATTTATCATTCTAAAGGGATAAAATGAATAACAATGATTATATCCTAGGATATAAAATTAATGAAAGATAAATATTGTAGCTAATTTGTCCTTTGTGGATAAGATATTTAAATGATTTATTATCCCAAAGGGATAAAATGAATAACGATTATATCCTAGGATATAAAATTAATGAAAGAATATCCTATGGGACATTATATCATTTATATTATATCCTTAATATTCAAGTTACTTAAACGTTTTATTCAATATGTCTTATGATAATTAAAGAAATCTTATTCGTGAAGATGCACGGAAAAGAAAAGACGCCACTCTATTCTAGTATATATGAATATTTCAATTAAATTAATTGAATTTCTTTTGTAAAAATGTTAATGTTATAAATATATATTGATCTCTTAGACTTTTATTATGTCCCTTGTTTACATAAATTAAAGTATTCTGGGATAAAATTCCTTTTCTATGTGGTAGAGTGAAATTGTACATATTAATTATTTTTAGTATAATGATTATTTTTATTATTAATTTATTTCTACTTGTAGCTTATCATGATTAAATACATTTGTATTTAATCCTTAATTTATTTCTATTTCTGTTTCAGGAACATATGCATATTTTAATTAGTATTTATAGTTTAGTTATTTATTCATTTAATGCTTATGTTAAATGAATGCTCCATACTATTTTCTCTTTTTATTTCTTATTGGTCAGTTTGGTCAGATGAATTTTAGGTGGGAAACTCTCTTTCATTTCTATTGTTATATTTCTTTTCTGGTTTAGTGGCTGGACATGTCTCATTTTCTTGTTTGATTATATGGATAGTCATTATTCTAATCTGAAGGTCAGTTTCTTTACATTCCTATATTAACCATTTTTAACAGTCATGATTTATTTAATATCTATATTATAAATGCAAGAGTTTTGAATGAAAGTTATAAAATGAATATAAAATACATATAAATTAGTCATTGGAAAGTTTACAGGTAAAACCTGTTTGATTAAATACATATAATTAAAACATAAAAGTATTATTTTTAACTTAATGCAATGTTAAAGTAAGTTTAATAAAATAGTAACTGTTACTTTTAATGATGTATTATATTGAATGTATAAAACCTTTATCTTGTCATGAAACACATGACTTATAATATTAATTTTGTTATGCAGGTTTTCTACTATTCATGAGTAACAGAGTCAAATGATTATATGCCACTTTATTGCAAAGACCTTTACACCTCATGTGAGGTAAGATATTGTGTTGTTTTTATTATTTTACTAATTGTATTTTTGCTTATTGCTTTTAATATGCTTATGCTTACATTATTATTTGCTTTGCTTATTTATATAATAATATATTGAAGATGTCATGTAAATGTCAAGATTTACATATAGATGTATATAGTCAGTAACTGACAAACTTTATCATTTTGCAACGTAAGTATTTCATTGTTTAATGAAATACAAGACTATTATATCGTTTGGTTCAAATTGGTATATTTTTATTGACACAAGCACTTTTGACATATTCAAATTAGAGTTATCTTTCTTTGTGCCATTTGCTTATGTTATTTTAACTTATGTATTTGCAGGGTCATGCTATGATATGATATAGATAAAAAGTAATAGTATATATTCATTGTTGCTGTTGATGATTTGGACTCGCAAATAAAATATCCACAACCTGAGAATTGTTTATTTATATCACTATAAAAAACCACAAGACCACATCTACTTAATACCATTTATATTATCCAAGGGATAAAATTTGTGTACAACTATTATCCATCTGGGATAGTATATCAGAGAAATGTTATCCTAAGTTTTTATGAAATAATATCCTATGGAAAGGATATTATTTTTACACAACGGATAAAATATCTTAGATGTTTATCCCAGAAGGATAAAAATTGTACACAAATTTTATCCCCTGGATATTATCATAGGTAGGATGTAATAATTTATTACAGAGCCAGGTACTTTGTAATACTACAACTCAGATCAAAGTCCAGTGGTTGTTGACATTTCTGTTAAGTAATTATATGTTAAAAGTACCTTTGCTGTTTACCGCAGCCCAAGACAACATAAAAAGGACCGCATACAGTTTCATCGATCACCCAGTACAATATACTATGAATTTCTTTTTGCTGAAAAAAATAACATATTTACCAAATGAGATTATTTTACATTTTACGAAAATTATTCGTTGAATATTGAAATATAAGGAAGACGAACGGGGAATTATATTTCTTTTAATTATCTTCGATCTTACAAAACATTTTTTTGTTTTTGGTATGAATTTCAAGAATGGGTTTTTTTCCCAAATTTACATGTGACACATGTCATATGAATATATATAGTACCTGATTCATTATTGCATAGCAGTCTATTACCTAATTATAGTTTTTAGACGTATTATTATGGGGTTTTTTATATATTTTTTACAATTTTTTTTTAACGTTCAGAAGCTGTCTATTTCCCGGGGCAATAGATCGGGCAGTAAATCAATCAATAGATCGATCGATAATCCTGAAATTCTATCATGACGTTTCTTGTTCCATAATTTAAAACGTTTTAATAACAAAAAATTGTCAATTTTTTCGACAAAGTCGTATACGATCGCTTTTGACCTACTTTTGTTATGGACGCTGTTGCTTAGCAATTTTAAAGATGAAAATATTTTCTAACTTTTTGATTGGAGAATAATACAAATTTGGTAGGAGTTCGGAGAACGGAGTTAAAATGCTTGCAGTGATTTTCCGACTGTGTTTTTTTTGGCCGAATATCGGCCCCAGTCCCAATGTGAAAAAAGTTTTTTCCCCAATTTCATGGGGGAAAATTCCCAATGTCGTGGTGATAAAATTATTCGTAAAAACTGGTTAAAGTAGCTTTTTCAAATGACATTTTCACGCTTATGACCTGGTTTCTATTTGTTTTGATTAACCAAGCGAAATACTACGCACACGATACCGGGAACCAGTATAGTATATTGGGTCGCTTGATTTGTTTACCGGACTGCGATAAAACTTCAGAAAACGAAAATTGTGTCTGGTAGTCCCGTCCTCGGGCCAAGATCAGTGGACGCTGTTACTATTTATTAACGATTCCTTGCATATTAAGTAGGATGCAAGGTTTTACATGTCTTATCAAATCCTATCAAACCAATATGTTTAGGTTATTTCAGTGAAATACTGTTCGTAGAAGAATATAATATGTGTGTTTCGTCGTACATCTTTCTTTTTAAAGATAGTTCTTGTTTACATTCAAAATAATCGCATTTAATTTTTTTTCAATTGATTTATCATATGAATAATACCCTCAACCTCCTCTCGTATGCCCCTATCCTTTTAGTAAACACCACTAAAGTTGTGAGTTCGAACCCCGTTCATTGCGAGGTGTACTCGATACAACATTATGTGATAAAGTTTGTCAGTTACTTGCGACAAGTCGGTGGTTTTCTTCGGGTACTCCGGTTTCCTCCACCAATAAAACTGACCGCCACGATATAACTGAAATATTGTGGAAGTGGCATTAAACACCATAAAACCAAACCAAACTATATTATATATTCTTTCATGATTATCCTTGGTGTTTATATGTAGTCAGTGAACATGTCACTGATCAAATGTAATTACTTTTTTTCTTCTTTCCGCCTTCAACCAAAAAATTAAATCTTACAAGTCAGCAAACCATTGTATATAGTAGAAGAAACAATAGTGTAATTATCCATCATAAGTTTTTGGAATGACAGCCAGGGTAAAAAATAGTAGCATTTGTTGAGAGGTCACTGTATAGCGTAGTAGCACTTATGGTAGAACATTGTAACACTCACGGTAAAAAATTGTGATGTTGAATTTTCTCATTGTGGAAATATTATACAGCAGGCCCGTAGACAGGAATTTCCAGAGGGGGGTTACAGTGACTCGCAACCGCAACGCGAGTCGCACACCTCGCTGCGCTATTACGGCCGGGGGTCTGAGGGCCGTTTAAGGCCCCCAGAAGCTCTGGGGTATTTGGTGCAAAATCCAGCAATCTAGCAATTTCCAGGCACTTCATTTAAATTTCAGAAAGTCCTGTTTTTTACACTGAATTTTTATATTTTTCATTAAATTTTATAACCATTTAGGTTAAAAGTTTACTTCACCATAAAATACTTAACAACAATTTTGTTAGCAGTACATGCATCATATACCTTTAATAAATGCAACAACACATTGACATCTTTGTCTTCAAATAATACTATTTTTTGTTTAAAAACATTCAATTTTACAACACAATATCATTTTTTAATTCACATCTGAGGATTAATTGCAATATATATTTGAAAAACATTTTCTCATGTGAAATAGTCTCAAGTTTACTGTTAGACATGTTTATGAAAAACTACAAACCATATAATATCAGTCAAAGATGACGGAAGTACATACGTAGCGTGCATGAGGTTATTCTGAATTAAACAACTCGTTTGTTTAATGAAAAAAAAGCATACACAATAGTGTGCATGAAGTTAATTTTAGTTAAACTCATCGCATGTGGTTTTCCCTGGACCCTCCCCATTTTTCCATCGACAATTAATGCCGTTTACAAATTTCCTTTGATGGGGGAGAAATTCACCTGTACTCTTTATCACTTCTATGAATGATAGGGGTAAATATATATGACTGAAGCCATTGAAGGCACTGTTTACTGTTGGACAAAAGTATTCGCCACCCTCGATTTTACGCTATATATTTCATATAAAACCACATATTGCAAACAAATTATTGTGAAGTCATTTCTAAACGGATTTTGATCATTTTTGCACCAGAAGAAGCAGAAATATTTAAAGATTATTTGTTTATTTTAGCACAATTTTCCGTCAGATTGCCTTTATTTTCTTATGATTTAAAGACAATTTTTTGTTTTCTGACGTCAAAGGAGTAGGTATGATAATAGATACGATAACGTAACCCTCAGTCCGCTTTTGCTCCCAGCGAGGGTTACGAATCGGTCCCATTCAACGTATGGGAGCAGCGCCCGGAGTGATTCACACCGGGCGCTTTTTTGTCCTAATTCCGTTATAAGTGGTTGGAAAAATTAACGGGGATGAGAGATAAATATATTTAGGTAAACCTTGAGGTGTTAAGTAAACGCTGCATCAATCCATGGTAGACTTATATCCATCTGAAAAATTGAATGCATGAAACCTTCTTTCTGTCCGACATTTTGTTTACAAGTTGCTATTTCACGTGCACTTGCCTCGTTTTGGAGATATCCTTATTTGGATCAATCGTAGTAAAAATTAATAGTAAAGTTTTTCATATTTGGCATTCAGATCCATATATGGATAGGCTCCGCCCATCACGAGAGTATACGTAAGGTGCCATGGCGGACAAGAAATAATTTTCGAATACTAAATCGATCGTGAAGGTAGAAACAGGTATTGTAACACTTATTTCGTATCGCCATTACTTAAAATTTGTAGGGAATAATAAGTTATGACCAGATATGCAAAAAGAAAGTTGAAATATTCAGTTAACGAAAATTTTAATTTGTTCCCATACATTGAATGGGACCGATTCGTAACCCTAACTGGAGCACAAGCGGAATGATGGTTACGTTATCGTATCTAGTATGATAAGGGCAGAACTTGGCCTAAAAATAGACAAATTATAAATGAAACGTATAGCTTTCGTTGTTTCTTGATTTTATAAGACCTTTACCCCAACTACTATTTTGGTAACAATTTTCCATATTTGCACGTGCGATGACGTCACACTAGTCAATGAAAAGTCTATCGTTTCGTCAAAATATATGAAATCTAACAAGAAATGTGTATTTAATGTCAATTTTCAGTATAACCACAAGCAGGTACCAACGGCATATTTTAGTATGATGTTTAATATACATAAACACATCTCATTTACTTTTTGTGTTGGTACCCGAGTGTGGAGAGTATGAAATCTGCAATCAAAAAATAATTTTAAGGTAGATTTTTCGTAAGCGGCCATTTTTTATTGACCGTTTTCATCCGCAGGGGCGGATCCAGAGACTCTGTTGACGGGGGGGGGGGGGGCTCAGTTATGGAGCAATATTTTCAATAATTGATGGAACCAACTGTAGTCCCAAAGCGGTTCTAGCGTGTCGGTCGGTAAGCCTTGTTTTCATTTCATTTAGCGTACAGTAGAGAAAAGGTACAGTTATTGACTTCCTAAAGTAGTCTTCCGGACTCTCTGCTTCAACATTATCTCTCATTATTTGTGTCCCGCATATTCTAGGTTTTTTTAACCTCTATGTCTAGCGGTTAACATATTTTAGCACTCCTCTCAAAACACTGGTGGTTGAATTGTTCAACATTTGCTCTGCAGTCTAGTGAGCTCTGAATTAAATTTACGCTTTTTAAGGCTCTGCCTATGTCAAGTGATCTCTCTGGTAGTGATCTTGTAGAGGACCTTTGTAAGTTGGAATAACTTGTGTCCGATACAAATGTTATATAGTTAACAATAAAATAATTCTAATCTAAATCTAGCGATCTGCTGAGCCCTTTTTTAAAAGCCAGGCACATTTGAACAATAACAATGGATACGACAAAATCAAAGTTGCAAATGGAATTCAACAAAGAAGTTACATCAGCTTCTTCTGGTCTGGTGTATGTGTGTTTTGGCAGTTTTGTAAAGTGCTCAAGGGTTTGAGCAATAGCAGGGGGGAAATCTAATTTAAGTCTATTTTATTTCTAATTAATTTTAATTATTTTATATGTATTTATATTTTCATTTAGAGTTTAAAATATGCTGTATTCATATATTTTCAAAACGGAAACTCGTGTATTTATTTTTTTTTGTATTTTTTTTTTTCGTAATACAGCAACATTTGCCTTTAATTTTTTTGTAAAAATAAATGATATTTAAAAAAGAATTTCCTTGAAAGAGCCTCAATTTACAGGTGTTGGTGGTTATACCTATATGAAATTGTGACACTAGACATGTTTATATAACGGTTTAAAAAAATATCTGATTAATTGGTATTTTGACAATACATTCATAAAAACTTGAAAATTTGATTTAGCATAATTACGTATAATTACCTCTTTGAAGATTAATTCAATACAAAGAAATTAATTTGTATTTTCTTTTACTTTTATCACAGAGATCGAAACCATTCGATTAAAAGCCATATCGTGACGTTAACTAGCCTTGAAAAGCGTATGTTAATATATGTGCTTGACTTATTCGACGGGGGGGGGGGGGGACTGAAGCCCCCAAAGCCCCCCCCCCCCTCCCCCCTGAATCCGCCACTGATCCGTAATAGACAGAAATAGAAATCGACCTTTTAATCTCAACCAAAATAAAGTTGGTTATCGTAGTTGTTTTGCTACGGGAGTAACACTTGAACAATTTTTATGAAACAGTTTTGACGTTAAATAAATTTTGGGGGTGATTTACTGCCGATCTGATTGTGCATTGAGTCCGACGTGTTTTTTTCTAACCCTCAGTGGAATTTCATGTGTTACTATACTAAAGTATACTTTAATATTATCCCCACAATTCACAAAAGTACAGGAAACAAAGCAAGCAACCAAAAAGAAAATTAGTACGTCAGATTATCTTAGAAATTAATTCATTGGACATGTAACACATCGGAACTTTCTATTTTTAGTAGTCCCTTTTTTTTTCTTTAGCAAATATATTTTATTTAGCTCTTTCAAAAAGTGAATTCCTGATGAATAATTGTATTAACGTAAATTTGATTTATATATAGCTTAATATTAACGTTGCGGTGTCGTAATGGTTTAGCACACATGACTGCCGATAACAACATCGTGAGATCAATATTTTATTCTTACTTATTTCAATAAAGTATGGAAAAACAAACAATATATTTGATAATTCATAATTCATCTAATACAGTACATATAACGATATAATGTGCATGTTTTAACATAGTACACGGATGTCACGTTTGATTTACATATTCGGTGTTTTGTTTATAATGATCCTTTTGTTATCCTTACTAAGAATTTCATTGATTTCATATAATCTATCGTTTATGAGTCAGTGCTAAATGTGTAGTATTACTTGGAATTTTAGTGGTATGATTTTACTTTAATGGGTCATGGCCGATAATACAGTATTACCAAGCATTCTATTTATACTAAATGTGTAGTATTACTTGGAATTTTAGTGGTGTGATTTTACTTTAATGGGTCATGGCCGATAATACAGTATTACCAAGCATTCTATTTATACTAAATGTGTAGTATTACTTGGAATTTTAGTGGTGTGATTTTACTTTAATGGGTCATGGCCGATAATACAGTATTACCAAGCATTCAATTTATATAATCTTATCATTTTACTTTTCTCAACAAAAAAGTTTGAAGATACCGTAAATATAAATTACCGTCTTCCAATCAAAGTATACTACCGTATTTGTACTCTTAGACATATCAGAATCGAAATAAATCATGGAAGCCAGAATGTGTTTTGAGTTTTAACATGGATTGGCGGATGTTAGTAAATTTTATCCCTCGCTTCTGGCTCGGGATAAAATACTATTCTCTGATGTTCTCGTGGCAAGTAGAATTTTGATTGGCTAAAAAGGTACTTTTAAAACTTCAGGGAAGCCGTGCGGTGATGGAAAATCAATAATCGCTCTCACCTATGTGCTGTCCATTTACATTGTGCACAGCAGACGACACACATTTCACAAGATGACAGAAAATCAATAATCGCTCTCTGTGATCTTTGTCTAAAGATACACGTATTTATGTTTTTCCTATAATAAGGACATACTTATTAATGTTATCAGTCTCTAGATGTTATATATCCCGTTTTAAAGGGCAGTGGTTTTGTGACGCCTCACCTTTTAACAAAACCACTGCCCTTTAAAACGGGATATATAACATCTCGAAACTAATAACGTATAATATCCGCCAATCCATGTTAAAACTCCCAACACATTCTGGCTTCCATGATTTATTGTTTAATTATTCAACATGAATTATATCCTCTCCTGCCCATTTGCTGCCGCTGTAGCGCTGCTTTACCATGTTATGCAGTTGACTTGGTTCCTTTGACATTCTAATTACTGAGAATAATTTCCTCTCATGATTTAAAAAATAAAAAGATCAACATTCGGTTATAAAAAGATTTAAAAAAAAGCAATTTACAGAGCTCAGCATTGACGAGTTTCTGCGGTTGCTAGGGATGATATTTGGTTACTAGGGACATTGTAAGGTTTAAGGAATTCTTATAATATATACTGGTTAGTAAATAATAAGATGTCTCTAGATCTGCTAAGGTGCTGTTGTAGAATTGTTTTCTTGATTAAATAAAAGGTCCACGACATCTACAGGAAAATACTGTGCATAGGGAAACCTGTTGCTATGGACGGGGCATAACTATGAATAAAAATATCAAAATGTATTTTTGAAATATGAAATGACATTTGTAGTGTGTATAGCTTGACAAAAATATATCGCTTAATCAAATATCAAGTCAAAAGATCGTAGATGTCAAAATTCAACCATTAATTGCAATAAAATAGGCTAATTTAATATTTACAAAACCGTTGCTAGGGTGACAAAACTACACAAAAATACTATATGCTACCATAGAGAATTGGAATATTATTTTTAGAGTGTACATACACAGAATATAACATTTTGTCGAAAAGACTATGCAAGATATGTAAAATATTGGGCCAAAATCTACCCTTATCATCTTAATGACTTTATCACATATTGTCTGTATAATTCTGACTTATTCTAATTCTCTGATCAGTACCACTCTCAGTGTAAACACCATAGCTAATTTAATACTCTTCGAAATCGGTAAAAAAAAATATAAAAAATAAAAAAAATAGTCACGTTCACGGCAACAAAATGATTGTGGCGTGTCGCGCTTTGTAGGGAGTGAAAACGTCAAAAGTGTAAAGGCCCTGTTACACGGTAAAGCAAGTATCGCGATACTTGTATCATGCAACTTTTGATCCTTGTCAGTTTACACACAGTAGCATGTTTCATGCAGAGTTTGTTTACAAATTGTTCCCGCCAAAATGGAGAATCCGGACAATAAAGACATTATCATACAAATTGAGCACAGGCGCTCGTGGCACGGACCACCCACCCCCCTTTTTTCTAACTTTCTGCTTACAAATTTATTTTCAATAAAATTTCTTTATTTCTTTATTATTTCATCTCTTTTTCCTTATTTTAACTTGTTCGTGTCAATATTCATACAATCTTATGTTAACATCAAATTGCATGTGTCGACCCTATATAGATACTAATGATTATTTCGTTTCGATTCTTGTCTTACTTTACAGACTTTACAGAATTCGTTCTTTTTTTCATTTGATATTGCTTTCTTACTTTATAGATTTCGTTTCTTTTCGTTATATTTTGTTTTCTTACTTTACAGATTTCGTCGTTTCTTTTCGTTGGATTTCGTTTTCTTATTTTACAGATTTCGTTTCATTTCGTTGGATTTCGTTTTCTTACTTTACAGATTTCGTTTCATTTCGTTTTCTTACTTTACAGATTTCGTTGGATTTTGTTTTCGTTTCGTTTCGTTTCGTTTCGTTTCGTTTCTGTGACCAGAAAAAAACAAAAAAACAATGTAAACAATACTAAAATAATCAAATAAATAAAATCTTACTTTGTAAGGCATGTACTGTACAAAATCCTCTTTTTAATGAAATGATTAAATACCTCCTCCAACTGGGAAAAATTCTAAATCTATAATTAGACAGGACAAATACCAGTCTATAATTAGACAGGAAAAATACCAGTCTATAACTAGACAAATGGAAAATTTTTATTTGTATTGCCTAATCATAGGGCCCACATGAGGCATCATTAACAATACAAACATTCATGATTGATAAATGAGACATACACAAAAAAGAAAAAGGACATATTTTAAGGTTTTTATATTTCTAAAAATATAAATATAATTATTATTATTTAGTGGATCATGTTCTGGTTTGTCCCCTATATCTCAGATCCAGTGTGAAACTTTGTTTTTTGTACAATATCCCTAGCAAAGCTATTGTAAATGCGGCCTCTAATATCACTTACAGCCCACTCATAGAGGCCGATGATACAGACCGCTAATAGGGGCCACTGTACTTTAATACTTTGACCCATTTTTGGGACATGGTGAATATACTTTAATACTTTGACCCATTTTTGGGACAAGGTGAATGGAAAATTATTTAAACTCGCTCCCAAACAAAACCGTTTCAATTTCCCAAAAGAAAAAAAAACTCGTAATCAATATTTGATATTTTTTCTTGATGCCCAGTTCGTTCATCAAATTTCATCTGCTAAAGATCCACCATCGCTGTATATATAGTGATCTGAAAAAAATATATAGAAATGCACATTTAGTTGTATATTAACCCAAAGTATTAAATTTAAAAAAAATAAAAAGTGTAAAAAAAAAATTAAAAAAAGAAAGAAACGAGATGTGTGATATCAATTTATTTCGTTCATATTATATCATTTCCGCACGTTCAATGTCTTTTTTAGCTTGGGTGGTTCAATGAGTTAGGTCGTTGGATCTAACAACTAATACTGTCCGAGGCCTGCACGAACCCACGCCGTATTAGTGATAGGCTTGTATTAGTTGTTAGATCACTACGCACCCATATCCAGGGATGTCATACCTTCTTGGGTAATTAAATATTTCAAACTATTCCATCCATATTTTATCAAAATATATCCATGAATTAATCTTTGACAATGTCGTTTATCAAAACGATCACAATCTAGCACGTTATGGCGGATGTTAATATAAGGGGAGACTAGAGTGTCCGAGGCCTGCGCGAACCCACGCGTATTGGTGATAGGCGGGTGCGTAGTGATGGTCCGACAGCTCTTTAGTCCGTCAGTTCGATGGTCCGACAGTTGTTTTCGATAGTCCGATACAATCGTAACTACTCGACAATTTCTGTTGCACGGAAAATTAAGTAATTTGACAGACAAGAGAGTATGACCAAGTAGTTACGTTAAAATAAAGAAGTCCGGTGTTCTAAAGCCATTTCCCCCCCTAGCCATCTTTCCCCCCGGAAAAATGGTTATATATAGCCATCTTTCCACCGGAACATTGGCTATATAGCCATCTTTCCCCCCTTCCTTATCAGGGGGGGAAAATGGCTATATAGTAGAATTTCCCCCCGGAATTCCCCCCTTTACAAGTAGGGGAGAAAATAGCTATATATTGGGTTTTCCCCCTAAATGTTATTTCTAATTTATTATAAATAAATTATGATTTATTTGCACTAAGAAAACATTTATTCATTATTATTATTATCACCACTATTATTATTATTATTATTATTTATGTACTTAGAGTAAAATACATGTCGCCGTAATATAAACTGCAGGCCGATGATATTCCGTAATATGGAGAGTATATATAAATAAAATTCAAGTCCGTGTGAAAAGGTACACTACAGTTTTACAACTTAAGTGTTAAGCGCATACCTTTATTTATAAGAAAATTGTGAATCATATTTCATTTATTTAAAGGCATAGTGTTACAACAAATATGTTTAAAAAATATACACACGATGTGCTTGCCAGTATATCCGTTTATTGTGTATTGATTATGGAGATTTAAAGTATCGTTACGTCAACACTACTACGAAATTGATTGACCGTAGCTACTACATGTACGATGATTACCTGTACACCTGTGAGGACCAGATACAATAGAAACATCACGTGTTTAAAATACAGAACTGTTAACTGATAGTATATTGATTTCTAATTGAACAAACTTTAAATGACAATTGAAAATAATTTGTTTATCTATATTTGTAATATCCGTAAATATTTCATATCCGTACCGTCCATGTTTATAGTTTCTGATATTATGTTTGAACCTAATTATAATAAGATAACTGAGTCAGCAAGAAAGTCTTTGTTGTTTCTTCCACCAGAAACATCCAAATATTACATTGGCGACGAGGATGGGATACAAATAACAATCTAAAACATCACAAATGGTACAGAGGATCGCTTACAACCCCATTCTCCTGTGACCAAACGAAATTAAAAGGAAAACATTGCAAAACACAATTCCAATGGCATCGTTACCGCAGTTTCCCCCATTCAATGTACACGCAGAAGGGTCTACATCCACACGTTGGAAGAAATGGAAAGATAGATTAGACAATTTGCTCGTAGCAATGAATATTACAAATGCAAATAGAAAGAAAGCTTTATTACTTCATTACGCAGGTGAAGAAGTACATGATATGTTCAGTACATTAACCCTAGCTCCACATGTAGGGGAAGGTGATCTTGACCTATACAAACAAGCATCAGATGCATTAAATGACTACTTCATTCCAAAACGAAACAAAGTGTATGATATATATAAATTCAGACAATCAAAACAAGAGGCAGGGGAAAGTATTGACACGTACCACACAAAACTACGAAAACTAGCAGAAAACTGCGAATTTGCCAATGTCGATGACGAAATTAAGTCCCAAATAATCCAGTCTTGTAGTTCGACCCAACTGAGACGCCGTGCACTTAGAGAAAATGAAATAAATCTTGAACAATTGCTGAAACTTGCACGATCATTTGAAATAAGTGAACAACAGGCCAGTGGCATAGAAAAAACTGAATCAGCACATGCAATACATACCAAGACTCGTTCTAACCCACCATCAACTCGTGGAAGTTATAGAGGTGGCAGAAAACCAAGTTATGCACCTGAACACAAACAAGGTGGCAGAAAACCAAATTATGCACCTGAACACAAACAACAAAAATGTTACAACTGTGGAGGCTCTTTCCCACACAAAGGTGTTTGTCCAGCAAAAGGAAAACCTGGCAATAAATGTAAGAAATCAAATCATTTCGCAAAAGTCTGCCGATCAGGAAAAAAGGTACATTCTCTGACAACAACAACAGAAACAACACAACACACTTACTCTAGTTCTGAAGATGAATATTTATTTGGTTTAAATGAACATAACAACACTAAACAACCAAAAGCTACAGTCTGTCTGAAAGAAACACAACTTGAAATGGTTGTAGACACAGGAGCTACTGTAAATATTATGGATGGAAATACTTTGTCAAAACTCAAATCGCAACCAGAGCTCAACAATACAAAAACTAAAATTTATCCATATGGATCTGGCAAATCAATTGACATTATAGGAACATTTGACTGTGAAATAAAATCCGACATTCATAAAACAGCTGCCAACACAAGTATTTATGTTGTAAAAGGAAGCTATGGATCTTTACTAAGCTATGCAACAGCAGTAGATCTGAACATTATTCCAACAATCCGAGTAGTTCACAGCTCTGTAACAGATGATATAATAAACAATTTTGCAGACCGCTTTGAAGGTATTGGCAAAATAAAAGGACTATATGCAGAGATACACATTGACAAAAACATAGTTCCAGTAACACAGCCACACAGGAGGATTCCATTTCATTTGAGAAAGAAAGTCGAGGATGAATTAAAGAGACTTGAAGAACTCGATATAATAGAAAAGGTAGATGGACCTACTCCATGGGTATCGCCAATCGTAGTCGCACCAAACCCGAAAAACCCTGATGAAATCAGAATCTGCGTAGACATGCGTTTACCTATCAAGGCTGTTAAAAGAGAGAGACATATAACTCCAACAATAGATGATATTATAGTTGAATTAACAGGAGCAAAAGTGTTCTCAAAATTGGACCTCAACTCTGGATATCATCAGGTAGAACTCAGCCCGGAGTCTAGATACATTACCACATTTACCACTCGTGTTGGTCTTAGACGCTATAAGCGACTTATTTTTGGCATATCTTCAGCTGCTGAAAAGTT